>OU343221.1:276655446-276697558 GCA_910596185.1 Chrysanthemum makinoi
CATAGGAGAGAAGTTGTGTGTGAGTCTGAAGAAGAGGTTATATATAAAAAGCTGAGTTGACATAGTGTCATGGTTCTATGAACTTGTTAACTTTCTAAAGAAGATGTTATTGGGTTAATCCCAATCGAACCAACCCAATCGACCTAAGTCAACACCCAAACGACCCGGTCAACCCAAAAGTCAAACAAGAAAGTCAAAGACATCAGTTTTAAAGACACATGACGGGTACAAAGCAGCTTATTTGGCTTACATAACACCAACGACACATCTGTTGGTTCCTTTGAACCAACACATCTTTTCATTGTACCTTTTCATTTGTTATAAATAGATAGGAACTTTGTACAAAATTAATCATGACTGATAAATAAGAAAATTCTTTTGATTCAATTGTTTCTTGTTATTACTGGTATTTTTGATTAAAGATCCATAAAAACGGGCCAACAATTGGTATCAGAGCCGGAAATCACCATATACCAAGGCTTTTCAAACTCAGTTCTTGAATCAAAAAATCAAAAAGATTGGATTTTTCTTGCAAACAAATAACCACACTAATCACAGATTCATCATATTGTGATTTTATCAGGAACCCACACCTTCGCCGCCAGGCACCAATCACGACGCGGATTAAAATAACCTAAGCATCAAGGGGTTTTCCTTCAACTTTGCAAAATCATTTCTAATCAATTCAAGAACAAAAGAAAGAAAACCATATTCCAAGGTCATCAAATTAGGCGGAAATATATGATTTACAAATCAAAACAAACACACATGTTCAAACAAGGAATTGAGCCCAAAACTTTATTTGAGTCACCAATCGACTCAATCCCATCTCCAAATCATCCAAATCACTCACGGATAAAAAGCCCCAATTCACCGAAACCCTAAAGTTTCGATTGGGGAATCGTCATGGGCTAAACACATATTCCTGAGAAGAACCGTAAGGTTAACTTTTGGATTTGGAGAAAAAGAAGAGGAACGGATCAAATTCTATAAGTGAAGAGATCTAAATAGCTTCTCACAAGCAAGCCGCTTTTTCTCGTTTATCTCAAAGAAAAGAAGATAATAAAACTTATAAAAAGGAGGCGCTCAATTTTATCTAGGGCAAACACAAAGGATTTTTGGGCTACGGGTTACACTATCAACCCACCAGGTTCCAATATTACAACAAACCACCCTTTATTTTTATACTTTTGATATATAGTATAATTTTTATTTAGATAAGTTACTTGTTTATACCAAATTAGTATCTTATCAAAGTTTAGAACATATAATAACCTAGTATTTTAACGCTGCTTATTATAATTAAGAATAACATTTAAGGAGAAATTAACCTAAGGTTATTCGTTTTTAAAAAAATTATATAAATCTCCGAGGATAGTTTTTGGATTAAAAAAACTAGTCCTATAAAGTTTTATACCCTATAAGGAAAAAATAAAACATTTTTTCAACACACCTCGTGTTAGATTTTTGGAGATATTTTTTATTGTCAATATATTTAAAATATGACGAAAGGAAGTGGAAATAAGAAACCTAGTACTAATATTACAAATAGTACACCCCAATTTCAATGCCCAATCCTAAAGCCCGCAAATTACTCATTATGGGCACCGTGATGCAAATCATTCTCGAAGCAAATAGCTTATGGGAAACAATAGAGCCGACTAAATCGACTCAACCCGATAAGAAAAAAGACAAAACCGCTATTGCTTTCCTTTATCAAGCCTTACCCGAGGAACAATTATTTCAAATAACAAAGCACAAAACCGCGAAGGACATTTGGAATGCTTTGAAAATTAGACACAAGTATAAAAATAGAGTTCAACAAGCAAGACTACAAACACTCAAATCCGACTTTGAGATGTTATATATGAAGGAAGACGAGACAATCGACACCTTCACTACAAAACTTACAACTCTCGTAAACAAAGCCGCTAGTCTAGGACTCACCATGGAAGATGAAACCTTAGTACAGAAACTATTAAATGTTGTACCCGATAGGTATCTACAAATAGTTGCATCAATAGAGCAATACTCCAACCTAAGTGAAATGACGATGGAAGAAGCAATTGGGAGACTCAAGACATACGAGGAAAGAATAAAGTTTAAGAAGAATAAGGATAATAACGATCAAGATAAGTTATTGTTTACACATCACAACAACATTACTCACCTAAGACACCGTGGAAAAATGTGGACATGATTTGTTAAGAGACCAAGAAAATAATTTCAAGGGAACATCAAACAAAGAACTCAAATAAATTTACTCATGATAAGAGTAAGGTGATGTGTTTTAAATGCAAGAAGTATGGGCATTTTGCAAACAAATGTCCATCAAAGAAAGAAGAACAATCTAATCTCATTGAAGAAGACTTAGAACCAACATTGCTTATGGCAAATCACTGTTAAGCATCTTAAAAATATGATCAGCCTGGAATTAAGGAAGATCACAACAATGAAGGTGGAAATAACCATAAATATGATCAACTCGGAATTAAGGAAGATCACAACAATGAAGGTGGAAATAACCAGAAGAACATGATCAACTTGGACTTAAGGAAGATCACAAAGGTGGAAATAACCAGATCAACATGGACAAAATGAAGATCACGTAAAGAAAAGGTGGAAATAAACTAAGGAAAATTGATCTACCCGATATAAGGATGATCACAAGCACTACAAGAAATTAAAAAGCCCATGGTGGATTTAACCGTAAGATGAATCAAGAAGACTTAAAGACCTACGCCGCAAATATTGTGATTAAGGGGAGAATATTGGGTTAATCCCAATCGACCCAAGTCAACACCCAAACGACCCGGTCAGCCCAAAAGTCAAACAAGAAAGTCAAAGACAACAGTTTTAAAGATAGTTACAAGACGGTTACAAGAAGCAGTTATTTGGCGGTTACAACACCAAACGACACATCTGTTGGTTCCTTTGAACCAACACATCTTTTCATTGTACCCTTTCATTAGTTATAAATAGATAGGAACTTTGTACAAAATTAATCATGACTGATAAATAAGAAAAGTCTTTTGATTCAATTGTTTCTTATTATTACTGGTATATTTTGATTAAAGATCCATAAAAACGGACCAACAGAGGTGATATATAAAAAGCTGAGTTGACATAGTGTCATGGTTCTATGAACTTGATAAATCTATTGCATTGGTGATGTCCTAAACTTGTGGTTCCTCGTGTTATTGTTAGGGACACATGTAAGAACATTTTATATTTCAAGATTATTAGTTTTCGGTTCCTCTTCCTTATGCTGACAATTTTATTCACCAATGTCGGCAAAACTTGGCCTACATAAAGTTTCTGTTTCAGAAGACACTGAATTATGAGCGAAAATTTCATATATAAGTTTGCATGAGTGACAATTAAGTTCATAAGCTCGCAATTCTTTCAGATTGTCAAATTTCTTGACCTATAGAAAAGTATTGCGCCTACGTTAGTATTTAATTTTATGCAGTATGATTCTAGTTTTTTTTTTTTATATGTATATTCTTTAATGGGTTATAACTGGCTAGTTATTATATAAGGTACAATAGCAGCTTCTAAAAAGAATACCATGTCCATCTAAAGACTTGAATTTGATTACTGAAAAGTATGATCCATATGTTTACATTCTGATGTGAAATACTGTATGTCGCTATATTGTTTTACTTGATAAAGCTTTCATTCATACTAAACGATAATCATGGTTGACAAATTATTATTTGTTGTGTTTCATGATCTTGAACTAAAATAACAACAACTAGACGCGTTCATAGATAAACTTTTCATTTAGCTAGTCTATTCGGTTGATAAACACGTTATTCATGTCCAGTCATGTAGCTTGGTGGACGAGTTCAGATGCGGTCCCAAATAAAATCCATCAGATTTAACTAACCAAAAACATCTTCTCGGTTTGTTCAATTCTTTTTCTGCGCAGTATTTGTCATTTGTACCAACATTAAACACATCAAAGAAAGCAGTCCTTGAATTCCAGTGGAAATGTGCATAGAACCGAGTACTTGATAAAAAGTTCTCGCAGAATCCCCAATTTTCATTAGCATTCAAAGGCAAGTGTATGGTTTCCAAGATCATTGTCGGCTGATTGTACATGGACAGTGATAGGATTATTAATCCCTACAAGCATGCCAATAAGTGTTCCAACATATTTTTACGTTGGCCATTGGAGTACTTGCTATTGGCGATGCATCTGTTGTTATAACAAGGTAAAAGAACAAGAAAAACAAGCTCTTCATGAGAGTTGAATGGGCATGTGACCATATAATGTTATGAACATATAGTTGAACAAATGCTATTATTATATATAGACCCAAGGAAACAGATAATTTATTCCAAATAAATATTACCTCCGTCTCATAATAATTGTCCATTTTGACTTTTTTAAGTCTTTTTTATTCAACTTTGATCATAAATATTTTTATTTGTATAATATAATACTTGATGAAAAATATATAAATAGATTGAGTTTTTAATGTATTTTCATTTGATATAATTTTCATCAAGTATTATATAATAAAAATAAAAATATTAATGGTCAAAGTTGAACAACGAAGACTAAAAAAAAATCAAAGTGGACAATTATTATAGGACAAATGGAGTAGTATTGATTCCATGAATGGTGTGAAGACAAAGACGTTATTAAGTACTGTATTTACTCAATAAAAAATTAAATTCAATATATATACCAAATAATATTAATTTATTTATTAAGTTTATGAGTCGTTCTTTTTCGTTTTTTCTTTTTCCGTTTACTTTATGAGGATTGAAATTTTTTACGATTGTGGTGTAAGAGATAGTAGAGAAAGTTATACTCTTGGTGAAAAAAGTATTATGATGGTATGTGATAGTTTCATTGTGAGACCCGGATGATTCAAAAATAACGTGAGGTTATAAATGGTTTATAATATAGTATAGATATAATAAGGAATAAAAGTGTAGAATAATAAAACCAAGAACTACATCCATGGAGGAGGGAAGTCACACACATAATCCTTCACTTGAATCTGTAATGCTTTAAAAATGGGAGTAATCCTTTTTGAAGAAAACAGTTTTTAACCAAGTCATACATGACTGGAAAATCAAAATTTTTAAATGAATATAACCGAAATGAACAAACATAAGTCATGAACTATAATGTACTTGTCTTACATCACATATAATCTTTGTTGGTTTGTGGGAGTCTTAAAACACGACAAAACAACTAAACGTTTATGAGCCGATGGGGGCACACGCGATAAACACGAGTATACGTGTTGAACGAAAAACTATACTTGAATTATATTGTACCCGTTATGCTAGTTTTTTGACCCGGTCACTTTTATGACCCATGGACGGTTATTGTTTGGACTTGGGTCGAAGTGTCATGGATTGCCTTGGGCCTATACATTCTGTAAACAGGCAAAACAGAAAAAGGAATGGGTTGCATGGGTTTTTAGCTTGTCGACCAAGGTAGGTCTTCTACTTGGGTTCGAATTACAAGCCTATATAAACACACCCCTGGATCCTCATAATGTCACGCATAACATTACTTTACTATCCCTAAAAACCGATCATCATCTCTTGCTACTGCTTCTTGGTCGTTTGGTACAACAAGTCGACAAAAGGAGTGTTTGGTTTTGATTCTAAACTTGTATATGTGAGCAAGCGTTTAGATTGTTTGATTGGTGGCTGTTTTCTTGTTTCCTTGTCGACACACAACAGCAGAAACAAAAGTGTTAACTGCTCCTGCTTGTTGCTTTTGTTCTCAGACAGTTAAGGGTATAAATCAGACAAGTGGTGTCCGATATCGGGTAACATCTAAAAGCTGTTTTCCTGCTTGGTATATCTCGAACAGAAAAGTGAAGCTGTTTCCTTGGGTTTTTCTGGTCGTGGGTTTTATTCAAGGGTCAAAGGTTTTGATTGGTCTTATAGTTTACGTTCTCGACTAGCAACAATCGAACGTATACGTTAATCGGGTTTGTGTGTGATACTCTTCGAGATATCTATTTTAGATACTTAAGGTTTCGTAAGGTTTTTTGTTCCGTTACTAGAGATCAATTACCAAGCAGGGTTAGCTTTTCTTAATCCCTTTTAATTAATTAATATTGTATTAATTATGTGTTTATTAATTACGTGGTAACATACTTGTATTAACTAGATCCAATATCTGTTGAGTACTCGTAGAGGTTAATGGTTAACTGGTTCTAAAATCCCTACAGTGGCATCACGAGTCAACTCGTTTTTGCCATTATGGGTTACACGTTTCTGATATTAATAAACATGTTTTATAAGGGCTGCATGAAACCTAGTGTAGTTATTTAGTTTTATTTTAATTTTGACAATTACATGAAATACTTGTCAATTTTTAATAAATAATAACTAGTCATACACAAATTAAAATTATTATGATAATTAGAATTAATTTGTTAGTTGGAATTAATTTGTTAATTAGAATTTAATTTAAATGTGAATTATAATTACCTTGTTAATTAAAATTAAATTGTTAATTAAGAATTACATGTTAAATTAAAATTACTTGCTAATTAGAATTAAAAGTTAATTTGTACTTATTAATTGTTAATTAGAATTATTATGATAATTAGAATTACATATTGGTTATAAATACATAATTGCTGTTAGGTTCCCATATTAGTAACACAAGCATCAATATAAGAAATAGAGAAGAGAAAGATCGGATGAAAAAGACACAACACTATGCGTATGAGTATGTGAAAGGTTATGCGTAAAGAGTGATTTGAACAACCAACCTTCAAAAGAAGGTTTAAAAGAGGTATTTATAGGGCAAGGAGCTAGGGCAACACTTCTAGACTCCTTCCCTTCTTATGGGCTTGGGCCAAGGCTTATGGGCCTTCTACACAAGCCTTATCTTAATAACAAACATAAAGGCCATATTAAGCTAACTATTACATATGAATCACTAACACTTGAATTAATGTTTAGGAGTGATTCCAACAATCTCCCCCTAAGTGTTGGTGATGAATGAAAGAGTGATAAACGTTGTAGGTGTTGATGTAATAGTAGCTTTGACGTCTTCTGACATTCTTCTTTCTTGTGAGAAGAAGTGTCTTGATTCGAACAATCTCCCCAGTGTAGAGAAATTGTTTCCTTTGAAGTATTATGCTTTGACGTCATCATTTACTTTGTTCTTTGATCTTTATACTTTGTGATGGTAGTGATAGCATGTTGTTGTTGTTGTCTGCATCAGGTCTGCTTCGTTGCTCCAGTGTCTCCACGTCTTTCTTCAACATGCTCACAAGCTCTTTAACGTTGGATTTCAGTACTGATGAAGTTCTCTTAGTCTTTAAACTTTGTAGATTCTTTGACTTGACGAAAAATCATTCTGACTTTGTGTTGCCCTTTTGAGAGAACTTCCATTAGTGATGTTGTTGGTATGAGCATGTGAAGAATCTGCACGATCAATCCGCTCCAGAGCTTCCATAAGAAGAAAACATAAGAAAGGTTAGTAATAAGCGGATTCCGGCACTTACAAGTTCTAACTTCGAGAGTGTTAACAACATAGTGTGAAAACACAACTCTAATTCTCACAAAGGCCGTTCTCGAACTGAGTCCCACCAGTGAGATAACACGATGTACCGAAGTACATCTACAGTTCAGATGAGTCGCTTAGGTACACCGAAGCATCACCTCACGACTATAGACCGCTTGAGACACACTGCGTAATCCACGGGATTTACCGAAGTGACCTGCCGCCGTGGCTGTTTGATGTTGACCCGGCAGAGTTTCCATTCAATCACCGAGGATCACATTTGTGAACCTCTCATAAATGTTCTCGACAGATTGCTAATATCTGTGAAGGACACGATAAAGTATCACTTGCGTTCTTATTGTTGAATGTCAAGCGATAAAAATGTCAAGTGTACCTAAGAGATCTTTTGATGAATCTCGTGGCTCTAGACTCAATAGTGCGCTTTGGTTTTCCTGAGCGGAGACTAGGGAGAAGGTCTCCTTCTTCAATACCAGCAATCTCTAAGAGAAAGCCAATAGTTTACGTAGGGTTCCCTGTGAGAATGAAACAAGCTTCTGTTGAGAGAAAATTGAATGGCTAAGAAGGTTTAGTGCATGCGTCACTGGGTCCATGACGACTTTGATCTTCAATAACGGTGTCATCATGTGACAACCAGTAGCATATGAATTGAACCCGTGTTATGCCTCTAAGTTGAATAACTGAGGGCTATTTCTTTTCACCCTTTTCTTTGCTTTTCTTTTTAATTCTTCAACTCCTTCTTTCTCCGATTCTCATTTTCTCCTTTTTATAATCATACCTAAGGACTTCTAATTCTAACTATTGGTAGTGTCCTTGGGTCCCTCCGGCTCTGGCGGATCATAGGACGGTTATTCCTAATCTTAATCACCTTATACCTCCATTGCCATAAAACCATTTTCATGAAAATCTCTAGAAGTGTTTGTAAATGAAAACCATGTTTGAACACTTCAAGAGTTTTGGATTTTCAGAAATACTCCCCCTCCACAGGTGCTTAAGAATTTTGGAGAAATCAGCATTGAGGAAATAGCGCACTTTTGAATTGATCAACTCAAGATAGACAATTCCTTGGCGAGACACGACATTACGTTGCATAGTTAAAGAGATACATTGTCAGCTTTTAGGTGAAAACTAGCTCTAATAGCTACCTTGAAGATGTGGACAACCCTGAAAGGTTGTCAAACCCGTCAAAGTTCATGTCTATCAAGAGCTTCTCGAATGGGTACAATAACTTAGATAAGTCTTGGAAGACAAATCTTTTCAATGTATGACTGTTCAGATCTCGTCAATTCATAGGTTGAAGTCTTTTCACACGAGGATTCAATAGCAAAACACAACATATTTCTTATCGCATAATTTTTCTCCCCCTCAAAAATGGCATATAAATATGTTATTTTTGAAGAAATGTTGAGAATAAATATGACCATTTTGAGTTTTGTGGGAAGATTACACAAAGAACAATTTGTGAACAAAGTTTTGATCAAATACTCCCCCTCAACAAGTGATATTAACGGTTGAGGTTTTGAAAAAAACATAAGGGGACGTACTTGTTCTTTTGAGTAAAACCTTTTAAAATTGAAAGGTTTGATAAGTTTTACTCAAAAGTAAAAAGTTTTACTCAAAATTGAAAGGTTTGATAAAATTGAAAGGTTTGATAAGATTGTGGCACTGAAGCGTACCACAGGGTCCTTTCATTACAAGTACGGGTTGTACATTGTTATGTGTGCACAAACCATAGTCATTATAGAATCACACATCCAAATTAATATGAAATTGAAATAGTTTAAGGGGTACCAGGTAGTCCATCAATCTTTCCAGGAATGCGAATAGGGCGTTGATAGCCTGTGAGAGTAATCCTGGGATGACCACCTACGAAGCTCTCCAGAGTTCTGAACTGGTCCCTTCTGTACAACCTTTCATCGATCCTAGTGATGATCCTCTTAACATCTCGTCTTTCCTAAGAATTCCATCGCTTTGGAGACCCGATGCCTTCATGTATCACCTTCAACCTATAAGCCAAGCCATCCCTGACCTTCTTCAATGTGTGATCCCCAAATTTATGAAGATCTCTACACGCCATCAAGCAGTTGCGTTGTAGTTCACTACGGTAAACTACTCCGAAAGGTTTGCTGACGAGAGTGTATTGTGGAAGCTGGTTGATGTCAGGAAGTTCAAGCTGTGGTTTGGTGAGGTTGACACGAAGTCCGATGATTCAACAAAGAAGTTGTAAATCTTCTACACGTTCCTGGATCACTATGCTTCCGATGAAGATGAGCAAGGACTTGATGTATTCACGTTGAATTTCAGTCGAGAATTGTCTCATTCTTCCCTGTACCTTGGCAAGATACAGATCTTCAATGTCGTTGAGAGACAAGTTCTGAAAGTCTGCTTCACAGAATTCATAGTCCCTTTCATCTTGTCTTTTGACCACAATAGTCTTGAGGAAGGTGTAGTCCCATTTAGACGAAAGAGTGACATTCTAAACAGCAACGATCCCTTTATCACTGTACACTTCATGTTGAGACTTTCGAACCTGGCAGCTTTTGTAGTAGATTCGTCGGCGTTCCGGCCAATGGTGAATCCCGTACATTGCATCAATGTCATACCATTCCACGCTGTTGGAAAACATGTGGGTAGCCTTTTCTTCGATGGCTATGCAGTTGGAGAATATGGCTACCGGGAATGTAAGTGTAAGTGATGTAGCGTATTTCTTTGAACCATCGCTACCGTGTAGAAGAAATTCCAAGTCATTGTTGAAGAAGTAGCGAAATGGAATCTTAGGTTGATCTGGTTGGTCAATCGTCGGTAGAGGTTTAGACCAATCGGTGTAGTATGGAGCCTTGTCTCTTCTTGTTAGGTCACCATTCTATCACATCAATATGTATTTCTAGAGAGAGAAAGTTTTAGTGAGAGAAAGTAGAAGGAACTAATGAATGATTAATGAAAATGATAATTCCAATTAGAACCAACAACCCTCTCCCTTTAAGGGAGGGGGTATTTATAGTGTTTACATAAGTAGGGGTTTTTCCCCTTGGTTCTAGAAGAACCTTCTATCACAGCCCATGGGCTTACTACATGAGATGTGAATCTAATTACAAACATTTATAAACCATAATTACTAACGACCTATTACAAATGAAATGACCTACACTTTATAATAAGACATGTTCCTAACAATCTCCCCCTAAGGGTTGGTCATCATTTGTTGTCTTGCTTAGGTCATTCGACGTCTTGAACTTCTTTGGCGTTTATAGCTTGAGACGTCTTTTAATCTTTGTTCTTTGTTCTTTGTGATCAGATATGTTGTTGTTGCGCCTTTCATCAACATCTTTGTTGTTAGTGATGAAAGTCATTTCCAGAATGCTCATACTTCTGGTGAAGTTTGTGATTCATACATTTGAAGCTCTCATTCTTTAACTTTGATCTTTATCTCATAACTTTGCAGATTCTTTGACTTTGGCGTAGAATCTTTCTGAACTTTGCTTTGCTTAGATCTTAGATGAGAATGTCTTTATGATGTTGGTATGAGCATGTGGAACAAATATGTTAATGATAATGATGGTGGAAATGGTCTTTATGGAACTCCTGGTCTTTATGAATACCTACATGAAAATAGTTAGCAATAAAGTTCCCGGCACTTATAGGTTTGGATTTTGAGATCGTAAACAAAGATAGTGTGAAAAACTTTCTTTAATCCTTGCCAAGGCCATTCCTAAATTGTATATTCTCGAAAGAGATTAACAATCTAGGTGAGCCGCTGAAGTATACCGAAATATCACTCCACGACTATAGACCGTTTGAAACCACCAAGCGTAACCCGTAAAGGATTACCGAGGCGACCTGCTGTCAGGGCTATTTGATGTTGAACCTGGCAGGAATTTCCATTCAATCACTAAGGATCACAATTGTGAATCCCCTCATAAATGTTCAGGCAGATTGCTAAGATCTGCGAAGGACTCTGGAAAATGTCACTTGTGTCCTCATTGTTTGAACAATCAAGTGATGAAATATTAGGTGTTCCTAAGAGATCTTTTGATGAATCTCATGCCTCTAGACTCGATTAGTGCGCTTTGATTTTCCTAAGCGGAGACTAAGGAGAGGGTCTCCTTCTTCAATACCAACAATCTCTAAGAGAGAGTCGATAGATTACGTAGGGTTCCCTGTGAGAATGAAACAAGCTCTCTTGAGAGAACTTGAGTGGCTTAGAAGGTTTAGTGCAATGCGCCATTGGGTCCATGACGACTTTGTCTTCAATACCGGTGTCATCTTATGACAACCAGTAGCATATGAATTGAACCCGGTGTCTACCCTAAGTTGAATAATTTGGAGGGCTATTTCTTTTCACCCTTTTCTTTAATTTTTCTTTTTAATTCTTCAACTCCTTCTTTCTCCGATTCTCATTTTCTCCTTTTTCAATCATACCTAAGGACTTCTAAATACTAACTATTTGTGATGTCCTTGGGTAGATCCCTCCGGCTCTGGCGGATCATAGGACGTTTATTCCTAAACTTAGTCACCTTTTAACTCCATGACTATCCTATGTTGCCACAAAAACTTTTTCTTGAAAATCTCTCAAGATGTTTATGATGAAAAAACATGTTTTGCTAACCCCTTGAGAGTTTTTGGTTTTTCAGAAATACTCCCCCTCTACATGTGCTTATGAGTTTTGACTGAAATCTGCACAGAGAGGGAAGAGTTCGCACTTTTGAATTGATCGAATCTTGATAGACAATTCCCCGGAGACACGGGTTACGTTGTATAGTTAAAGAGTTCCATTTTCAGCTTTTAGGTGACAAC
Source organism: Chrysanthemum makinoi (assembly GCA_910596185.1). NCBI lineage: Eukaryota > Viridiplantae > Streptophyta > Magnoliopsida > Asterales > Asteraceae > Chrysanthemum > Chrysanthemum makinoi. Next base: position 276,667,760 of record OU343221.1, read on the forward strand.
TAGCTCTAATAACTACCTTGAAGATGTAAACTCTCCTTGAAAAGGAGGTTAGACCCGTCAAAGTTCATGTCTACCAAGAGTTTCTCGAATTGGTACGTTCTACTAAGATAAGTCTTGAAAGATAAATCTTTTCGATTCGACATTCAAAGATCGTCAATTCATTGGTGATATCTGAGTCGAGCACGTTATGAGATTCCATAACTTCCTGATCAACAATTTTAATCACATTTCTCCCCCTCAAAAATAGCATATGTATGTTGTTTTGAAAACATGGTGATTAAAATATGCTTTTTGAGGTGTTTGAAATTCTTTTGGGAAGAAACAGATTTCAAGAACATTTGATTTTGAACAAAGATTTTGTTTCAAACAGTTAAGAAGCTTTCGCTCCTTTAATTAGGATTGAGGCACTGAAGCGTACCATAGGGTCCTATCTTTTGAAAATCGAGATTTGTTGCGAATCACAGTGCCTTTAGCGTCTATTTTGTTTTTCTAAATTCATTTCAGCTTGATAACATAGACCCAATCTGGTTTCTCAACAAATTCCCTGACATCAAGACTTTTAAACTGATTCTTCTTGAGAAACCGTAAGTGAATAACTGCAATTCTCAACAATCTTCCCAATCTGCATTACATGTCTTTAGCAGCTTCTCCGTACACTTCCTTTTGGTGAAGTTTCTGAATCAGCTTCCCCCCAAACTGACAACCTTCTTCATCAGATCCAAAAATTTGATGTAGTTGACATGTCTTCTAACTTTCTACTGTTTTAGGTGCACATCAAAATTTGTAGATGAACAATAAACCACAGCAAGCAAATCTGAATTGTCACGTAATCACAGTTGTACATAATGCGGAATATTCGTTCGGGGGTAACATGCAAGAAATCAACAAGATCTGCTCACGTATGCAGACGCTTCACACCAAACAAACTTTGAGAGATGAAATAATACTACTTCCCCCTGATTGTTGCAGTATATCGGAATAATAATCGACTGTGTATATGCGAATACTCGATAAAATGATCGTGTGCGAGGCATCATAATACAGTTAAAGCATCATATGTAGGTAACTTAACACAAAATAACCCAAAGGAAAGTTGAAACGATAACACCGAAGTAAGACGTTTGAACCACATATCATCTCATTTCTTCCCCCTGATTGTAGAAACTCATGAAGGAAAAGAGTTTTCACAAAGAAGGCAAAGAAAGCACATGACATATACTCTCTCTTCTCCCCGATGTTTTTGATGAATCGAAACATACACCACGTATGTTGATGATGAAATCAGAGACAGCGTAACCGTGTATGCTCAATTAATCGAACAAGTGTGAAGTACCAGAAATATCCCGTGATAATCATCTGTTGATAAAACTTCTCTATTCATTTATTTAGTTGATCATCAACTGTGTCATTGTAGTTGGAAACAGTTTGATCTACTGTTATCAGAGATTCGATTTAAGGTGCATCTCCAACAACGGTTGTTGTTGTAGATTCAGGGTGTATCTAGAATTAGAATATGATCAAGGTTGTAAAAGCGGAAACATTAGATACAACTGAAGCACGGCTTTCTAAAGAATCTCCAAACAATGGAGCAAAACAAAGTTTCTAATTCTTGACGATTGAGTACAATGGTGATGCAAATGATGGATCATTATGTTTTAGACAGGAGAAACGGGTCCTAAGTCAGTTGTACTTAGAAGCCATTGTCTGAAGTGCGCGGGTCCGAAACTGAATTATTCCGAAGCCATTGTTGTTGTACCTGTATAGAAAGTATGACCAGAGAGATAGAGACAAACATGGATCCCTAAGTGTAACTGGGTTCCAGATGTTAGAAGCATAAAGTTGCAGTGTCAATTATCTTCTTGACACCTGAACACACTGTTTTGTTGCAAATGTTTAATATCTTGCCTGTAGGAATCCACCTAAGACCAACAGTTTTTAAAATTCTACCCGTGGGTATCCACCTAAGATTAGATCAAGGAAATGCTGAAACTTCTTTTGAAAAGAGTCTTTGTCCTATATTGATCCACCTATTAGGTTTCTGAAGTTTGTTTCTCAGTTAAACGGGTCTATTTCGAATAGTCTGTTGACTACACTTAGGTCTGTTCTGCAATACACTAGAAGGCATCACACGAGGTCGTGAACCTAAGATTCCATCCTTTTGGAGTAGTGCCCTTTTCCTAGCCTTTTCTAGATCATAGTTCTTGTACGCGTCATTTGAATCATATGAATCTTTAATTTTAATGCTCGGTTTAGACACAGTGTTCGAACTAATCCTAGACGGGCCAGTTGCAACTACTTGTTGAGGTTTAACAGAAACATGTTTAACAGAAACAGATTTAACAGAAACAGAAGTATTTTTCTCAGGCCAAGAATGTGGAGTGACTGGATTTGACAAATGATTATTCTCAACAACTTGGGAGGCAAACCGTGGTTTTGAAGATTTTGATCGTTCAGATTTAAAAGCAGTTGGTTGTCTAACTACTGATTGATTTCTGATTGGTTGTGGTGACGATTTCCCCAAGATTGTTGGTTTTGTAAACTTAGTATCCACACTCTTGCCAGTTAATCTTCTCAACTTGTTTTGTAAAGCAACATGCGCAAGCCCCTTTGCTTGAATTTGAGCCTTTAAATGCTCATTTTCTTTTACTAATGTATCCACACAATTACTTTGCATTTTAAGTTCAAGAGATTTGCAATGTGCCTCTAGTTTTGAAAAATCTTTTTGAAATTGAGCAATGGTCTTTTTGAGAAGAATGTTTTCAGATTCAAGAATTTGGTTTGACGATTCAGTTTTATTGTTTGCAACTAAGGGCTCAGACATGAGACAGTTGTATGAACATTGTGCAACATGCTGGTCAACCTCTCCTTCATTTCTGAATTCAGGTTGCTCAGTTTGTTTCGCATTTGCAGGAAGAGTATGAACAACAGTAGATTGTACCTCAACCATCTGTTCTTTGTCAAAGGTTGGCTCTGTGTCATAGGTGGGAATGATATCTTCCTCAACCATTTGTTCTTCATCAAAGTTGGGCTCGGTGTCATAGGTGGGAATGATATCTTCCTCAACCATTTGTTCTTCATCAAAGTTGGACTCGGTGTCATAGTTGGGTATAATATCTTCCTCAGATCTGCTGCTGTCATCCTGCTTTTCCAATGCTACAACCTCATTGTCCATATTACTGACATTTGCAGTATTCTCATCATTCATGACAAGCCTTTGAGCATTCCTTCCTTGTACATCAACTCTTCCACCTTGCATGACTGCTTGATTTCGGGGATCAGATGAAGTCTGACTCTTTGAATTCTTAAATTGTGAAAACATCTTAGTCAGTAACATCATTCCTTTGTTTAATTCCACAAATGCATTTGCATCTTCAGAATCATCAGTAGCAAGGTTTGGTGAAGAAGGTTTTAAGCAGTAGATGGAAGGTGAGGAGATTTGTGAAAGAAACTTGCAGAGAGAAACTTGCAGAAAGAAACTCGCCAGAGAGAAACTCGCCAGAAAGAAACTCGCCAGAAAGAAACTTTCAGAAAGAAACTTGCAGAGAGAAACTTGCAGAAAGAAACTCGCCAAAAAGAAACTCGCCAGAAAGAAACTCGCTAGAAAGAAACTAGCAGAACTGCAAACTCGCAGAAAGAAACTCGCCAAACTGCAAACTCGCAGAAATTCAAACAGAAACTCGCCAATCTTCAAAGAGAAACTCGCAGACACTCATGAGAAACTCGCAGAAATTCATGGCTAACTCGCCAAAACTCATGAGAAATGCGCAGAAACTCGCAGAAACACGTATTCAGTCCAAAAATCCCATAAATTTCAATCTAAAACACGTGTTTAAGTACGGATTTCTATTAAATCTAATCAATATTAACCTAAATTATCCCTTGGCTCTTGATACCACTTGTTAGGTCACCATTCTATCACATCAATATGTATTTCTAGAGAGAGAAAGTTTTAGTGAGAGAAAGTGGAAGAAACTAATGAATGATTAATGAAAATGATAATTCCAATTAGAACCAACAACCCTCTCCCTTCAAGGGAGGGGGTATTTATAGTGTTTACATAAGTAGGGGTGTTTCCCCTTGGTTCTAGAAGAACCTTCTATCACAGCCCATGGGCTTACTACATGAGCTGTGAATCTAATTACAAACATTTATAAACCATAATTACTAACGACCTATTACAAATGAAATGACCTACACTTTATAATAAGACATGTTCCTAACACTTCTGGTGAAGTCGATGTTTGCTTCAGGGTTGAGCCAATCAATGTTGTTAGACATGGCTCGTGCTATATTTTTAAGGTGATATTCAACTTCAATAGCACTTTCCGAGCTGTCTTTGAGTAGTTGAAATGCTTCATTATTGATTCGTTTCAACTCTGATTTCGTCATCTTCTTCACACGGAACTTTTCTTGCAGTAACTTAGCATGCTCCAACGTACGACCTTCTACCATATCTGGATCATCAGTTAGAGCGGGAGTAGCATCAATAAGTGTGGAGAACCAATCATACTCGGTGTCGTCTTCATCTATCCATGAGACAACATCAGCCTTAGGAGTCTTCTTCTTTTTCTTTGGCCTTGATGAGGATGATGGTTTCTTTATTGAAGCGAGAGAGGTGGGTTGTTGTTGGGGCTCAGGGACTTCCTCATCGTCACCACCAGTATACTCGAAGTGATCACCGGTTTTGTCTGTCTGGGGTGGTAACTCAGAGTCTTGAGGTTTGTCAGCGGAAGCGCGTGGAGGAGATCGTCTTGTTGTTGGAGTTCTTAGGGGTGGTGGTGGCACAGAGGAGGGTTCTCTAGACTTCTTTGAACGTTTAGGCTCGTTATCTTTATCCTTATCCTTGTCTTCATCGTCTCTTGGACGTTTAGGCCTTTAAGCTTCTTCTCTGCATGCTGATTTGAGTTGGTATTCCAGCAATGCATCAAACAATTTACCTTCGTAAGAAGTAAATGTTGCAGATCATTTAGACATTTGAGTTACTAGCCTGGAAACCAATTCAGCATCGGAGAACACTATAGGATCAGTTGGGTTGATTGTTACTGTCATGGGTGTTGATCTTATAGTTTGCTTGGCCAAATGCATCAGATTCGGATAGAGTTGTCTGTTGAACATTTCTCTCGTCACTCCAGGAACGGTGTCTAGAAGGAATTTGTGAGTGTATCCCTTGATCATCTCGTTCATTTCCCCTTGAAGATCACGTTGCATGAATTTCTGGACGTACTCCCTTTCATTAGACATCTTTTCTATCTCGTCATTAAGATGTTTGATGTTGTCAGCGAGTATATCTAACTTTTTATTGGTCACATCTTTCTTCCTGACCTGCTTGACAGCTTTAACAATCCTTGTCTTTTCCCGAGATATCCAAGAGTCCGTTGGTTTCTTCACAGATTTGGATGTGGATCTGGTTGTGCCTTTGGATGGTGGAGGTGAAGAGTGAGAAGACGAGTCTGATGATGAGGAGTCATGAGGTGATTCAAGGTCCTTAGGAGGTTCAGAAGTTTCCTCCTTGGAGTGTGCGGGACTGTCTAGAAGATAAGTATCATAATCAATATCTTCATCATTTCCAGACTTATCCATTTCATCAGTCTGAATTCGGGCCTCTTCATCTGCTTTGGCTTGAGCTACAGCCTCTTCATCAGCTTTAGCTTGAGCTGCAGCCTCTTCATCAGCTTTTTCTTTCTCAGACTTTTCCTTTTCTGGTTCCTCAACGTCATAATCAATAGAATCCTCCAGGCGCTTTTGTTGTTGCTCAAGAGTGGTGGCACCAATTCCCTTATCGGGTTGATTAACCGCATCAGGAATTGGTGTTGATTGGACACCACCACTTGACCCTCCGGGGCCACGCATTTGTTGCTGTTCAAACTCTTTTGCCACGTGTTGGAGTCTAATGATTTTGAACTTCTTCTTGTAGTCAGTATCCAGTGGCTCTTCATCTGAGCTTTCTTCTTCATGCTCAAGTACTGGAGTCTTCCCTTTGCCTTGGTCAGCTTTTGGACTGGGAGGTTTAGCTACTGTTGGAGTGACATCAGTTGCAGTTTCAGAGTAGGTGACCTCTTCGTCTGATTCGGTTTCCTCAGAGCTTTCATCCACTAGCTTTCTTTGCGGTTCAAACTTGGGAATGGGAATAAGAACAGCTTCCTTAGAGGGAACTGTCCTTTTGAGTGGAGGTTTCCTCTTAGGGAACTTTCTTTGACTCTCAGTACTTGTAACACTTCCTGCACTGCCTCTTCTGGTTTTCCTTGTAGGTGTACCAGCGGACTTTTCATCGAGAAAGCCTACTTTACCTTCTTCAACTGCAACCAGATATCGTTTGTACGAATATAGTTGTTTGATATCATCAGTTATAAGGTGATCTGGCAGCACTGCACCTTGTTTCTTTGTTGTAGAGTCCTTAAATCTGACTGTGAGTGTAGGCTCATACAACATGGAGTGATTGTTGGGGTCATTGAGTCTCTTGGGGATATCAGGATTATACCCAAGAGCTCTTTGGATCAACAATTTGGTATACCTTATATATGGGATCTTGGAACCAAGCTTTTTGAGGAAAGACATCATGTCGTCCCATATTAGAGCTTCAACTTCAATGTGTTTCATGTTGACCAAAGCCCAAAAGATCTGCAGTTCCATGAGCTTAGGATGCTCATAGCCACTGTCACGTCCAGAAACAGATTTGGTGATGATGATGTAGAGAGTTCTCCATGGCTGAGGAATATTCTTAAGATCCACGTATGAATCTTTTGTGATTACTCCTGAAGCTTCGTCATAACTAATGTCGATCATGAATTGCAGAACAGTCTCTTCAGTTGGTGCGGCATTGTATTCAGTTGGTTCGATGACAGGGATGAGAAGAATAGCCCTTAAGTCTGCAGGTGTGATGGTAACTTGTTTGTCATTGAGCGTCACCGTCACAGCATTTTGTCCTTTGATCTTTCGCATTGTATTCCAGAACTGGTGAATATAGATCTCAGGCATTGTAGCAGAATTGGTGAGCATGTTCTGATAAGGATGATTCTTCAGAATATCCACAGCAATTAAACAAGAAGACTCTGAGCAGGTGAGAGTATCAAAATCAACACGAAGGTTATTCTTTCCAATCTTCATTGGATAACCATGAGGGAAGATATCAGCAACGGTGAGAACATTTGGTGCTTCCACATTCTGCATTTGAGCTTCCATGTCGTGATCTGAAAGATATTTAGCCAAAAGAACCAACATATCGAAAGACATTATGTTAGTCAACATATGGTTTTATTGTCTAATTATTGAATGTGATATATCAATGATTGTTACGAGTCTAATGTCACTTGTTTGTCCAATAGTCCAACGACGTTGTGATAAGTTTCGTGAGTTGATTAATCTTTAAGTTTTAAAGTCCATGTTTTCACTTATTTTTCACAAAATATTAAACGTTTAAGCTTATTGGAGACATATTGGTTTCGTGGCATTATGATTTATTTATTTACAAGTTTGCACGCGTAACAATTCATAATTAAGGTTAAAACTAGGCTTAGGCGTAGAAATGGCAAGCTTATGCGTAAACAGGAGTGGTATACGCGTAAGCATAAGCTTATGCGTAGGTTCTTGACTTACGCGTAAGAAATATTACGCGTAGGAAGAGAGGGCCTTATGCGTAAAGCTTACGCGTAAGCGTATACGAAACCTTACGCGTAAGGCTTACTTGTAAGAGTCAACCTTATGCGTAGAGGTTACTGTTTACGCATATCCTTCACAGGATACGCGTAGTCCCTTATGTAGAACCTTACGCGTAAACGTTACGCGTAAGATTTCTCTTACGCATAACATGCTACGCGTAAGGTGATCCTCATGCGTAGATTGCAAGTAACCTTGATTCTGAATTTTCAAGCGTAGAAAATGTTAGGAATTGGAAATTCCATGAGAAAGTGTCGGTCACCCCAATTATGGTCTAGCATATTTTAGCTCGTAGACTTGTAGTTTGTTACATTATTTAGTAGTTAATTAGTTAGTTTGTAGCGTAGTTTAGTGTAGTGTAACACCGTGGAGGAAGGACGGGTCTTTACCCACTGTATGCCTGATCCACAGTCCGATAGGAGGACGTATCTTGTGTAACTATAAATACCCCTTCCATCCATGGAAGGGGTGGTACTTTTCAATCTAACCTTTCACATTTTGTTCATCAAGTCTCTACCAAGAAAACACCCAACTCTCTACTTTCTCTCTCTAATGGCTAACATGTATTTTGATCATCCAAGACCACCCGAATCATCAACACAATAATATTTACGATCCTACAAATGGTACCAGAGCCAAGGTTATTGTGTTGTGTTGATTTTTTGTGGTTTTTGTACCTTGGTAAAACTGTTTTTGTACTTTTAATGGTCGGAAAATTATTTTCCGTTTAGTATGTTTGGTAAAACAGTTTGTTAACAAGTTTTTGCATCCTTCTTTTTGGTCAACATGTCATTTGGTCCATCAAAGTTTACATCTGTCTTGTGTTTTTTTTTGTCCAAGTCAGTTATCATATCATGTGGTCAATAGTTTACATCAAAGTTATCAAAGTTATGTGGTCAAAAGGTTTCATCTTGTGGTCAAAATGGGCATACAACATGAAATTTTCATATACTTTTTTCTGGGTTTACTATGAACATAGTCGGAAACATGGTCAGAAACTCATCGGAAAAAGTCTTGCTAGCGACTTGCAGAATTCAGTCCAGATTCATTGTATGCATAGCGACTTGACTATTGAGTCAACTATCGTAGCGACTTGTCGAAGCGACTTGTGTCTAAGATAGCGACTTGACCTCAAAACCAAATGTTTAGCGACTTGACCTCAAAACCTAATGTTTAGCAACTTGACTCATCTGGTAGCGAGTTGTCAAAGAAAATGTTTAGCGACTTGACCTTAAAACCAAAAGACAACAAGACTCATCTACAATCTACAAACTTTCATCTACATCATTTCAACATATAAACTACATTCGGACTCATTCAATACAGATAAGCTAAGTGCATGATCTCAGAAGTGGTTTGTGCGTGTTCAAATTATTATCAAGACCATCAAGTGTCTACTTTACACAACCATGCCATCACAGATCATTGTTGAAGTCATAACCTTTTGTTTCATATCCGAAAACACTTGATGAAGTGCATAACAAGAGTGTTATGACTCCATCTTGGTTCGTTCATGATTCTTGACCGAATTAATATGAGATCTCGTAAAAAGGTTCATGTTTAAACATCTCAAGATCTATTTTTTTTGAACCAATTCAATCATTGATCCCTAATTGAGTATATTCAAAAAGTGAAAGAATAGAAAAAAAGCAATTATACTTTTTCTTGTTCTTTTATTCGTTTTCAGAAATCCTATGACTCAAACGGAATATAAGTTAACCTACCTTTTAACTTGATTCGATGATCTCATAGTTGTCACAACTCAACTCACACCATCCCTGTGGCAATTTATGAAAACCTTTCACCATCCCTGTGGTGAGCCATAGACTGTCCGAATAATGAAGGACTAACTGATCTTCCTTGTTATCATGTGATAATTGATCTGAGGTGAATGGATGTGTTTCGAGGGGATTATGAATGATACGGTATTTTTTGTGATTTGATTTGTGAGTGGCGGACAGTAATGATAAAGGAGATTAGGTTAAGTGATTGTGAGGATTTGTAGGAGATGGGGGCGGACTGAAGTTAAGAGAGGCGTATGTTTAGGGTTCATCTGCTTTAAGGTTATGAGATGACCTAATCCTTAGGGTTTTATAACCAAATTACTTGTACAACATATAGGGATTACTTCATGGGCCAACCGGTTTGTCTTTTTGGACTTGGGCCTGTGACACTTAATGATTGGATCGGTATTAACTTTTTAATTTGGGCTGCATGTTATACATTTATCATGTGGTTGGTTAGTTAACAGCTATATTAATAAACGATATATGTATTTCATGAATAAGCTACACTTATCGTTTAGTCACATATATCGTTTGTCCTCTGAATAGGGAATCAAAATGCTTGAGCTGAAACTCACACGCGCTTATATGCAGTGTCAAATTGTTATCCGAATTTTTGTTTAACAATTTGATGGCATTTGGATAATGAGTTGTAATTATGATTTGGATCGGGTGTATTATTGCTCCGCTTCTAGTAATGAACTTGGATTACTTTTTGGAACTACCTTTGGACCGGGTGTTATTCTTGATGGATTGGGCCGAAGAAGTATATGATGACTTGGATGTTGAACATATGGGTTTTTCAAAATTGGATCGCTCTTATAAGACTTGGATAATGTGAGATGAGCTGATGTGATTCGTCAATGAGATTTGATGAGTTGATGAGATTTGTTGCATTGTGCGGGTTGACATTTTGGTTATACATTTTTACGATAAACATTATGTCCTGGCTTGAATTAATGATTGAACAACGTTGTCTATTGGGTTGTTTGGATGGTATTCCTTATTTGGATTTGAAGTAAGGTTTTTCGGGCACATGTACTTATTTCGTCTTCTTTCTTTCTACCCTTCCGCGAAGATGACTTGTTTGGGCATTTATAGAGGGTGATAAAGACTTGGCTATTTAGTTACGTTTGTGATTCTTTCTCGCTTAACCCACAACGTAGCTATCACTTCGGTGTCTCACTCAGTTGAGAATGTCAAGAGGTTTTGTACATTGGGTACACCGTTTCTTTTCCACGAGGATTAGTACAAGTTTAAGTAACAAATCTGGGGAATTTTACTTCATGATCAAGTTTGGCATATCGGGTTTACTTCACCAGGTGGTCACAACATTAACCGACAGAATGTGTGAATTATGTGTTTTCCAAAATGTTTATTGGATGGGTGATGATAATGTTGATGTTGGATAATGAACAGTTGATGAACCGCTGCATATTCCCCTAAAACATATATTCACCGAAACCAAAGTTGTCATAACACATTCTAGCTAACATTGTTTGTGGTTTTGTCTTGATTTTGTAAAATCCCGCGAAAGAATCCATTTCTCGGTTTAAATCATAGACTTGTAAAATCCCGTGACAATGGAAACATCCTAGTTAAAGTAATGTGCATTTCCGGATCTATCTTGCGGTTTATTCTTGGTTTTGTAAAATCCCGCGAAAGAAACTATTTCTCGGTTTAAACCATAGAGTTGTAAAATCCCGTAATGATGGAACCATCTTGGAGAAGAGAAAGTGCAATTATGGATCTTATCTGATGCTGGTGCTACGGTTTCTACTTCGAAGAAAGGATAAAATGGTGTACTTCATGAATTGGGTGTGTATTTGGGTTGTCTTCATGGCAGTTTGGTTATTACATGGTTTTACGGGGTTATGTGCATTTAACCATGGTCGGGATGAAAACCATTATCATTATTCACTTAAAACGTCAAAGGAGGCTAGATTTGATCTTTTAACCAGAAGATGTGACAACGGAGTTAATTCACTATTATTTATTTGAGGTTGAAGTGAATCATCACGGGCGAGTGTAATTAGTATCTGAAGGTATCAGGGATGGATGGATGAAGATTCTTCATGATCCTTGTTCGAGCTTATTATCAAAAACGAAGACTTGGAAATCTAGTTATTGTTGGGTGTCTTTTACCTTTTCTTTTTACCACTTGGGGGAATTGGGCTCTTATCATCTCAAAATAACTATCACTTTAAGGAGTTACGTTGTAGTGCTCAGTGTCACATTCAATTGTGGATTTTCAAGAGGTGATGTACATCTTATACTTGATGGTTGGTTGGATGAAGAGTATAGAGTACATAGAGATTCAATGGAGGATGAAGTCTCGGCACCACTCTTTGTTAAATATGTGCAAGTTTAAGTTACGAGTTCGGGTTAGTTTACTTCAGGGTCAAATTCATCATATTGGGTTTTCTCCATCAGCTGTCACAACAAAGAGCCTACTGAATGATAATGGGGTGATTACATGTTTTGCCTAGAGATGATGAAAAGAGAGAGATTATGACGTATGAACACAACAGTTCATGCCTCGTACTCTAAAGAAAAGAAAAGTGTACGCTTCAGTGCGCTTTATCTTCTGAAGAAGAGAAATCTTCTTATTATGACCATTCTCATCCACATGCTTCATACTTTTTCCATGCGCTTCAGTCATCAAGTGAACCGGGTTACCACTGATTGTTTTCTCATTCCACTTGCTCGATTATAATGAAGATGGCGACATCATGTGCTTATTTTGCGGGAGAGAAGTGTGAATAGAACATTCAGATGATTTTCACTTTTTTAATCAAGAATGGCAACTCCGTATGCAATTCTTGAGGGGGAGAAGAAGTGTGAAATTACTGCATGGTTGATTGATTTCTGAGAATAAATGGTCAAACAGCTCCAAACTCATGTAAGAACCGATCTTCTTCTTATCGGGTCATCGTTACATGGAGTTTCTTCTATGAGCCGTTGGTTGACATCTTCACACAGGCTGATATGATTATCGACAAAGTGCTTCCGGTTAATGCTTCACGTACACATCAACATGATGATTCCTAACAATCTCTATGTTCTTGTTTGATGTGATTGGTAGTTTGGTGTTACCATTTTGTGTGTTCGTTGCGGGCTGATTGCTGATTTCCTTGATGAACATCTTTCTGTTCTTGTTTGATTGGGAAGGATCTTAATTAAGGGGATTTGCAAGATGTAAGTTAATTGGGATGCTTTTTGGTGTGTTGAAGATGTTAACTATCTATTCCCCTACTGGACAATCTTGAAGAAGGTCGAGTCTACAGTCGGTTCTACATTTTCTGCTACATGTTAGAAGACTAAAGATGAGTTGCATTAGATTATCTAAAGACTTCTTCTTATTCAAGCATTCATCATAAAGATTGTCGGTTTAGGGGAAAGCAGTAATTGGGGGAGGGTGAAATGTCTGATTTAATCCCCAATTAGACTTGCTCACATTCTTCAGCAAGTTGATTCTCACAAAGAATTTCAAGTGTTCTTCTCAACAGATTTCTAGTATACGGGCTTATAGTGTGTTGCTGATTATGAAGTATCAAAACCAGCAAGGGGAAAGGAGACAAGCACCTAAACGCGAGTAAACTTGATGAACTTAATACTTCTAATTAATTGAAGATATCCCGGGAAGACAAATGTTATTACCGCAGAGAAACTCAAGGTTTGACTCATGGCGAGTAAACTTGATGAACTTAATTCTTCTAAGTGATTGAAGATATCCCGGGAAGACGTATGTCATGACCGCAGAGAAACTCAAGGTTTTAATCATCAAGGCGTTTAGTGTTATTATTTCAACTATGTGGGGGAAGTGATGTTAGAGAAAGTTTCTGAAGATATAAGAGGTACACAAGTGTGTGATGATCTCGATGTTATCACAATCATCAGGGGAGAGAGAATTGTGTACATTTGGGGCGCTCAGCTGGCTCGCTTGAGGGCTTAATCAGTGATTCAGAGATATAATCACTTATTCCGGAGTTGACATCCGCAGAGATAATCAGTGATTCGTCCTGCTTCTTCAATGTTATCGGTTGTTCTCTCTTTGGGGAATGTGTGTACTTCGGGTCCTTGAGCTTCATACACGATCATTATGGAAGAAAGCCATTGTTTACCACAAACATTGGGGAGGTGTTTTCTCTCCGGGCATGATGTGTATTCGGGAGAGTTCTTGGATATTGGTGTACTTCGGGTTCTTGAGCTTCATACACGTTCATCAGGGAAGAAAATGTGAACATGGGAAGGTGTTCTTCATTCCCCTCATGAAGTGTATTCGGGAGAGTTCTTGAGCATTATACTAAGAGACGGACTGCATCATTTCAACTACACGGGGGAAGTAGTCTCTTGACAACTTTTTGGAATGGATTGCTTCAGACTTCAGTGGTAATGAAATATGAGAAGAAATTTAAAGAGTGGGATGATACGTTGCTGTTCTTGTTGATGATATTACCCTGAATGGAGATCCTCGATTATCGTTCTTAAAATGGAGCAACGGGATCGATGATAATGGTGTGCTTCTTTGTGCACCTGGCTATTGGAAGCTTGAAAGAAAGCTTTGAATCTGCTCAGCTAAAGGATTTTCTGTTTAGGGGGAAACTGCCAAAGTCTCTTTCTCTCAAAGGCTCATGTTCTATCTTCTATTCTGGAGCCTCGGAAGCTTTGGTGGTGGAAGTTTAAGAGATGACGAACTCTATCTTCTACGACGTGCTGTTCGATACCCTTATCTCAGTACTCGTATCATCATTCTCTCAAAGTATACCATCTTCTCTATCTTTGTATATATTTATCATAAAAACAAAATAAAAAAATATAAAACCAACAAAAACCCATAAAAATTTAAAAAAAAATTAATTAATTAATTAAAAAATTCCAAAAATATTGTTTTTCTAAGACATGTCTTCTGGTATCGATAACATCTGCGGTCTTAGAAATGTCATTCAATAATGGCACGGGACCATAGATGAAGTTTGAGCAGGAGGTGTAAATATTCTTTTCCAAAACATGTCTCAAATTTGGCTTGCAGTTACTTCTGACTGTAACCCGCGCTTAATTATGCTTTGCTATTATTTCAGATAGCAACCCGCTCTTCAAGGAAGGAAAGTGCTGCCCTAAACAAATTTTCAAAATTTTCGAGCACTTATCCTAAAACAAATGAGGAAAGTATGTCGAAGGACTGTTGTTCCTACTCAAATGTTTTTCCGTCTAAAATTCTTCAGAAAAATATTTGTTTTAACAAAATGGTGGTAAAATAAGTTGCTTTAAAAACAATCAGTTTCAGAGTTTTCATAAAATTTGCAAACTCAATCAATGACTTCAGCGCTTTTAAAACTTTTTATGAAATGAGTCATTGATTGAGGGGGAGAATGTTTTTTAAATTTACATCATCTAACGGACTTTCTTAATCATCCTACGTGCTTATCTGAAAAAATATAATTGCCTATGTTGAAGGACTAGGTTTCTAGGATGTGATTGTTAGGATTAGATAATTATAGATTGATTAACACATTATTCCCATACCTTATATGATCTGATTGTTATGTTGCATTGACTTTTATTAGTCGATTGTTGTTTGGGTGATGTCGACCACCATATATCTGTATGTGTATTCACTAACGTATGCAGGTATATTGGTATATAAGAATGTTTCCGATCCGGATCCCACAACTGAATATGATTGGATGCCGAAAGGAAAGGGTAACTATATCTTGGGTTGACAAATGAAGAAACGGAGCTTAATTGGACTTCCAAGGAGAGTTGGCATGGAAAAATGCAACGTAAGAGGTCTCACTGCATCAGCAGATGGTTTTCTTCTAAGTGATTGAAGAAATGGAGCTTAATTTGACCTCAGTTGGTATTAAAATGCAACGTAAGAAGTCTCACTGCATTAGCAGACGGTTTTTCTTCCAACCCTACAGTAGCAACATCAACAGATGCAGCTCAACCACCTAACGTATCTTTGTGCAGGACAAGTAGTGGATAATAACATTTGTTTAAAAACAATTTTTTAATAATATTGTTTTGATAAATGGAAAAATATTGTTTTGAAAATTAATTGGACTTAATTTTGAAAATCACCGGACTTCATTTTATCAAAACATAAGTCACTCAATCATCGACTACTTTCATCAATTGAGGGGGAGAGTGATTTAAAATAAAATATTTTCAAACGATATTTCTTCACAAAAGTCCGTTTTGTACGATAATAAGTGGTGATCTAAAGATTTAATGTTATGTCATGGTATGATTTTTCTTTTGAATCAAGGTCTTTCAAAATGAAATTTTTTCTGTTCTTGTTTGATTGTGAAATTGTTTTATTTTACTAAAAGATCTCTTAAAACTATCATACCTGACACTAACAATCTTTAATGTCTAAATGGTCCTTATCTGTCATCTTTCAAAAATTGAATCTTGCCACGTCTTTCCCTAAAACTTTCTAAATGATTTAAATCAATCGGGATCCAAAATCTCAATTGGTTTTGTTAGGAATTGGAAATTCCATAAGTGAAGAGTCGGTCACCCCAAATATTATCTAGCATAAGTTAGCTCGTAGACTTGTTATTAGTTACGTTATTTAGCAGTTTATTAGTTAGTTTGTAGCGTAGTTTAGTTTAGAGCAACACCGTGGAGGAAGGACGGGTCTTTACCCATTGTATGCCTGATCCACAGGCCGATAGGAGGTCGTGTAAGTTGTAACTATAAATACCCCTTCCATCCATGGAAGGGGTGGAGCTTTCAATCTAACCTTTCATTATTTGTGCTACAAGTCTCTAGCAAGAAACTCCCTCTCTCTCTACTTTCTCTCTCTAAAATGTTTAACATGTATTTTGATCATCCAAGACCACCCGAATCATCAACACAATAATATATTCGATCCTACAAATGGTATCAGAGCCCAGGTTTTTGTGTTTTGATGATTTATGTTGGTTTTCGATATATGTTTTAAGTTGTTTTGGTACTATATTTGTTGGTTAAATCTTTTCTGTCTATTATTCTGGTCAAATACTGTGTTTAACAGTTTATGTGTATTCTTGTTTTGATCAAAAGGTCTTGTCCATTATTGTCATATCTGTCCTTTTTGTCTTGTCCAAAACAATATCAAATGGTCATTTTAACAGTTATTGTCATAACTGGGTTTAACAGTTTATGTGTATTTTTGTCCATTATTGTCAACTGGTCATTTTAACTTTGGTCAAAATGGGTAAATGAAGCAGCTTTTGTCAAAACTGTTTTTCTGGGTTAATATGAATATGGTCGGAATAGTGAACGGAAAACTCATCTGCAAAATTTAAAAAAATCATTCTAGCGACTTGTTTATCAAGTTAGCGACTTGTCTTTACAAGTTTTCTATATTCATTGTATATGGGTAGCGAGTTGTGCTAGCGAGTTGTTTACAGAAAAAGGATATAGCGACTTGTTCTTTAACATGTTAGCGACTTGTTAAGTGAAAAGATGTAGCGACTTATATTTATAGGTAGCGACTTGTGAGTTTTGTAAGTTATAGCGACTTGTAACAAATCCTAGCGACTTGACTCACTTGGCTAGCGACATAAAGAATTGATTAAGAAGATGACCAAGACTATTTGACCATGACACAACAACTAAACTAAATACAACATCATTCAACAAGACTCATCTCGACAAGTATTACATCATCATATCAACAATCTTACTCGTGTGTATTAACTCAAAAGTTTCTCATCAAACCCAAATCCTACTCGTGTGTATTCAACAAGACTCATCTCGTGGGTATTAACAAGTATGACTCTAATAAGAAAAATCAAAAGTTTCTCAGATCTTACTCGTGTGTATTAACTGATTTTCATCAAACCTTACAAGGTTCACACGTAGTAATCCTCATTGACACTTATTTTAAAACCCAGCTTCAATTTATATTCGAATTAAAAAGATAAAGAGATTTAACAACTTCGTTAGTCTCTATTTCTTTTGGTTCGTTTATTGACTCTATACAACAAATGATACCTACCTTAGACCTCTTAATGATCTTGAAGCTTTAAATACTCCTTCTTGATTCGGATTAAGTTGAGATTGAAGACATCTTGATACAGTTATGAGCTCGTGATTGTGTTGACTGCTGTGGTAGGTGGTAGGACAGATCATGAGATGATTTTGATGATATTTTCGGAATATTAGGTGAGAGGATATGAGAGAGGCGGTTGTTAAACATATCAGTGTTTAGGGTTAAAATAAAATGACCTAATATTTAGGAAAAAACTCTTTTATAACCAGATATAATGCGTGAAACTGGATCTGGTATCACTTTCTGATGGGCCTTGGATACATTAATTGGACATGAACCAGATTTATGCTTAATTGAGTTTGTACCTTGAATTTGATATCCGAAATTATGAGGCGGACGGAATGTCTTTATATGGGCCGAAAAATTACAATGGGTTTTTGTGGGCTTTAATGTCTATTCAATTTGTTCTTTTTCGTGTCTTATGATATGAATCCGTGAGCAGGTATTAAGGTATAAGGCTCAAATGACATTTCAAATTGTTATCAGAATGTGCGTTAATCTCAACCTCGGCCAAACCCGTTGATATTATTGAGCTTAATATGGTTAACTGAGTCGAAAAACTTGTGTTGGTTTGGTTCGGGTTTATACCATTTGCATGCGTGAATAGACTTGGATATTTGATCGTGATTTGAATTCAATATATGGTATGTTGGATTTGAATGGGCCGAGTACTCAACTAATCAGAGATGGGTTGATGTGTTTTTGAATGGGTAATATTTATTCACGGCATATAATGATTCTTCGTGATGGCACTTAAATTGGCATGTGATTTAAAATATGGACATTTAAATGTTTTTGGTTGGTTACTCTTGATGAATTTTTTGGGTCACAAATTATTAATGCTTAATTTCACAAGGAATATTTATTCACGGCTTGAGAAATTTGTTGATTGTTAGTGTATTCAAGGTTCTTGTCCGGTATTATGGATTTGGTATTGAAGTGTTGGTTCAAACGGTTTTTAATTGGACTTGGAGCCGTGTCAAATTCTTAGCAATTTGTTATATGACAAAGATATATGAATGCATGAGATGATCATTGCAAGAAATTATATTGACCGGATCGGGTTGAACAGTTATTTGGACCGGGCTTGAAATTTTATGTGATGATAAGATTTGTGAAAGTGAGACTTTATGATATGAGATTGGATGATGAGATTAAATGAGTTCTGAGGTTTGATTCTTTGGGCTATACATTCTCACGTAGTATATTGTGTCATGGCTTGAATTGATGATTATACAACGTTGACTACGTGGGTGTTTGGACGATATTTCTTATTTGGATTTGAAGTGAGGTTTTCCGGGCGCATTTACTTATTTCGTCTTCTTTCTGTCTACCATTCCGCGAAGATGACTTGTCTGGGCATTTATAGAGTGTGATAAAGACTTGGGCATTTAATTACGGTTGTGATTCTTTCTCGCTTAACCTACAACATAATTTTCACTTCGGTGGCTCACTCAGTTGAGAATGTCAAGAGGTTTTGTACATTGGGTACACCGTTTCTTGTTCACGAGGATTAGTACAAGTTTAAGTAACAAATCTGGGGAAGTTCACTTCATGATCAATTTTGGCATATCTGGTTTACTTCACCGTGTTGTCACTGCAATAGCCGACAGAATGCATGAATGATGTGTTTACCAAAGTATTTAGTGGAAGGTTGATGATATTGTTGATGTTGGTAAATGATTCGTTGATGAACCACTGCATGTTCTCCTAAAACAGATATTCACCGAAACCAAAATTGTCATAACACATTCAAGCTGACATTGTTTACGGTTTTGTCTTGATTTTTGTAAAATCCCGCGAAAGAATCTATTTCTCGGTTTAAATCATTGACTTGTAAAATCCTGTGACAGTGGAAACATCCTGGTAAATGTAAAGTGCATTTCCGGATCTATCTTACGGTTTATTCTTGGTTTTGTAAAATCCCGTGAAAGAAACTATTTATCGGTTTAAACCATAGAGTTGTAAAATCCCGTAATGATGGAACCATCTTGGAGAAGAGAAAGTGTAAATCTGGATCTTTCTTGATGGTGGCTCACTCAGTTGAGAATGTCAAGAGGTTTTGTACATTGGGTACACCGTTTCTTGTTCACGAGGATTAGTACAAGTTTAAGTAACAAATCTGGGGAAGTTCACTTCATGATCAATTTTGGCATATCTGGTTTACTTCACCGTGTTGTCACTGCAATAGCCGACAGAATGCATGAATGATGTGTTTACCAAAGTATTTAGTGGAAGGTTGATGATATTGTTGATGTTGGTAAATGATTCGTTGATGAACCACTGCATGTTCTCCTAAAACAGATATTCACCGAAACCAAAATTGTCATAACACATTCAAGCTGACATTGTTTACGGTTTTGTCTTGATTTTTGTAAAATCCCGCGAAAGAATCTATTTCTCGGTTTAAATCATTGACTTGTAAAATCCTGTGACAGTGGAAACATCCTGGTAAATGTAAAGTGCATTTCCGGATCTATCTTACGGTTTATTCTTGGTTTTGTAAAATCCCGTGAAAGAAACTATTTATCGGTTTAAACCATAGAGTTGTAAAATCCCGTAATGATGGAACCATCTTGGAGAAGAGAAAGTGTAAATCTGGATCTTTCTTGATGCTAGTGCTACGGTTTCTACTATGATGAATGGATAAAAGGGTGTACTTCATGAATTGGGTGTGTGTTTGGATTGTCCGCATGGCAGTTTGGTTATTATAAGGTTTTATGGGGTTATGTGCGTTTAACCATGGTCGGGATGAAAACTATTATCAGAGTTCACTTAAAATGTCAAAGGAGGCTAGAATTAAGCTTTTAACTAGAAGATGTGACAACGGGTTTAATTCACTATCATTTATTTGAGGTTGAAGTGAAATATCACGGGCGAGTGTACTTAGCATCTGAAGGTATCGGGGATGGTTGGATGAAGATTCTTCAAGATCCTTGTTCGAGCTTATTATTCAAAACGAAGACTTGGAAATCTAGTTATTGTTGGGTGTCTTTTACCTTTTCTTTTACCACTTGGGGGAATTGGGCTCTTACCACCACAAAATAACTATCACTTTAAGGAGTTACGTTGTAGTGCTCAGTGTCACATTCAATTGTGGATTTTCAAGAGGTGATGTACGTTTATTACTTGATGGTTGGTTGGATGAAGAGTATAGAGTACTTAGAGATTCAATGGAGGATGAAGTCTTGGCACCACTCTTTGTTACATATGTGCAAGTATAAGTCACGAGTTCGGGTTAGTTTACTTCAGGGTCAAATTCATCATATTGGGTTATCTCCATCAGATGTCACTACAAAGAGCCTACTGAATGATAATGGTGATATTTACATGTTTTGCCAAGAGAGCTGTAAAGAGAGAGATTATGACGTCTGTTCACATCAGTTCCGGCCTCGTACTTCATCATTATGACGTTTGAACACAACAGTTCAAGCCTCGTTCTCCAAAGAAAAGAAATGTGTATGCTTCAGTGCACATTATCTTCGAAAGAAGAGAAATCTTCTCTGTTATGACCATTCTCATCAACATGCTTCATGCTTTTTTCCATGTGCTTCAGTCATCAAGTGAACCGGGCTACCGATGATTGTTATCTTATTCCACTTGCTCGTTTATAATGACGATGGCGACATCATGTGCTAATTTTGCGGTGGAGAAGTGTGAAGAGACTACATTTGGATGATTTCACTTATTTAATCAAGAATGGCAACTCCGTATGCAATTCTTGAGGGGGAGAAGAAGTGTGAAATTTACTGCATGGTTGATTATTATATGAGAATAAATGGTCAAACGGCTCCTAAATCATGTAAGAACCGAGCTTCTTCTTATCGGATCATCTTTACATGGAGTTTCTTCTAAGAGCCGTTGGTTGAAATCTTCACTCGGATTGATGAGTTTATCGACAAAGTGCTTCCGGTTAATGCTTCACGTATACACCAACATGATGATTCCGAACAATCTCTCTGTTCTTGTTTGATGTGATTGGTAGTTTGGTGTTACCATCTTGTGTGTTCGTTGCGGCCTGATTGCTGATTTCCTTGATGAACATCTTTCTATTCTTGTTTGATTGGGAGGGATTTAAGTTAAGGGGATTTGCAAGATGTAAGTTAATTGGGATGCTTTTTGGTGGGATGCGTTTTGGTGTGAGTTGAAGATGTTAACTATCTATTCCCCAACTAGACAATCTTGAAGAAGGTCGAGTCTACAGTCTGTTCTACATTTTCTGATGCATGTTAGAAGACTAAAGACGAGTTGCATTTAACGATCTAAATACTTCTTCTTAATCTGGGCACTTATTAAACAGATTATCGGTTTAGGGGAGAGCACTAATTGGGGGAGGGTGAAACGTCTGATTTAATCCCCAATTAGACTTGTTCACATTATTCAGCATGTTGATTCTCACAAAGACTTCAAGTGTTCTTCTCATAAAGATTTCAAGTATTTGGGCTGATAAGATGTTGCTGATTCTGAAGTGTCAAAACCAGCAAGGGGGAAGGAGACACGCATCTAAACACGAGTAAACATTGATGAGCTTAATACTTCTAAGTAATTGAACATATCCTGAGAAGACAAATGTTATTACCGCAGAGAAACTCAAGGTTTGACTCATGGCGAGTAAACTTGATGAACATTAATACTTCTAAGTGATTGAAGATATCCCGGGAAAACAAATGTCATGACCGCAGAGAAACTCAAGGTTTACTCATCAAGGCGTTTAGTGTTCTTATTCCAACTACGTGGGGGAAGAGATGTAAGAGTTAGTTTCTGAAGATAAAAGAGGTACACAAGTGTGTGATGATTTCGATGTTATCGCAATCATCAAGGGAGAGAGATTGTGTACATTGGGGACGCTCAGCTGTTTCACTTGAGTGCTTAATCAGTGATTCAGAGATATAATCACTTATTCCGGAGTTGAAATCCGCAGAGATAGTCCTCCGCAGAGATAATCAGTGATTCGGCATGCTTCTTCAATGTTATCGGTTATTCTCTCTTTGGGCATTCGGGTACTTCGGGTTCTTGAGCTTCATACACTATCTTCAGGGGGAGAGAAAAGTATACATCGGGGTTATTCTTTGGCTATTGGACTTAATCCGCTACTTCGATGGTATAAGTTTCTTTGTCTTCGAGTATGTGTATTCGGGTTCGTGAGCTCTAGTCTAAGAGACTGACTGCATCAATTCATCTACTTGGGGGAAGTGTTCTCTTGACACCTTTTGGAATGGATTGCTTCAGACTTCAGTGGAAAAGGAATTTGAGAAGATTATTCAAATGTGGGATGATACGTTGCTGTTGTTCTATTGGATGAAATAACCTCGAACGAAGAATCACGGTGATTATTCTTAAAAGGAGCAGTGGGATTTATGATAATGGTGTGTTTCTATGTGCACCTGGCTAAGGCAAGCTTAAAATAGAGCTTCGAATCTGCTCATCTAATGGATTTTCGGTTTGGGGGGAAGCTGCCAAAGTCTCACTTTCAGATGGTTCAATTTCTTTCAATGCAAGAGCCTCGGAAGCTTTGGTGGTGAAAGTTTTAGGGGTGATGACTTCTATCTTCTACGACGTGCTACTCGATATCCTTATCTCGGTACTCGTATCATCATCTTTCTTAAACTATATCATCTATTCTATCTGTGTATATATTTATCAGAAAAACCAAATACAAAAATATAAAACCAACAAAAAGAAAATAGAAAATTATAAAATCTTCAAAAATCCATAAAAATCAGAAATTTTAAAAATACCAAAAATATGTTTTTCTCAAGACATGTCTTCTGGTATCGATAACATCTGCGGTCTTAGAAATATCATTCAATAATGGCACGGGACCATAGATGAAGTTCGAGCAGGAGGTGTAAATATTCTTTTCTAAACATGTCACAAAATATAGCTTGCAGTTACTTCAGACTGTAACCCGTGCTTAAAACTATGGCTTGCTATTATTTCAGATAGCAACCCGTTCTTCAAGAAAGGAAAGTGCTGCGCTAAACCATTTTTCAAAATTCGTGCACTTATCCTAAAACTAAACAAGGAAAGTATGTCGAAGGACTGCTGTTCCTACTCAAATATTTTTCCGTCTAAAATTCTTCAGAAAAATATTTGTTTTAACAAAATGGCGGTAAAATGAGTTGTTTGAAAATCAATCAGATTCAGAGTTTTCATAAAAATTGAAAACTCAATCAATGACTTCAGCGCTTTTAACCTTTTCAGAAAATAAGTCATTGATTGAGGGGGAGAATGTTTTCAAATCTATATCATCTAACGGGCTTTCTTAATTATCCTAATATGCTTAATTAAAAATGATGTTAACCTATGTTGAAGGACTAGGTGCCTAGGATATGATTGTTAGGATTAGATGATTAGAGTTTGATAAACACATAATTCCCATGCCATATATGAATTGATTGATATGTTGAATTGACTTTTATTAGTCGATTGCTGTTTGGGTGATGTCGACCACCATATATCTGTATGTGTGTTCACTAACGTATGCAGGTATATTGGTATATAAGAATGTTCCCGATCCGGATCCCACAATTGAAGATGATTGGATGCCGAAAGGAAAGGGTAACTATATCTTGGGTTGACAAATGAAGAAACGGAGCTTAATTGGACTTCTATGGAGAGTTGGCATAAATGCAACGTAAGAGGTCTCACTGCATCAGCAGATGGTTTTCTTCTAAGTGATTGAAGAAACGGAGCTTAATTTGACCTCAGTTGGCATTCAAAATGCAACGTAAGAAGAAGTCTCACTGCATCTGCAGACGGTTTTTCTTCCAAGCCCTACAGCAACAACAACAAAAGCTTCTCAACCACCTAACGTATCTTTGTGCAGGATATCATTTTTAAACAATTTTGAATAAATTTGATTAAATTGTTTTGAAAATGGAAAATATTGTTTTG
Source organism: Chrysanthemum makinoi (assembly GCA_910596185.1). Lineage (NCBI taxonomy): Eukaryota > Viridiplantae > Streptophyta > Magnoliopsida > Asterales > Asteraceae > Chrysanthemum > Chrysanthemum makinoi. The sequence continues at coordinate 276,692,141 of OU343221.1, forward strand.
AAAATAAATTGGACTAAATTTTGAAAATCACCGGACTTCATTTTTATCAAAATCTAAGTCACTCAATCAACGACTACGGTCATCGATTGAGGGGGAGAGTGATTTAAAATAAATTATTTTCATACAATATTTCTTCATAAAAGTCCTTTTGTACAATAAAAGTGGTGATCTAAAGATTTAATGTTATGTCATGGTATGATTTTCTTTAAAATCAAGATCTTTCAAAATGAAATTTTTTCTGTTCTTGTTTGATTGTGAAATTGTTTTATTTTACTTAAAGATCAATTAAAACAATCATACTGACACTAACAATCTTTAATGTCTTAAAATGGTCCTTATCTGTCATTTTTCATAATCAAATCTTGCCACGTCTTTCCCCAAAATTTTCTAAATGATTTAAATCAATTGGGATCACAAATCTCAATGGGTTTGAAATTTTTGATCGGGGGAGAGATCGTGATTTAAATCTCAAATCTGTTTAAATGGAATTGGTTTTAGTCCTTTAAAGGCACTCCTGCCTCCATGTGCCAAACGATTTCAAATACACAATGCACATGTTGAGGAGGAGGATTTATCCAAAAACAAGATGAGTATTTAAATCCGGCCACATATTCTCCCATGTTTTCTAAACCTTATTAAATCACTTGGGATCCAAAATCTCAAAGGGTTTGATATTTTTGATCGGGGAGAATTTGTGATTTAATAATGAAATTTGATAAAAGATGATCGATTTGATTCAAATGTGTAGGCTGCTCTCTCATATGTGCTAAACGCTTTCGAATCTCGAAGCACATATTGAGGGGGAGAAAATGGTTTTTTAATGGCTTTTGTGATCGTGAATGTGCTTCTAAAGAACTCTTTCCTCTATGTGATAAAATGATTTCAAATATCCTATGCACATATTGAGGGGGAGAATTTACCAAAGAAAATCAAATGGCTTTTTCTATGAAAATTGTGATCAAAGAAAATATTTCAAAGTCCTCTTGCCTCCATGTGCTAAACAATTTCTAAATCATATGCACATGTTGAGGGGGAGGTTTTCTAAATGATCAAAACTATTAAGGTACAAAATGCTTTGATCTCGTATCACAAGTACCTTGATTGTTTTTCCAAATGATTTTTCAATTGGTTTCAAGGAAGAATGAACTGTACCAAAAGACCGACCATTTTACTTTATGCATGGAGTTATAAGGATGGTGAGGTTAGGTATTAGTTCCCACGATCCGCCAGAACCGGAGGGATCTACCCAGGGACAATCCACTAGATAGTGTAGAGTCCTTAGGTATATTGAAAAAAGGAGAAAAAATGAGAAATGGGAAGAGTGCGGACTGAGACAGAGCTAGTACTGGAATAAACCCAACAAGGTTCTAGTAATGAAGTCTCGGTAAGCACTGAAGGGGTTGAAGAATGAAAAAGAATTGAATGTGAAAAGGGTGAAAAGAAATAGCCCTCCAATAATTCAACCTTAGGGCAGTAACCGGGTTCAATACATATGCTACTGGTGGTTACTAAGGTAACACTGGTATTGAAGACAAGACGTCATGGACCCAGTGACGCACTGCACTTAACTTCCCAAGCTACTCAAGTTCCTCTTAAAAGGGACTTGTTTCATTCTCACGGGGAACCTACATAATCTATCGACTTTCTCTTAGAGATTGTTGATATTGAAGAAGGAGACCCTCTCCCTAGTCTCCGGCATAGGAACCAAATGTGCACTATTGAGTCTAGAGCCAAGAGATCATCCACAATATCTCATTAGGACACTAAATTAATGAAGACTTGCTGTTTCACACAATGTGGAAAGTAAGAATATATTAAGAGTCCTACGCATTATCCTTGTGGTATTGCCAGAACATCCGAGTGATATGTAAAATATTCACGATGAAGATGGAAATCCTTCTAGAGCCAACATCAAACAAGCTCTTGGTGGGTGACATGTGAGATCTTTCCAAAAGATCAAGCTTGTGACAACTGGATAGAAACGATGGGGCGATTCACTCTTGAATCAACCTTGGTCCAGGATTGGAATTGACGAATACTTTTGGAAAAACCGTTCGATGTGCAAACCTTCTTTTCTCTAGCACGTCGAATGTGTATTCATATTTCAAACTCAAAAAGTATCTCTGATTGAAAAAATACTTTTGGAAAAACCGTTCGATGTGAAAATCTTCTTTTCTCTAGCACGTCGAATGTGTACTCTTTTCAAATACAAAAAGTATTTTTGATTGAAAATTGATCTTTCTCATAAAACCTTCGTCGTATTGCAAAACTCTTTCTTCTAAGCAATACGCGATTGTTTTCAAATCATTTTTCATCAATCAGTGAATCTCAATTCGCTGGTTCACTCACTCCGTGTTGTCTTCTTTGAGACGTTCCGGTTTGAGAACAGCTAGAACAGCTGCGAAACCCTGTCAAGGAGATTCTTCGGAATTATACCTGATCACAGGCAGTACTTGTACTGATCAACGGGGAACCGTGGGCCGTGTACCTCAATTCAACGAAAGTGATCAAAGACACTTTCGTGTGTTTTATTGCTAACTGTTGTTTGCAGGTACATTTGGACGGTTGCAGCTGATCAGAATTGAGGAGTCAATCCAAAGCCGCATGCTCACAGCATCCACACTTAATTGAAGAAATCATGACTTGTGCATATCTACATAACCTGGCTCAGATATTTCTATACTATGTTCCTGCTGCGCTGCTGCAAATATCATGAACCAGTAAAGCTTCCGCTACTCTGATGAAAAGATGTCATGATCCAAAAGTGTGAGCATGTCGGTCCGAAAGTCACAACTTCACATGATGGCAACACAACAAAGGGTGATCCAGAGATTTACTGTGGCTGATGATCTCAATGAAAGCTCAAAGATCATCAAAGATGTGGATCAGTTCAAAGGCCTCCACTCAAAGTACAAAATATGCGGACTATGAAGAATCGCTGCTTAAGCACAAAGATTGCAGAATTGAAGAATTGAAGTCTACGAGCTCAAGAACAAAGTCAAGAATAGAATGCTAGGATTCAAAATGTAAAACATGGGGTGACCTCCTTTAGGTGGAGATTGTTAGGAATTGAAAATTCCATAAGTGAAGAGTCGGTCACCCCAAATATTATCTAGCATAAGTTAGCTCGTAGACTTGTTATTAGTTACGTTATTTAGCAGTTTATTAGTTAGTTTGTAGCGTAGTTTAGTTTAGAGCAACACCGTGGAGGAAGGACGGGTCTTTACCCACTGTATGCCTGATCCACAGGCCGATAGGAGGTCGTGTAAGTTGTAACTATAAATACCCCTTCCATCCATGGAAGGGGTGGAGCTTTCAATCTAACCTTTCATTATTTGTGCTACAAGTCTCTAGCAAGAAACTCCCTCTCTCTCTACTTTCTCTCTCTAAAATGTTTAACATGTATTTTGATCATCCAAGACCACCCGAATCATCAACACAATAATATATTCGATCCTACAGGTTTGAAAATTTTGATCGAGGGAGAGATCGTGATTTAAATCTCAAATTTGTTTAAATGGAATTAGTTTTAGTCCTTTAAAGGCACTCATGCCTCCATGTGCCAAACGATTTCAATATACATAATGCACATGTTGAGGGGGAGAATTTATCCAAAAACAAGATGAGTATTTAAACCAGGCCACATTTTCTCCCATGTTTTCTAAACCTTATTAAATCACTTGGGATCCAAAATCTCAAAAGGTTTGATATTTTTGATCGGGGGAGAATTTGTGATTTAATATAAAATTTGAAAAAAGGTGATCATTTGATTCAATGTGTTGGCTCTCTCTAATATGTGCTAAACTCTTTCATATATTGATGCACATATTGAGGGGGAGCGAATGGTTTCTTAATGGCTTGTGTGATCGTAAATGTGCTTCAAATGAACTCTTGCCTCTATGTGATAAAATGATTTCAAATATCCTATGCACATATTGAGGGGGAGAATTTACCAAAGAAAATCAAATGGCTTTTTCTAAGGAAATTGTGATCAAGAAATTATTTCAAAGAAATCTTGCCTCCATGTGCTAAACAATTTCAAGATCATATGCACATGTTGAGGGGGAGCTTTTCTAAATGATCAAAACTATTAAGGTACAAAATGCTTTGATCTCGTATCACAAGTACCTTGATTGTTTTTCCAAATGATTTTTCAATTGGTTTCAAGGAAGAATGAACTGTACCAAAAGACCGACCATTTTACTTTATGCATGGTGTTATAAGGATGGTTAGGTTAGGTATTCGTTCCCACGATCCCGCCAGAGCCGGAGGGATCTACCCAGGGACAATCCACTAGATAGTGTAGAGTCCTTAGGTATGATGAAAAAAGGAGAAAAGTAAGATATGAGAAGAGTGCGGACTGAGACAGAGCTAGTACTGGAATAAACCCAACAAGGTTCTAGTAATGAAGTTTCGGTAAGCACTGAAGGGGTTGAAGAATGAAAAAGAATTAAATATGAAAAGGGTGAAAAGAAATAGCCCTCTAATAATTCAACCTTAGGGCAGAAACCAGGTTCAATATATATGCTACTGGTGTTTACTAAGGTAACACTGGTATTGAAGACAAGACGTCATGGACCCAGTGACGCACTGCACTAAACTTCCCAAGCTACTCAAGTTCCTCTTAAAAGGGCTTGTTTCATTTTCACGGGGAACCTACATAATCTATCGACTTTCTCTTAGAGATTGCTGATATTGAAGAAGGAGACCCTCTCCCTAGTCTCTGGCATAGGAAACCAAAATGTGCACTATTGAGTCTAGAGCCAAGAGATCGTCCACAATATCTCATTATGACACAATTAATGAAGACTCACTGTTTCACATAATGTGGAAAGTGAGAATATATTTTAAGAGTCCTACGCATTATCCTTGTGGTATTGCCAGAATATCCGAGTGATATGTAAAAGTATTCACAATGAAGATGGAAATCCTTCTAGAGCCAACATCAAACAACCTCTTGGTGGGTAACATGTGAGATCTTCTCGTAAGATCAAGCTTGTGACAACTGGATAGAAACAATGGGGCGATTCACTCGTGAATCAACCTTGGTCCAGGATTGGAATTGACGATTACTTTTGGAAAAACCGTTCGATGTGCAAACCTTCTTTTCTCTAGCACGTCGAATGTGTACTTATGTTTTCAAACACAAAAAGTATCTCTGATTGAAAAAATACTTTTGGAAAAACCGTTCGATGTGCAAATCTTCTTTTCTCTAGCACGTCGAATGTGTACTCATTTTAAATATAAAAAGTATTTTGATTGAAAATTGATCTTTCTCATAAAACCTTCGTCGTATTGCAAAACTCTTTCTTCTATGCAATACGCGATTGTTTTCAAATCATTTTTCATCAATCAGTAAATCTCAATTTGCTGATTCACTCACTCCATGTTGTCTTCTTTGAGATGTTCTGGTTTGAG
>OU343221.1:276697658-276715525 GCA_910596185.1 Chrysanthemum makinoi
AATCGCTAGAACAGCTGCGAAACCCTGTCAAGGAGATTCTTAGGAATCCTACCTGATCACGGGCCGTGTGCCTCAATTCAACGAAAGTGATCAAAGACACTTTCGTGTGTTTTATTGCTAACTGTTGTTTGCAGGTACATTTGGACGGTTTCAGCTGATCAGAATTGAGGAATCAATCCAAAACCGCATGCTCACAGCATCCACACTTAATTTGAAGAAATCATGACTGGTGCATATCTACATAACCTGGTTCTGATATTTTTATACTATGCTTCTGCTACGCTGCTGCGAATATCATGAACCAGTAAAGCTTCCGCTACTCTGATGGAAAGATGTCATGATTCAAAAGTGTGAGCATGTCGGTCCAAAAGTCACAACATCACATGATGGCAACACAATAAAGGGTGATCCAGAGATTTATTGTGGCTGATGATCTCACAGAAAGCTCGAAGATCATCAAAGATGTGGATCAGTTCAAAGACCTCCACTGAAAGTACAAAGTTATCGGACTTTAAAGAATCACTGCTAAAGCACAAAGATGCAGAAGTTGAAGAATTCAAGTCTACGAGCTCAAGACTAAAGACAAAGATAGAATGCTAGGATACAAAATGTATTTCATGGGGTGACCTCCCTTAGGGGGAGATTGTTAGGAATTGGAAATTCCATGAGAAAGTGTCGGTCACCCCAATTATGGTCTAGCATATTTTAGCTCGTAGACTTGTAGTTTGTTACGTTATTTAGTAGTTAATTAGTTAGTTTGTAGCGTAGTTTAGTGTAGTGTAACACCGTGGAGGAAGGACGGGTCTTTACCCACTGTATGCCTGATCCACAGTCCGATAGGAGGACGTATCTTGTGTAACTATAAATACCCCTTCCATCCATGGAAGGGGTGGTGCTTTTCAATCTAACCTTTCACATTTTGTTCATCAAGTCTCTACCAAGAAAACACCCAACTCTCTACTTTCTCTCTCTAATGGCTAACATGTATTTTGATCATCCAAGACCACCCGAATCATCAACACAATAATATTTACGATCCTACAGAACACCTGAAATAAATTCATCTTAACATCAACATTAACACATACATTCATTCCTTTTCAAATCAAATCATGAATACTTATTTAAGCAGTTAAGCGTAGAAACAGGTTACGCGTAAACCTAAACCCTAAGGCTTAATTTCTACGTGTAAGCTTTCTACCCATAGGATTTACACCAAAATGATTCTGGGATGTCTAGGAAGCCTATTGAGTTGTTCTATCCAAGTTTTAACATCAAACTCTAAGCGAATCAAAAATACCCAATTCTTATGAACATAAACCCTAATTTCTAATTTATAAGCAATTAGTGTTTCTGGGTAAAATCCAAGCATAGATATGATCAATTAAACTCAAAAACAACATCTTGCAAGCAACCAATTAGCCAGAAATGTTCACATATGCAAATACCCAATTCCACGCATAAACCCTAGTTTTCAAAGATCAATCAATTCATGTATATGGGTGATGTTTAATGATAAAAATGGTTTCAATGATGTTAGATAAACGTTTTGACTCTATCATTTTAACCAAAAACACACACCATTTATTATGTGTTCATAGCTTACGCGTAGAACGCCAAATCGTTCCTTGGTTAAAATCTAACCGTTGGTTTTAAAAATGATTCAAAACCTCTGTTTATAATCATGTTAAGAACACAAAAACACTTACAAAATGATGATCCAAAACACGGATTTGAAGCTTGAATTTTAGGCGTAGGATTTAGTTAGGTTGAATAATAAATGTGAAGAGTTAATGTGTTAGGTGGAGTATTTTGTAAAAATACTTTTGATATTTTGACAAAATAAATCCCTCCACCTTTACCATTTACATCACATGTCCATAACTTCCATTTTGGTTACCAAAAGAAGGATATTTGGAAAGAATTTTGACGACACTCCGCCTCAACTTAATAAATAATGAAGTTTTATAAATTTTAGTCCGAGGAGTGTCAGTAAATGAGAAAAGTGACCACCATTTAAAGAAAAAACCGTGATAAGGTAACATGCAAGTACAAGGTTTTATGATACTAAAAAATATTTGCTTTCTCCTCCTCAACATTTGATCAAAAAAAATACTGAATTTTGAAAGATTTGAGTGTCGACAGAAGAATTTGTACTTGCCACGTTAAAAGAACTATAGATAGAAGAATATTTTTGTTGTTTTATATGATTTTATAATTTTGTATTTTGTTTTTGAAAAATATTTACAAAAGAGGTTTTGGTGTTTGACAGGTATTTAAGAATTTTTTAAGAGTTCATCCAGTTCCTCTTGAGTCAAACACCGCATAGCAATCCGGTGGACCAACTCATTAAACCTAGCAGGAGCTAAGGCTTTGGTGAGGAGATCTGCCAGTTGGTATTCTGTACCCACAAAGTATAATTCAACAGCATTACCTGTTCCACGTGGTCCTTGATGAAATGATATCGAAGATCAATGTGCTTTGATTTTGAATGTTGAACTGAAGTTGCCCGAGATCGTAATAGCACTCCGATTGTCGCAGTGCATCGGGATTTTGTCAAATACGTAACCATAGTCTTTGAGTTGTGTTCTCATCCAAATGACTTGAGCACAACACGCCGACATGGCTACATATTCTGCTTATGTTGAGGACAGCGATGTACAATCCTGCTTCTTTGATTGCCATGACACCAGTTTATCACCAAGAAATTGTAAAGCTCCTCAAGTACTTTTCCGTGAATCTAAGCATCCTGCGTGGTCAGCATCTGAAAAAGCTATTAGTTCAAAACCAGAATCCTTCGGATACCATATCCCCAAATTAATGGTTCCCTTGATGTATCGGAGGATTCTTTTAGCCTCAAGAGGTGGGTTTCAGTTGGTCTCGACCGATACGGGAGCAAAGATATACGGCAAAAACAATGTCAGGCCTGCTTAGATACATGAGAGACCCAATAATACTTCGGTATTTGGTAGGGTCCACCAGTTTCCCATGTAAATCACGGCCTAGCTTCTTGGTATGAGCCATTGGTGTGGCATAGGTGTCACAGTTTTGCATTCAAAATTTGTTTAACAATTCAAGGGCATATTTGGACTGACTCAAGAAAATACCACGGGCTGATTGATGAACTTGCAGTCCTAGAAAGAACGTAAGTTCACCCATCATGGACATTTCAAAATGTTTCTTCATTATTTTTGCAAACGCGATTGAGTACTTTTTATGTGTTGACCCAAAAATGATGTCATCCACGTAAATTTGAACAATTAAGATATGTGCCCCGTGATATTGTATGAAAAGAGTTGGGTCGACCAAACCTTTGGTGAAATTATTGGCAATGAGGAAAGATGATAACTTATCGTACCACGCCCGAGGAGCTTGTTTGAGTCCATACAGAGCTTTGTTCAGTTTGTAGACATGGTTCGGGAACGCGGGATCAACGAACCCTTCTGGCTGGCTGACATAAACCGTTTCTTTCAGTTGCCCATTCAGAAAAGCGGTTTTGACGTCCATCTGAAAGACCGTTATATTCATATGAGCCGCGAACGCGAGAAAGATCCGAACAGCCTCAAGACGAGCAACCGGAGTGAATGATTCTTCAAAGTCAATACCCTCTTCCTGTCTATAACCCTTAGCCACCAGACGCGACTTGTTTCTGATTACGTTCCTTCAAAGATCCAATTTGTTCTTCCAAATCCATTTGAGACCAATGACGTAGACCCCTGTTGGTCTTTCATCCAGTTCCCATACTTCAAAAACGCTTGAATTGGTTGAGTTCTTCTTGCATGGATTCAATCCAGCTTGTCTTTTTGTCATGCGTCTTTAATGTTTTTAGGCTCAGATTGGCAGACATTGAGAGCATAAATGCAATGTTCACCGTCTGTGTGAAGACGTTGTCTTGTTACGACTGGTTGATTCGGGTTGCCAATTATGTTTTCAAGAGGATGGTCTTTTGTCCAACGATGTGTAGAGGGTTGATGTTGGTATACATTGTGCAGATTTTGAGGATTCAAATGACTTGTAGACGATTCCGCGACATCAGGTGCGGCAGTTTCATTGGCAAACGGGCTAAAGAACGCATTTGGATCAAAATCTGCAGGTGGGGGTACTTCATTAAGAACATCATCAGGTGGTTCAGCCGCGTTGGATGCAGGTTTGTTCAACTGTTGTTGTAGAGTCAACTAGTGGTGCTTCTTCAATCGTACTTGTTGTAGCGGTGTATCGGTATTGGAATATGATCGTTGTGCAATGGAAACATCGGATACACCTAGAGCACGTTCATCAATGTCATCACTGAACAGCGGAGCAAATAGCTTTTCCATTTGTTGACGAGTAAGCTGGGGGCTTGTATCAGCTGATGATGGGATTTGAGGGAAGTTTAAACAGTTGTGACCGGGTTCCAAGTCTGTTATGCTCGAAGCCATTTCAAGTAAGCTCATCAAAATTAGCATGAATCGTTTCCATAACCTGCTTTGTACCGACTCGATTCCAGATCTGGTAACCTTTAGAGTTCTCACAGATCCAATAAAGACTCCAATGTCAGCTTTGGCTTTGAGCTTTCCAAAGTCATCACGATCATTATTTGGGTAGCAAAGGGATCCAAATACATGAAAGTGTTTGAGGTTCGGTTTTCTATTGTGGATAAGCTCAAAAGGTGTTTTGTTATGGCGTTTTGTAATCATTGAACGGTTCTGAGTGTAGCATGCAGTTGAGACAGCTTCAGCCTACAAGTAATCTAGAAGTTTAGCATTGATTAACATCGTTCTGGCAGCTTCCACTAACGTACAGCCGTCTTTCAACAACTCCGTTTTGTTCTGGGGTATGTGCAATGGATGTTTGATGCTCAATTCCCACTTTCTCATAATATTCCCGAAGAGTTTGATTCACAAATTCAGTTCCTTTGTCTGACGGTGTTCTGGAGCTGAATTTGAATTTTCGTGAGAAAGGTGATGATCATCTGTGGAGCTTGATTTTTACTTCGAAGAAAATAAACCCAAGTCCATCTGTGGAGCTGAATTTGAATTTAATGTAGCATTTGCCATTAATCGTCTGTACGCGCATCGGGCCACACAAATCCATGTGAAGAAGATGAAGCACATGCTGAGAGTTGTGTTCCACCTTTGAAGGAAAATGAGCACGAGTGCTTTTCCCTTGTTCACAAGTTGAGCAAAGGTGATCTTTGGAATACCGGAATCTCGGGAGATCTTCAACAAGTTTGTGTCGAGCAAGGTTGGTGATGGTTTGAAAGTTTAAATGTGAGAGACGACGGTGCCATAGCCAAGATTTTGTTGATGTTGCCTTTGAAAGTAAACAGATGGGTGATGAAGCAACCATGTCTTGCATTGAGATTGTCTACAGACTAGAATTGCGAGAGCCAGACATAAGATCGTTTCCATGTAGATCACGAATGAAACAAGTTTTCTCCCGTAAAGCAACTTCCAAATCTCCATCACGTAATGACCGACTGAAAAGAGATTGTGACTGAGGCCTTCCACATAATAAACCCTGCTAATTTCGATATTACCATTGATGTAGTCATCGTAGCCCATGATAGCTGCGAGTGATCATTCCGAATCTGACAAGGCCAATGAACTTGGAACAAAGTTTGATAACAGTTTGAGATTGCCTGTCATGTGTCGGGAACATCCACTATCAACAATCCAAAGGATGATCTGTATCAGCTGCAGTACACAAGCATCTAACACTGTGGAATAGAAGTAGATGTGGAACCCGAAGAGTTAGAGGGTTCCAAAGCAGTTATGTTAGAAATACACACATCAATGATTTTAGGTATCCATTTAAATCCTAGTGTATTATGTATCCATTTCTGCCATCTCCAACTAGTCTTAGCTTTAGTCTTAGTGAATGCACTAGGTGATACTACATTCCTTGGAGGTGAGACTGGAGCTACAAAGACATCAATGCATTTCTTAGAATCTAAAGCGGACGGTTTACCAAGCACAGACTTAGAAGCATGAGTGGGCCTAGAGGTATTCCGATTCTTAGGATTCCTTAAACGAGACAAGATAGCTCTAGCAACACATTTGTCATGACAATCAGAAAGCATACTTTTACGACAAATAACACAAGAAGCGTCAGACTGAATATCAAAAGTACTTAAAGGTTTAGCATTCGTTACAACACTTTTTCCATTACATTTTTCAGACGCAATATCTAAAGTGGGTGCAACTTGAGTCTTATTCAAAGTCCTAGGGTGTTCTTCTACTTCAGTATTCTTTATTGTTCTTTTCTAAGGTCGCAACTTCCTATTATTCCTTGTATGGCTCCTAGGCTGTGAAGTGCGGATGTTTGGAAAAGAGGCAACTATTCATGTTTCAGTAGAGGGAAGCACATTAGTATCTTGTGGTTTATCAGTAGGCATTCTGGGTTCACGTTTGCTAAGTGTTACAGGTGTAATTTTCTTAATGATGCTAGGCTGAACTTGTTCATACTTTCCTAACATCTCCCTTAACTTAATGATAGTATGCACCAAATCTTGATTTTCAAAACGACAATTTCCAGAAAAGTTCATGACTTCTTTAGTGTGTGCAAGATAATGATCAAGTTCTTTTGATGCTTCATCACGAGTCTGTTTGAGTAAATCAAATATGACACCATATTCCTTTTTAACTTTTGCAAGTTCTTGTTCATATTTTGATATTTGACATTTCAAAGACGCGTTTTGATCATCCAGTTGCTCAAGTTTTGGATTAAACGTTTTGGAATGCAACTGGTTGATTTTGTTTTGAAAAGCAAGTTCACGACAGACAATCTTTTTGACACCATTGAAGACGACGTTTTGCATTTGAAAGCTCGTTTAACAATCGTTCATTTTCAACTTTTAAAGACTCGATTTGAGGCACATTATCGGTATTCTCAACAGAATCAACAGAATTAGCAGAGATATGATCAGATGCATATGCAACATATTGTAATAACACAAGATTATTGATGTCAGCACAGATAACATCTTTCAAGAGTCGATCAACATCTTTTCTCAACAATTTATTTTTACGTTTAGTATTTGAAATCGATGTTTCTGTTTTCTCAAAAACTGTTTTCATGAGACCAAGTTCCTTGTGAAAATCCCTTTCCCAATATAGTGCACAAGTTTTCAAATTTTTGACATGGAGTAAAATTCTTTTCTGAAGAATATCTCTTTGTTCTCGCGCCATCGGCGCATTGAAAATGTTCAACTTTTATTTCAGAATGAAATTCAATCTCACGTTCCAAAATTTTGAGGTCAGATAAGAAAGTGTCAAAGTATTTTATAACTCGACAGCTTTCGGCTTTTGTTTTACTTCACTAAGTGAAGGTAAAGGACCATTAATTTGTGCACCATTGTGTTGGGGACCTAACTTAGAAACTGGTGTGATAACCAAAGGTTTGTTAGAAGTATCTTGTTGTGTGACAAAGGTTATGGCTTTTGAATAGTTAAATGGTTTCTTATAAACGACATTTTCCATTTTGACCGACTCTCGTCATCAGCATCTAATTCCTCCATGCGATTATATTCAACAAATGTCATAATTGAATCATCAATTCTATGTTCTGCCATGTAAACTTCGTGATTTGGTTTGAATGCTCTGTTTAAAAACTTAGGTTTGTAATCAGCAAGAATCGGTCCATATCCATTTGGATTGGGTTTTAAAGTAAACTTTTAATAGTTGTGATTGACTCACCATGTTTATAAACAACATTTCGAAACTCTTTGATTTTGTGTTGTAAGTCGACAATTTCATCAAGAGAGTTATCTATTCGTTTCGTAGAATGCTTTTTGTACTCAGAGAACTGTTTTGACAAGTTAACAACTCAGCCTTGGCTTTTTGAGTTTCCAAAGTAAGAGCTGCTAAGTTGTTGTTTGTGTTCATGTTTCAGTTGTTCTATTTGAGACAACAAAGCATTCTTGGATGCGGTTAGATCACGTATCTGTCGTTCTAATAATTTTTCGTTTTGATGAGATTTAGCAAAAGCTTAATTCAAAACCTTTTTCACGCTTTTTTCTTGAGTTTTAAAAAGTTGATTTGTCTGATTAAGCATTCATTATCCCTAATTAACAGTGCATTTTTATCTTTTAATTGCTTGCAAATTTCCAAACGAGATTCTTGGTCTTTAATTAAGGTCATGAGCTCAATTTCTCTGTTAGACAAAAGCTCATCTTGTTCAACATGAGTCTCAACATGATCATTATTTAGATCCTCAAATATAACCACGGAGTCAACTTGATTATCAATATTAACCATAAGGTTATCTTGATCGTCATATATAACTACGGGATCTATTTGATAATCATCGGAATGAGATGTAGATGGCTCATGTTGAACACTCTGATCCTTGTCGGATGGAGAAATTGGCGGAGATATCAGATCATGAATGAGTGTATTTTGTTCCGGTACCTGAGACAAGCCGTCAATGTCATACACTGGGCATGTGTCACTCATGTGTAGAGCTTGCATATGTGCCATCAACATCACTGCTGCATTAGCCTGCAAGTCCTCCATATCATCATCAGAATCTGCGTCTGCGTCTGCCATAAAGCTCTGTTCCTTGTTGGTAAGAGTGCCTGATCTGTCCCGAACCGTCAAGCTACCTCACACAAGCTAGCCACTTGTGAATGGCTAACCGTAAGAAGCTTAAAACAGCTCAGAAACAAATGCAATGAAGATCAGAGAATATAATGAATTCCCGGGTCGTTAAGTCCCACGGAGACTCAATGGTGTGTCAAAACAAACTCAGATGATAGAGTGATCACTAAGGATAGTGATCAGTAAAGGTTTTGATGGATTATTACACTACTGATTGATTTGAATGATATGGAATACAGAATTGGAAAGCACAGCAATCAGATAAAAGAAACGTAAATACGTACGTTTAAAAACTACGTATACGTACAAAATAAAAAGTGAAATCTAAGAAATAAAAGACCTAAAAATATAAAAATTACATTTTTGGAATCCTAAAAATAAAAGAAAATTATTAGAAAAAGAAAATTATTTTTATAACTATTTATTTAATTATTATTAATTAAAAACTATTTTAACTATTTAATAAATACTCTAAAATAGAAGAAAATACAAAATAAGGCTAGAAAAATAAAATTATGATTGATAAAAATCTAAAATATTATAAAACTAATTTTAAAATTAAAAATATATTTTTCACACTTTTTATATAATTATTACTAATTAATTATTATTTAAAATACACTTAAATACTAGAAAATATAAAATAAAACTGGAAAAATGAAATTTTAACTTGAAAAAATCTAAAATATGATAAAATTAATTTTAAAACTGAAAAGATATTTTTATGCTTTTTAATTATTTATTACTAATTAATTACTATTTTTAACTAATTAAAATTATAATAAATACTAAATAGATAGAGAAAAATATGAAACTTTTTCTAAAAATACTATATGATGACAGAAAACTAAGAAAAATAGAAAAACAAGATTTGCTTATTAATAAGCTAAAAAGAAAAATCAAAAAGCTAAAAAATATTAAATAAACACTATCAGTGATTTTAAATTGATCTTTTTCTGGATTTTCTTTTTGAAAACTACTTAACTACTGATTTAATGAAACTTTAATAAACACAAAAATTTTACAAACTACAAATAAGCTGAATTACAAGCTTATGATCAAAATTATGCTTATGAGCTTATTTGGTGAAATAAGCTCAAACAAGCTAACCAGCTGAAACAAAAGCCAAAATAAGATGCAAGTAGGCTAATGCTACTCAAATGATGCTAAAAGACAAAGATAAGCACACTGAAAAGCCAAGAACAAACAAATAAGCACTTATGCTCTTGAGTTGAAAAACAGAAAATGGGACAAAGTTTGAGCTTATTGCAGCCCTAGCAAACAAGTTCCAAAATGAAAAACCAAACTTGAGACTTCAAGATGGCTAGGTAAGCTACCCAAAGAACCAAAGATCAAAAGCTGGGGACAACTAGAGAGCTTATGGCAAGCTCATGAAGATGGGACCAGACCAATGCTCAGCTTAAGCTGACTCAGTATCAGCTGAGTATTAGACAGAAACAAAAGCCACTAGCACCCCTAGCAAACAAGCTAAAAATTGAAAAAGTAAACTTGGATCCTCAAGATGGCTAGGTTGGCTCTCCAAAGAACCCAGTATCACAAGCTTAGACCAACAATTAAGCTATTTGTGAGCTTGTGAAAGTGACTACTCCCACTGTGCACAGAGCATCAATTCAAAACAGGTAGTCAAAAGACACTAGAAAATAAGCACTAAATAAGCTGATTCAAAGAGAACTAGCATTTTTCTAATTTTGTTTAGCAACCAAACTTTAATACCCTAAGAGCTTTTAAGCTAAAACTTATTATTAAGCACACAGTAAAAATATCTATTTTATTCAAAAACGACCTAAATGAAAATTTTGACTTTTTAAGAAAACCAAGATGTTGACTAAAATGAACTTTAAACTGATTTTAATCACTTAATATGTTGTCTTAAGTTATACTAAGACTTACTTGAGTAATTTTAACAACTTATAAATACAAGATCATGACCATGAACCATTCAATTCCAACAAAGGAGCCTCCATATTTTAATCATATTATATATCTCCAAAGATGCAAAATTGCATATATATCCTTTGCATGCATAAAAATCATTGTACTATGTGCATCAAAAACTTGTAAGAAGGACATATATGGAATTATTCACCTTTGGAGGGATATATATGCAATTCCCCCTTTAATCAAAAAGCTAATTTTGACTTTGGATGAACAAAGACTGGTTTTATTGGTTTCTTTGAGCTAAATAGACCTAATGAAACACAGAACAAGCAATAACAATGTTTCTAACAAACTTTGATACAGTTAAACAAGAAAATCCAAACACCTCATTTTATGACCTGCTTTGGAATTTTTCAAAAACAACACAGCTGTTAAGACCATGAGCTTGATTCACAAACTTAAATTATCATGTATTAGGACTAAACAAACATAAAACAACAACAATAGCAACATGAAACCAAGAATCTAGATTTAAGCTAATTTTACTTGTCAAAATAAAATTTTTACTAAATACAAATTTAAAAGAACTACCTAACATTTTAATGATTAATATTACTTAACTAAGACTAATTAACACAAAGAAACGAAATTTAATGAACAGCTTATAACAGTTGGAAATGCCAAAATGGTCAAAAAGCTTACAAAATGGGTATCCAACCGCAATCACGTAACCAATGATCAAGACCAATCCTAAAGGCTTACCACTAAGCCACTAACCCAAGGCCATCCAAGATTTACCTTGCTCCATTTGTGAATATCATTTCCATATGATTTTTTATTTTTCAACTATTTATTTGGATTTTTGGTGATTTTTGCTTTTTGATGCTAAACTGACTTTTTTGATATCTAATAGCTTATATAAGCTATATAGGAGCTTACATGATCTAATTCAGTCCAAATCAACAAATAAAAACAAAGATTTGAATCATATGAGATTTTAACTTGAAATTTCACAAACTTGAAAATGAAGCTTAAAACTGAAATTGATGGTTACAAAAGTTTAATAATACACTAAACACTTGAAATACAGAGCTTCAAAACTAAATCATATACTGAAAATAGAAAGTTAGCTAACACGACATAAAAGAAACTAAGTTATTCTAGATATCTTGATACAATGCATCTCTCCCTCTTTATAATGACTTTTTGCACTTCTCATTGACCTCTGAATCTTTCCCACCACTTCTGAGCCATTGGATCATCAAATATCATCAGAACCGTCCAAGTGGATTTTGGCGCCAAAATTGTCAAGAGCAGGTTTGAGAATTAATTGAGTTGGTTTCAATCAATTAAGGATATTTGGGTGCTAGTGGAGGTGGAGGGGACAAGGTAAGGGGTTTGAAAATGGGAAAGTATGCCTGGTTTTGGGTTACCAGTTATATGTGAGGAGATGAACAGTGGCAAGGTGGATTTTGGCGCGTTTGGGCTGAGTTTGACTCGTGAGCTTAATCTTGAGGGTCCAAAATTGTGGTTTGTGTAGCAGGGGTCAGAATGTATATTGGCCTAGCTCAAGGTCCATAGTTTAAGGGTTCAAGGTTCAAGCTTTAGGTTGGGCTAGGATTTGGAGCCGCTGTGTTTAGATTTGGATTTTGGCTTGATATTAAAGGGTGGCCTTTTGGTTTAGCTAGTATACAAGGACCAAAATGCAATTTATCAAACCTCAGGACTTGAAAATGACACATTTCTAAACTTATCTAAGGACCCAATTTGACAAACTTTTGATAGTACAAAGGACCCTTTGCATAAATTCCATTTTAAAACATCCAAGGATAATTTTGCAAATTTTCAAACTTGATTTTCGCCATTGACCAAAAAATCATTCAGGATCATTTTAACTTAGGGCTTCAGGGACCTTGAATGATAAAGCTCCATATTTTTGGATTCCAGGGACTAGATTTGACAACTTTTAAACTTGGGGATCATGCCAATTTGCAAACTTGAATCATTTTTCATCTGAATTTGATATTTTTGCATTTAAAACACATAAAACACTTGTTTATGATATTTTCATCATTTTGATGCATTTCAGTGTTTTCGATGATTTTGCAGTTGGGTGTGCAAAAAGTGAGTAAGAGACACTCATCAGTGCTTACCAGCTTCATCCTTGAGAGCCAAGAGCAAACCTCTTTGTGATAAGCATTGCCTCTTGTCCTGAAGCTTAGGGCATGCATTAGCTGATGACCCTTCTCCTTACAGTGCAAGGCCATTAACCCCATTCTGAGCATTCCCTGTTCAACCACTTGAGCCCTTTTTGTGCGGGCACCATGTTTATTCCTTCCCATAGCATTAAACCCTTGACCACCTCCATCGGCGACCATAACCACGATTCTGAACTGTCGTCCATTGTTCACAACAGCCTAATTCCTTGTGTTTGATGAGGACGAATCACGATTGTTAGTTTGTTTGTATATCTGCGAAGGCTTTAGGTCATAACAAATCCTTGTTGCAATTCATCCGAAGCTTGAGGTCCTCATCAGCTTCGCTGTAAAGTGCTTGAGCATTGTTGTTGTTGTATGGAACCAATTGAGTTTATTGAGGTTGTTGCTGTGACGGATCATATGGTGTGATGGTTGCAGTTGGTTAAGGAGCGGGTTGAGGCTGTTTTGAGGGGAGGAAAACTATTTGAGCCCACAAAGCAAGTTGTTGATTTTTGGAAGGCGTAGTCAGTGAAGTCCACGGATAGCCTTTCTTCAACTTATTTTGGTGAGGCTAATCCGTATGTAGCATGATGAAGATTCTTAGCTTGACGGAGAAAAATGACATACTTCTCCCATTCCGGACCAAGACTACTTAGGAACTTAGTGTTGACAGCAATTTGTGGCATGATGATATTATGTTTGTCCAAATCACTTATGATGTCTGAAAAGTGATGATGATATGACTCTAATTTCTCTCCTGGTTCAATCAAGAAGTGTTCATAAGCCAAGTAGATTTTGGATTCCATGTCTTCTTGATTGAGTGTTGTGCCTTCCATAAGAAGATGAATATGTTCCCACATTGCTTTAGCAGTCTTTTGAACATCAACACTTCGAAGGATCGGATTAGGTAATCCCAAAAGGATGTATTGCATTGCTAGTTCATCGGCTTCAAAATGTAAGTTCATCACTGAGGTCTGAGATATGTTGCAATGTTGGTGACAGCATATCTTGGTGGATTGGCATTAGGATCTGCGGGTGTGACAATAGTAGGCATCTGAAATGGACCTTCCATAATGACCTTCTTTAAGAACTTTCCATGTGGCTTCTTTAGATCACAAAACCTAAAGAACCTTATCACCCATTGATCATAATTTCTGAGAGTGAGCATTGGAAGTCTATCAAGTGAGCCAGCTTCATGAATTGATTGTTGGCTACTTAAGGCTTCACAAATCTTGCCAAACCATGTCGGTTCCTTCATAGTACTCCTGGATGGATGTTGATTGTAGAACTTTGTGTAAGGTTGTACTTGAAAACTAGGTGGTGGTTGAACCATTTGTGAAGTATGTTGTTGATTAAATTGTTGTTGATAAATTTGTTGTTTGTTTGATTGAAGTTGTGTTTGAACATGATTTTTTATTTGTTGTTGTTGTTGTTGTTGTTGTTGTAGTTGATTATACATGTAAGGAAAGTAGTTAGAGTATGGAGGTTGAGACATGTTGAAAACTTGTGTTATAAAATGGATCTTTGTAGTCGATTGAAACGTTGTTGATGAAGTATCCTTAGGCGTAGAAACCAAGTGTAGGTAAAGTAATACTTAGGCGTAAAAACACCAAACTTACGAGTAAAAGTGATATTTACTCGTAGAATTAGCTACAGCGTAAGAATGAGAAACACTAAAGTTATCGCGTAAACTAAAAGTTAGAGCGTAGAAACTTAGGCGTAGGATTAGCTTATAAGACAGAGCTTAGAAGTAAGAAAAATCTTATGCGGAAAAGAGTTCAACGCGTAGATTTGAGCTTATCTTGTAAAATAGGGGTTTTGCTTAAACAATATTTACACTATCACAGTGTAAAGGATATCCAAAGTTGAAGTGTTTTTCAGGGCTTATCAAGCAAAGAAAACATTGAGTAAACTACGAAACACAAGTCGATCCAAGAAAAAGTTACAGGGCGTAAAATAGGGTTTTGATACGGCGTAAAACTTGACCAAACTGATTTTATAGCCCAAAGTGATTCTAAACCATATTTTGTGATGAAAGATTCAATATCACCAAAATAACACAAAAGTGTGAAACTTGATGATCCAAAACTTCAAAAGCGTTATGCGTAGGAATGATCCACGTTTTAAAAATCAAGCAAAACAATGATCCGCACGTAAAGTTTGAAACTTTTTGCCAAAAACAGAAATTTTAACACCTCAAAACGTTGAAAGTAGAAGAATCTTGGATTAAAAAGTGTAAAAATTGAGTTTTTTAAGCGTGTAAAAGTTTAAACAACAAGAGTTACGCGTAAGACCACAAATAACTTCAAAAACAATATCTTTTCACCCAACTATTTAGCGAATGATACCACTGTTAGGTTCCCATATTAGTAACACAAGCATCAATATAAGAAATAGAGAAGAGAATGATCGGATGAACAAGACACAACACTATGCGTATGAGTATGTGAAAGGTTATGCGTAAAGTGTAAGAGTGATTTGAACAACCAACCTTCAAAAGAAGGTTTCCAAGAGGTATTTATAGGGCAAGGAGCTAGGGCAACACTTCTAGACTCCTTCCCTTCTTATGGGCTTGGGCCAAGGATCATGGGCCTTCTACACAAGCCTTAGCTTAATAACAAACATAAAGGCCATATTAAGCTAACTATTACATATGAATCACTAACACTTGAATTAATGTTTAGGAGTGATTCCAACAATTGCGTTATTACTTGATAATTGGGATTGCCATGCTTTTATGTGTTTTTCCGGCCACAAGACCCACTCAATTGCTTTTCTAAGTGATGTATGGGGCGATCTAGGTATTGCATCCTAGTGACGGTTTTATGGCTCTCCGTCTGGGGAAGACTCGCAAGAGGACTCGGAACAATATGTGGTTATTTATATTGATGTTTATGCTTGTATGTTTGTGATTCCTATATGTGCATTATTACTTGCTTTGACACCTAATTGTATGCAATATGAAATAATACATATCTTAACCATAACATTAATATTGGTCTATATTTACACGCCTAAATACCATGCTCACTGTGACCTACTATTTGATTCGTGGAAAATTATTTTTGTAAAATAAAGTGACTTAATATATGAAACACGTTTTCAAGAATTTAAAAACTAGACGCTATGGACACTTGGAATGTTTGGCTCACCCACTAGAACAAACTCAAAAGGGGGTTCAAAAAAGTGAGCACAGTCTCACTGAAAGGATGTCTAGGTTATGCTTCAGCGCTTACCTGGTCCTCTGCCTCCCTGTGCGTTCGATTGTAGCTACCGTGAACCATATGATCCTACAATTGGCATTACCAAAAAGTTTTAAAATTAGTGTTACAAAGTTGTTTTGCATGCTTCTTTGTACACGACTTTTACTACATTTATGTGTGCATACCTATTTCTTAATATTAAGTCTATGCCACCCAACTATGAGCACGTGCACTTGGATTGACTTTCTCTGTAGTGGAGACCTAAGGGCCTTTCCAACCCATGGTAATTATTTCTCACTGGTCAGACCTCTGGTTATTTGTACACGTTCATACTTGGTCGACTTATATCGAGTTAACCTGGTCAGACCTCGGACCCGGGGCATAAGATGAGAACTAAACATGCTTTTGACATTATTACTTGATACTAATGCCTTCGCAGATCTCATAAATCTAAGAGTTGCATTATGTAATTAGCAGCTGTTAAACACCTCTTGTCCTATATTTTTTATACATGGTGTCAGACCTATGGTAATTAAATGAGGTTGCAAGATGGATCTTAGTCTTATTAGTAATTAATTGGGTAGTTAATTATTTTAAGAATATAATTATCGAAAATACTAATTATTTGAACGTTTCAATTATAGATGACTACTTCAATAGAGGAAGCTTGAGTTAGAACTCAGGAGTTTCTTTGAGAAACAAAAACTTACTGGACCTAATTTCATTGATTGGTATCGCCAGCTTCGCATTATACTATCAGCTAAGAAGTAAGGAGAAGCTTATCTAGAGCATCCCATACCTCACGGCCTGTTGCTACTCACAGCCACCCTGTCCTACAGAGGCTCTTGCAGCTCACACTGCTTGGAAAAAGGTTCAAAGGACATAGATGCCTTCATGCTCATGACCATGGAGTTAGAGATCCAATGAAATCTAACTCATCTTTGTGCTTATGACATGCCAGAGTTGAAGTCTCTGTTCTCCCAACAAGCAGAACAGAGCTTCTACTGGCTGCGTGAATTCCACGCTTGCAAGCAGGAAGAGGGTCAATCGGTTAGCTCGTATGTTCTCAAGATGAAGAGCTACATTGACAGTTTGAAACGTCTTGGTCACTCAGTTACTATGGAATTAGTTTGATCCTAATCGCTCTTTCTAAAGAGTACATCTCATTTGTCTGAGAACTTTAATAGCTCTAGGCATGGGAAGACTATAAATAAACTGCATGATATGCTAAAGCATGCGTTTGCTGTTAGGATTTAGAAATTCAGGTATTAAAGAGTCGGTCACCTCAAGTATATGTCGTTAGAAACTCGTGAGTCGTAGTTCTTTGTGTTAAGTAGTATTTAGTTAAGTAACACCGTGGAGGCCAGACGGGTCTTTACCTTGTATGCACGATCCAGACCCGTTGTGTGGCGATTTATGTAAGACTATAAATACTCTCTACCTCCAAGGTAGAGAGTTGGAGCTCATAATAAGATCTTTCACTTTCTCTCACTAAGTTCCCTAAACCTCTAACTTTCTCTCTCTAGAATTCCATTTATACGCCACTTTGTGTTATGGTTTGATGTGTATGTGAAAACTTATATCTAACAATTGGTATCAAGAGCCATGGTTAGATCATATCTTGCACATCTTTGGATTTCTAGTGGTTTTAGGTGGTTTTGAGTTTGAAAAAGTTTAGTGGTTTTTGCATCATTTGGTTGATTTCTTGTGTTTAAGTTTGGATTTTGTTAGTACTTTTATGTTTAGAATCATCACAAGTGTGTAGGTTTTCATTTGGTAAGCTTGAATCATCTTGGTTGGGTTGTTTTTGGATTGAAAAGTGATGTTTATGTGGTTTTGCTTGCTAGCGACTTGAACTCACGGATTACTTTCTTAGTAGCGACTTGCTTTACAAATTTATGTCGAGAGTTACTGATTTTAGACCTAGCGACTTAGATCTAGCGATTTACAGTACAAAGTACTGGACTCTCACTACTGGTAGCGACTTG
>OU343221.1:276715625-276799725 GCA_910596185.1 Chrysanthemum makinoi
AAGATAATACGAAACTCACGTTAGTGATTACAGGGTAGGGACTTGCGAACCACCTTCGGCGTGAGAGTAAGTATGAATTATGATTATAAGGCGTGTAAGTAAAGAGATGAGTGTGAAATGAGAGCATACCATAATCCATTGCCCGGCCCAAACTATTTATAGTGAATGAAATAGGTTAAGAGCACTTCACATGAATGTCGGAGATCATGGGGGCGTCCTATGATTGTGGGTAACCGCTAGGGCTTAGTGACCCACGCTCATCTGACGTAGCCAAGAGAGAGAGGGAGATCTGGTTTGACCAAGTCAGAGGTTCCTTATCCATTGTTCCTTTGTCACCATACCTCGGGGCTTAGGGCTTCTAATGGAGAATTCTTAGGTAACCTCGTGCTAATCTAATGGTTTGACGCCTATGGATATTTTGGGATCCTAACTTGGGCCTTCAGAGGGAAGGCTTCGACATTTCTGAGGAGTGTCCTTCGAGCTACCTGAGGGTACATCATCAAGCCCCTAGTCGAAAGTGATGTATACGAAAGCAAGGAGATATTGCTTTCACTTCATGCTTCAAAAATACCGGCCCCCACGCAATTGCGCTAGTTAGAGGATAATAGTGCACTCTAACTTAGCGCATTTAATGCTAATTACTTATTACGACCGCCCGCCACAGAATCACATTTCCCAACTAACCCGTAGACAAAAAGTCAATTATATTCAAAAATTTAAAAAATTTAACCCTGATAAGGTTTATTTTCGGACACGTGGTACGGTGTTTAATAGAGAAAAGGGAGTATAAAAGGGGGTAGATGCAACCCTAGTTTTTTTACTCCGCCTTATTTCCACACGCAGTAAAACTGCCGCCATCACCAAAACCAAAGGTAAATCCTTCTTTCTCACCGATAGCTTTTTTTAAATGGATTCCAAGTTTACTATAAAGAAAAGTACATTGTCTCAAAAAGATCTACATGATCATTTAGCCGATTACCCCATCCCACTAGAATACAAAGTGATGTTACCCAAACTCAATCAGCATCTTTGATGCTCAAGGTTTCGTGAGGGTCGATACAACATGCATTTAGCCATTCAACCTTAGGATTCCGCCGCACCCATTGATATTAGAGTTTATAATACTACAAGGTTCACATCTCTAGGTTTAACCCCTTCCGGTTTACCCAAACCAATTCACATTCATAGTGATTTGTAAAGCATACGGCTATGAACCAACATTAAAGGTTTTAAGAGGATTTCTGAACTTGTATCCCGGGGACAATTGGTTAACTTTAGCTAAAAGGCTCGAGATGTGATGTTTAACCTATTTGGTATAGTGTATACCAATATAACAGGTTGGAAAGGTAGCTTCTTCTATGTGCAAAACACTATTGTTCCCCAAATATCCGCAGCTTTTGAACAAGGAATATATAAATGATGCAAAACGGTACAACGACCCTTTACCATATGAGGTGAGAAGGAATCCTCAAGCTATCACGCTATTAGATACCTCGCTGATGTGCAGTGTTCCCTCAAGCCATCTTATATTATGGCCGGATTGCCTGAGCCGAGGGTCCCCAAGAAGCCTCGGATCATATACCAAGGACAAAAGTATGTTTATATACTTATATTAAAGTAGGACCAATGTAGCAATCGGAGTATTTATTCTTCTGTTTCTATTTTGCAGATGTCGTCGTGAAATTTCATGTACCAAGATTTGGATGAAGATTTAAGTTTCATGCCACCGATAAGGTCAAGAGTCGTATGGTGTTGGCTTCCTTCTCGACATCCGCGGAACAACAATGAGGTTGATAATTCAATCCGAGCCCCTTGCATCAAGACTCTCAGGCGCATTGAGGGTCCTTCCCAACATGTTGAGAATGTTGTCGATTCGATGATCCCCGCAGATGAGGATGTCCAAGTTGTAGGCTCAACGGGATTGGCCGGGGTAAAGAGTAGAAAGGGAACAAAGCAGCCAAGGTCTGTAAGTCTACCAACAAAAGGAAGAATCCTCTCCTACCTCGTGATCAAGAGTTGTGAAGCAAAAGAGTGCAGGGCGTGAAGTTTGTGAAGTCGCTTTCGAAGCTACCGATGAATCCGTGGAAGTTCATGGTAAGTAGTTTTTCCTTATGAAACATGTTAAGTAATAAGTGTCAAAGTTAATTTAACCTTTATACATTGTATTGATCGCAGTGCCTCCCGTGAGACGTAGGAATCCCCAATGCTTCAAATGCCATCGATAGAATCATGTCACCCCCTCCTGGAAGGTTTGCCGGAAAACATGTCCATTGAAAGGGTTTGTGATATGCATGACAATGGTGTAGCGAGGCAAGCAATATTGGATAATCACTTGAATACCAGACTAGTGGAGTTGCTCGTGTGGCGTGACCAAGGCTAGGCAGAAATGGATGTCATGTTGGAAAGGGAAAACATGGATCGGAGTATGCTGAATTGAGGCTATGTGATGAGATAGAGAAGGACCTGAAGAATCCCTCATTCAAGACCTCCGTCAAAAAATTTAAGAATTGACAACCGAAGTTGTTAGACTCAAGGTAGAGGAGGGTAGGGTAGCGACTCTCATTGGTCAAAATGCTGTGCTTGACGCAAAGTGCACTGGTCTAGAGAATGAGAAGGCTAGGCTCGTAGAGGTAGAAATTAAGCTGAGAGAGGAAATAGATGGCTTGCAGATGAGGTATAAGATGCCAAAAGGATCGCGATGGAGGTCATTTCAAAGGTGGTACCTTACATAGCCATGGAGCTCTCTACCACGTTGATGAATGGGAGCTCGTGATGTGGAAGGTCATCAAATCCCATTTTTCATGGGCGTGCTTAGCATTGAGGAGGTCGCCAAAACAGGCAAGCACGTGGACCTTTCCAAGATTGAATGCTACCGTCCCACTTCGAAGGCTGAGTATGATGAGGCGAAATGCGTCTCGCAACCACGTGAGTACTCCTTCCTCGCCAGGCTACCCAAGATCCTATGGCACCCCCTAAGACCTCCTTTCCAAGAAACCTCGAAAGCTGAAGCCTACCACTCCCACCAAGAAGACTATGTCTACCAAGCCTGCCTCAGCGCAACCATCCCCCACTCCATATCCAAAAAGAAGGAATGCCATGTCGGCAGTAATTTGGTTTCAAAGGGTGGCATGTACCCTTAAGACAATTTATCTTATTTGACAATGTTTGTCTTGTTCTCCAAATATTTTAAATGCTTTTGATGTATAGCCATGGGCCAAAATACTTAATTGGGGCCTAGGCCTTGTTCAGTACAAGGGCGCTTAGCCCTCATTTTGAATGGTATGGTGTAGGGGAATACCTCTACATACTTAGTTATTATGTATATTTGTCTTGTTAACTTCTGACGCCATTTTTCCGACCCTTAAGTTTTACAACCTAAGGTTAACCAACCTCATTGTGTGTAAATTACAACACCAAGAATATAATGACCAAATTTGATAATTGACAGAGGGTCGCGACCCACTCTATCTCAAATCCTTTAGGTAGCATGACTGCATATTTTTACAAGCCTACAAACTACAAGGAGAGCTAATGTGAATGTTTTAGTAGGCTTAAATGTTGAGGTGTTTGCTACACCTTATGCCTTTGTATTCAACATTGAAGCTCATAAACTTAACTTGGTTGAACAAATATTTGTGTTTAAGAAACGAAGCAAGAGATTTGTGGGAAATGTCTTATTTATCATTGAATTGGTAGGAAGGATTACATCATTCTTGAAATGAAAACTAAGACACCTACCAATAATGTTTGCTTTCCCTTGAGAAGCTTCTAATTACAAGAAAAAAGTAAAAGTACTTCTTAAACATAGAACTTTCAAGGTTCAGTACATTCCATGTCCTATCGATGGGTTCTCCGAGAAGAGTGGCCGCTTTGTAGGCTCCATTGCCAGTAGGCCTCACCACCATGTAGGGTCCTTTCCAGTTGGTCCCCTTCCCCTGGTATCAGCCTTGCTTGCATCTGTTGGAGGCGTATACATATTCTCCGTGCTTGAAAGTGGAAGGTCCTGACCTTTTGTTTATAATAGCCTTCGATCTTATGTTGTGTATTGCTTCTGGATGGAGGCTATTTCTCGATTTCTTCCAAAGATCAAGGTTTTCCCCATCCTTTTGTCATTTTGGGAGGCATCATACGCTGCCACATGCCCGTGTGTACAATTAGTTCCGAAGGGATGACCGCTTCGGTTCCGTATGTTAGGCTGAAGGGGGTTTCACCATTGCTTGACTTAGGTTGCCCCCGTGAGCCATACATAATACTGGGGAGTTCGTCCACCCATCCATGGTGTGTTCATCCCACTTTTCTCATCCTTTGACGATATCTCTATTTGTAACCTCCACCATTCTGTTACCTTGTGGATGGTAGACGGATGTCCAAGATCGCTTTATGTTTAACCCTTGGCGTAAGTCATTGAAGACTCCCTCAAAGTAACCGCTTTCCATTGTCGGATATGATGATGTGGGCACTAATCTGCATTAACCCATGTGTTCCCACACAAACTTCTCGACTGTCTCTCAGTAACGGAGGCCAAAGGTTTAGCCTCTACCCACTTAGTAAAGTAATCAATGGCCACCAGCAAGAATTTGACTCCTCCAGGAGCCATGGGCATAGGTCCTACAATATCGACCCCCATTGAGAGAAGGGCCATAGCGGATGTTACACTCGCCATGTCCTCGCTTTGGCATCTTTGAAACATTTGAGTGTATCTGACAAGCTTCACATTTGAGAATGATTTGCCGCGATCCCCTGCGCATCGAAGGCCAATAATAGCCTTGCTTCATGATCTTCAAGACAATCGAGAGCGGTCCTCGCTGCGGAGACCGCAGGATCCTTCATGGACTTCAGTGATGATGCTCTTAGCATGCGTGGGTCCCACACATCTTAACCAAGGTGATAAAAATGACCTTCTATATAGGGTTTCTCCTATTAGCCGGTATTGGGGTGACTTAACCCGAATCTTCCTTGCTAGCTTGGGATCTTCAGGGAGAAGACCACATCAAGTACTCTCTCGATGGGAGTCATCCATGTCTCTTCCTCGTGAATCACATCCGCAACTTCCCTTGTGAACGATGGATCTTTCGTAGGATTTTGACAAGTACTTCTTTGGTGAGATGAGCTTAAGGCCATAGAAGCTAACTTGCTTAGTGCATCGCCTCTTATTTGACATTCCTACGAACATGTTGAATGGTGTAGAGTCGGCTATTCAGATCTCCTTTGTTTTTTCCAAGTACCGTTTGATGACGGGTCGCCTTGCTTCATAAGAGCTCACGTACTTGGTTCAACACAATTGGGAGTCACGAAAATAGCGAGAGCGGACCTCCATATCTTTAGCTAGCCGAGGCCTCAAGTAGCATGCTTCATACCCGCTGTTTGTGGGTTTAACTCAAACGAAGAGCATATGTATGCTCCTTCCCATCGTATGACCATCAAAGATAGGCTCGCCTCGAACCATCGAGCTGGATGCTCCGGTCCCGGTAAAGCTTCCATTCAGCCTGCACTGAAAGTGAGGTTGGTTTCGCTTCTTTTTACGCCGGGCTCGGAAGGTGTTTCGCCAAGAAATTGCAAGTATTTGGCCTTTAATAGAGTTTCGTCCCTTGAACTCTATTTTGTGTTCTCCCAACTCGATAGCCCATTTAGCCACCCTCCTGCACTTTGGGTTTCGAGCAGGATCTGCTTTGAGTGGCTTGTCGATTAAGACCGTGATTTGATGGGCCCGAAATAACGTTGGAGCCTCCTTGTCGGGTAGATTAGGCTAGTATCAACTTCTCCAATGTTGATAGTTGATCTCTCGTGAGGACCCTCTGACAAAGTAAATGGGGATCTGCCGCTTGTCTCGCTCGCCATAAGGATCTGCGCTAATACTCTCCATTGAGGATGCTAAGTACATAAACAACACTTTGATTGGGTTGTAAGTGTTGAAGGATTTCATGAACTCCTTCATCTTCCGAAAGGCAAAGATCCTGACCCATTGAAAAGTTTTCTTATCCACGTATCCCTTGAGTGTTTTGAAGAATGGTAGGGACCTCGCCCCTTCGATAAAACCAAATTTTAAAGCTGCCAACTTTCCATTTAGGCTCAGACGCTTTTAGACACTTAGGGGCTTGGAGATCCGAAATTTCCTTGACCTTGGAGGGATTAGCCTTTATCCTCTGCTTAGTGATCAAATTCCCTAGGAATTGTCCCTTCTTTAACCAATGAGCATTTCTAGTTCATCTTCATGTTAATCGTCGAAGTTGGTCGGTTGTTTCGTGCATATCGGAGTAGGTCCTCCTCCGCCTTGATTTTGATAACCATGTCGTCAACGTATGCTTCAGATTTCGCCTATTTGTTTGTTGAAGGCTTTATCTATGAGCCGCAGTAAGTGGCCCCCGCATTCTTTAATCCGGGGCATCTTCGTAATAGTAGACACCTTTGCTCATGTAGAAGGCTGTCTTTTCTTCGTCCTCCTTTGCCATCTGGATCTGATGATACCCTTTGTAGGCGTCTAAGAAGCACTTTAACCGGAAGCCTGCCAAGGATTCTACCTTCCGTACCAATTTCTCGTAGGGGGTAGCAATCCTTCGGCATGCTTTGTTGATGTTGGTGAAGTCAACGACATGCGCCACCCTCACGCTTTTTGACCATTACCGGGTTGGCTTCCCAAGTTTGGTACTTAACTTCCTTAGGATGCCCTCGCCAGTGAGTTCATCCACCTATTTGCGTGCGAAAGATTTCTTTCGGGGCCGCTTCCTTTTCGCTTTTATCGCTCAATGTGTTTGTACTCATTGAGTTTATGTTCGTTCAAGGGTCACCGATCACAAAGTTCTCTACACCCCGTCATGTCGAATATTTCCAAGCAAAAACATCAAGGTTAGATCCGCAACAGCTTCCACGAGCTTTGCCTTGAAATTCGAGTTGCTTTCCTACTACTACCGCTTGTTCAGTGGTAGCAAGGGTTAACTATAACTTGCTCCTCCACATATGTACAACTTAGAATTGCTATCGGAAGGCTCTCCGATTCTTCTTGATCTTCTTGACACCATATACACCCTTATCCGCCACATAATTAGAATGAACATTCCTTACCCTCAAGGGGTTTGGAACTTAATAGCATGTATGGTGGAAACAACAATACCCATTTTGCATAGTGTTCTCCCATTAACAAATTATAAGGGAGAATCTCGACCTAATATAACGGGTGAGTGTTTCTGCGGCGGGATAAGGGGCCTTCACCTATGGTGATTTCCAACGGTACTTCTCCCAAAGGCCATGAATGTTCGCCGGAGAACCCTACTAGTGGTGTTTTCGAGTCCACCCTTCGTGAGCGTATGGATGACTTGAGCTTCGTGAAACAATGCTCATAAATGATCTCGCAGAGCTTCCACAATCCATATGCTCATTCACCTCCCTCGTTTGAGATTCGCACTCATGACCACGGTAGACGCTTGAAGGTGTCTGCCCCAAGATGTGAGGGAAAGTTATTTCCCTACGCTTCCCGCCCTCGTCTGCTTTCCTTCCTTCGTTGGATCGCGGGTTCTGGCACCATTAGTATCTGAGCCTGTGGGCGATATTCCTTCTTGTTCCCCTTCCATTCACCTAGTTGGGTGTCGGAGAACTTGTCCTTTCCCTTTTGATGCCTTTTAACCATGCTTAATCGCCCGGACCGCACCTCTTCGACCGCTTCTTTAGTTCTCTGCAGTTGTTCGTCATGTCCATGGTCTTCATGGAACCGAAATACTTGGACATGTCTCCGCTTTGCTTTGTGCTGTCATTCGAGGTGGTGGATCGAAGGATTTGGCTTTCTCGGTAGCCGAATCTCCCCGAGATTTGACTAAGTTCGCCAAGAATCCGTGGTTTGAACCTTTGTTGTATGAGTGAAGCGATCTTTGTTCTTCTTCTTGTTCTTGGACCCTTCCCATGAGGACCCACGAGAGAATTTGTCAGAAGCTTCCTTTTGCTCTATCGAGCCCCGTTTCTGCTACCTCTTTGGATTCAATCAAAGTGTAAGTCTTCCACCGCTTTTATAAGTGTTGGGAAGATCGGTGGACGTAATTCCACCAAGTTGCGTCCAAGGCCATGTACAAAACCTCAAATCCTCCGATCTTCGTGGCAAAACCCGAATTTGCAAAGTTTCATCGGTGTACCTTGTAACGAAGGCCCTTGTACTTTCGTTGTCTCTTTTCTTGATGGTGTGCACGGCTAGATGGGTCTTGGTGTACTTCTTCTGTTAGCTAAAGTGTGATCGGAACTTAGCCTTGAGGTCGTCTAGACTTACAATGCTTCCCAACTTTCCCATTCCACCATATTCTCGCTGAGTCTCGAGCGTATAAGTGAACATGTGGCATGCTACGGCATGACCCACTTTTGCATTTTGATAGCCTACCTAAATGGAGGAAGTTATCAGGACGCCTTTCCCATCATAGGTGCCTATATGAGTAGGTCTTTACATGCCGTGCGTGGAGGTAGTCTTCGATCCACTTCACGAAAGGTGTGCATGCTCCGAGGCCGGCATAGTAAGGGTTGTATGGAGGTGGATAAATAGGCGTAGGATTATACGGGTTAGGAAATGGCCGTGTGGTAGGTAGGTAAACAGTAGAAGGTTGATACGAGGTTTACACCGTCGAATGCGTAGGAACATGTCCATAGGGCATTTGCTGGTAATTCTGGTTTGGAAGTGAACCATTCGGAGGGTAAGTGTTGTAGGTTTGAGCAGGTAGGTAGGCCAATGAGGGGTAACTGACTCATGCCTGAGTATGGAGAAGGACCTCCAATGCTTGAAACATATGAAGGGGGTATTGGAGCCCCCATTCCCTCTCTTCCTAGATGAGCCTAGGAGAGGGGTAGGTTTACTCCCGTTCCCACCGGTTGCTTCCCCGCTAGAGTTCTCGCCCTTCTTTCACCATTTATTCTTTCCTTCTTCCCGCATCTCCTCCGGTCCTTCTTGAGCTTCCACTCCTTCGTTCGACCTCGATGGAAGGAGAACCATTGCTAGGCCCCAAGAATGGTTGAGGCCTCTCCTCTATTTCGATCTTCATCATACCTCACTGAGTATTCCAACTCTCTTAGCATTTCAACATTGCGAACCTGCCTTTTGTGAGCCCTAAGTAAGGAATCCAAGGCTTCAAAGTTTGCCTCAATGAAGGCGGGGCTAATATTAGGGATAGGGTTGGGTTGGATGTTGAGGCGCAGGTGACGGGAGTAGTTTCCAAACGAGATCGGGTGGTAAAGGTTGAGGCCGTATGGGGCTAGATTATCTGCAGAAGGTGTTTAGAGGACTAGGTAGAGAAACCTGGTGGAGGTGTATCTTCTCTTCCCTGATTCCATGCCGGAAATGTAGTGGAGTTGGTTAGGGTTTTAGGACTGGGTGATTACGGGACTAATAGTAGTGGTCCCACGGATGGCTTACCGATTGTACAATAGATTGCACTACCAGGCTTCGATAATGATCAAAGGTATGAGGGTGTATGTTCCAGCCAAGAAATGCCTTTCACCTGAGAATAAGAAATACGAAACACTACGTTAAGTGATTACGCATGGGTAGGACCTGCAACCACCGCATGAGAGGTATGAATTATGATTGTATAAGTGTGTGTAAGTAAAGAGATGAGTGTAAAATGAGCATACCATAATCCATTATCCGTCCAACCTATTTATAGTGAATGAAATAGGTTAAGAGCACTTCTTTGAATGTCGAGAGATCAGGGGGCCCCATGATTATGGGTAACCGCTAGGCTTAGTGACCCACATTCTCGCACGGAAGCCAAGAGAGAGGAGATCGTGGGTTTAACCAAGTCGGAGGTTCCCTTATCCATTGTTCCTTTGAGCCCATACCCCAAAGGGCTTAGGGTTCTAATGGCGAATTACCCTTTGTAACCTTCGTATAACGAATGGTTTGACGCTTATGGATATTTTGGGATCCTAACTTGGCCTTCAGGGAAGGGCTTCGACACTTCTCGGAGGAGTGTCCTTTGAGCTACTCGGAGGGTACATCATCACTTTGCAACTTCCCCAACTAAATGCATCATATTGTTCTCATTATGGTCTTTGAGAGGGATTATCAAATCTCTCATTGAACCAAGCCCAGATAAGAGATTATATATACTTTCATGATGATGTCCCACAACTGCATAAAATATGCTTAGATTATCATCAATTATAAAGGCTATGTTGCCCTGTAGCAAAAAAACCATTTGAGAAGGAGTGTAGCCTTGTTATCCTTACAGGTAGACGGGCCTCTGATAATACGATCAATTTGTTTCTTGGACTTCTTCACCATACGTTGTCAGATAAATTCGAATATGCTGCCTTAAATGCATATAATTTTTGAACAATAACTTGAAGCACGCTTCCATCGTCGCCCAATTTCGTGTATGCTTTCAATATATACATATGCAAAATATGTGAAAGAAAACCAACATATGAATATTGCAGGTTACCAAATAGACCTAATGCATTTCAAATTAAAGAATATTGAAATTATAATTAAAATTATAATTATATGATTAATCAAAATTATAATTATAAGTATTACTCGTAACATCTAACTTAATGATTTCAAAAGAGCTAAATTCATTCACATAGTTGGTCATGCATACTTCATTCACATCATCAGATTTTTTAATCCATGCCCTCTTGTGATTCTTACTTGTTAATGCAAATATCGTCATTAAACGTTATTTATATTTTTGATCTTTACCTAAGTTTTGTTAACGACAAAAGTAAATTTAATTTTTATAAAGCTTAAAGCTTGTCAAGTTTAATAGATATTAAAACAAGCTTTTTCAAACAATATCTTCATCACTCAAGCATTTACATTGTGATTAATCATATCTTAATGTAACTCTAACCATAATGTATGATAGTAGTTTTTAGAATGTTTTAGTTTCTTAAAAACTAAACATTACTTATGTATTTGCATATTTCTAAAAATACAACCATGACATCATGTGATATACATGAAATGTGATGTATCATGGAAATCATTGGAAGATTTCATTAGATATTTTGTGTAGATTTGTACTCTTCATATCTTAACAATCTTGCATAGATATGGTTGACTTGGCAAGATTGATATCTTGTTGCCGACCTCGGCAAAGCACCAAAAGTTATAACGGGCGGAACCCTTTAAGGGGTCCGCGTCCGTGGTGGTGCTCGATGGTTTTGGCTATAAATAGCAAAGCCAAACCAAGTAGTTTTTCATCCTTTCTATCATACTCTCATACATATCTTCTCTCTAACATTTCTAACGGCCATATCATATTAGTGATCTCTTTGTAGCAAAGAAGATCAAGTCACATTCAAGCTTCAATCGAGAAGTTGGAAGTCTTGTTTGTTTAGTGTTGTATGATCTTGTGTTGATTCATACTTCATTGTTGTACTAAACTATCATAATCTTGTGAGGTGTAGTGGTTAGTATTTTATTCCTTAAAATACATTGTGTGTGGGAGTAGTTGTACCCTTGGAAAGAACTCGACATATAGCTTAGTGTCGGAAATAGTGTGTTTAAGTGTAAAGGTTTTCCAACGGTGAAAAGGGAGCTTGTTGACTAGTGAAGAACTCTCGAGTGTGAGACCTGTTGCTAGTCCCACCAACGCCAAGCCTTAACTTCATTCTATCTACAACGTCCCCTTCAGCAATCAAAACAAACCATGGATTCCAACGTCCGCCCATTTGAAACCAATGATTTATCTATTGAAAAACCGCTTTGAAACATATGTAAAATCAAAAGATATAGATCTTTGGTTTGTTATTGGGATTTATTTACAACAAAGGATATTTCGTTGATGAACAAAAAGAATTAATTGCTAAAAATAATAAAGCTAAAATAATGCTTTATAATGCTTTGCCTAGAAAAGAATATGAAAGAATTTTTATGTGTGAAACCGCCAAAGATATTTGGGAATCTTTGATTGTTACACATCAAGGTAATTCACAAGTCAATATAACAAATTGATCTTTGTTCAACAATATGAACAATTTGTTATTCCTGAAGCTGAAACCATTGATTGTGGCTTTGCTCGCTACTATTATTACATCACCTAAAGCACTTGATGAATCTTTTCAGAGTAAGAACTTTGTTAGAAATTTCTTAGAGCACCCATCCGTAATGGAGAGCTAAAAGTTGGAATCACTCCTAAACAGGATTTCAAGTATTTATATTTCATATGTAATAGGTAGCTTTATTATGGCCTTTATGTTTGTTTAAGGTCAAGCTTATGTAGAAGGCCCATAAGCTTAGGCCCAAGCCCACATAAGAAAGGATGGGAACTAGAGTGTTGCCCTAGCTTCCCTCCTATAAAAACTCTTGTAAACCCTCATTTGAGGGTTGGTTGTTCGTTATTCTCTCACATACACTCTTTGCTTAAACCGTATTATTGTTAACGTGTGTGTGTGTAGCTTGTTCATCCGCCTTCATCTCTTTCTCTATAACTTGTGTTTGTAAAACTAGTGACCTAACAAAGGGTATCAATCGCCAAATAGTTGGGTGTACTCGCTTTGTTTTTGAAGTTTTTGATTTTGGTCTTACGCGAAGGTTAACGAGATTCTTTAGCTTTTTTTAAAAACTTGTTTTTACCACTTTTTAATCCAAGATTCTTGTACTTTCAACGTTTTAAGGTGTTAAAATACTTGTTTTGGCAAAAAGTTTCAAACTTTATGCGTGGATCATTGTTTTTGAACTAGTTTCTATTCGTGTGTATTTCTACGCATAACCGCTTTGAGTGCTTTGGATAATCAAGTTTCACACTTTTGTGTTATTTTGGTGTTATTGAAGCTATTTCATCACACAAAAACTGGTTTAGAAACAACTTTGGGCAAAATCAAAATTACGAGTAATCCTACGCCAGATCAAAACCCTAAAATTAAGCGTAAGATTTTTCCTTGGTTTGATCTTCATTTTCCTGGTTTATTCCGTGTTTTCTTACTTGATAAGTCCTAAAATACGCCGACTTTGGATATCTTTTGCACTGTGAAGTGTAAAAGATCATTTGGGCAAAAACCCTAAAATTACGATAAGTAAAGCTTACGCGTAGAAATTCTACGCATAAGATTCACTTTACGCGTAAACTTAGGTCTACGGATAAGGTAATCCTACGCCTAACTTTCTACGCCTAACTTTTGTCTACGCATAACTTTAGTGCTTTTATCCTACTTACGC
Organism: Chrysanthemum makinoi; assembly: GCA_910596185.1. NCBI lineage: Eukaryota > Viridiplantae > Streptophyta > Magnoliopsida > Asterales > Asteraceae > Chrysanthemum > Chrysanthemum makinoi. Next base: position 276,728,755 of record OU343221.1, read on the forward strand.
GTAGAAGTAAAACCTACAGAATCCTCATTGTTACGCCGTAACTTTGGTGTTTTTACGCATAAGTGCTACTTGGTTCTTGTCTTTTCTACGACTAAGGACACTTCATCAACAAAGGTTCATTCGACTACAAAGATCCATTTTACCAACACAAGTTTATCAACATGTCACAACCACCATACTCTAACTATTTCCCTTACACTTATCCTCAACGACAACAACAACTAAGTCCACAACATCAACAATGGAATCAACAACAAGCAATTTATCAACAACAATTTAATCAACAACATACTCCACAACTTGTCAAATCCACAACCTCAAATGGTTCAACCACCATCAAGTCTTCAAGTTCAACCGCACACAAATGAATTCAATCAACATCCATCAAGGAACACTATGAAGGAACCCACTTGGTTTGCAAAGATGTGTGAAGCTTTAAGCACCTAACAATCAATTCATGAGGTCGATCACTTGATAGACCTCCAATGCTCACTTCCAGAAACTACGATCAATGGGTGATAAGGTTCTTTAGGTTTTGTGATCTAAAGAAGCCACATGGAAAGTTCTTAAAGAAGGTTATCTTGAAAGGTCCATTTGAGATGCCTACTATCATTGTACCGGAGATCCAAATGCCATTCCACCAAGAGATGAACAAACAAACATTGCTATCAAGTGCACTTTGAATCCTCAAGAACTTCTACACTATGAAGTCGATGAGCTTGCAATGGAATATATTCTCTTAGGATTACCAAACCCAATTCTTCGTAGTGTTGATGCTCAAAAATCGCACGAAAAATGTGGGATCATATTCGCCTTCTTATGGAAGGATCTGTACTCAATCAAGAAGATTTGGAATCCAAAATTTACTTGGCTTATGAACACTTCATGATTGAACCTCGAGAGACACTAGAGTCCTATCATCATCGATTTTCAGACATCATCAATGATTTGGATAAACACAACATCATCATGCCAAGAATTGCAGTGAATACTAAGTTCCTAAGTAGTCTTGGTCCCGAATGGGAGAAGTATGTCATTTTTCTCCCTGCCAAGCTAAGAACATGCATCAGTCTACCTACGGATTGTTGTACGATTACTTGAAACCTCATGAAAAGGAAGTTGATCGGAAAAGGATTCTCCGTGCTCAAATTGCTCCACCAACACATCCGGAAAATCAACAACAACTTGCCTTATATGCTCAAAACAGCTTATTCTCCTCCAACCAAAAACTCAACCAAATGCTTCAAACACACCTTCACAAGAACAACCTCAACAAAATCAATTGGTTCCATACAACAACAATGCTCAAGCATATGTCGCTGAAGCGATTGAGGAAACCGATCCGCTCGAAGCATTGCAACAAGGATTTGTGATGATTGCTAATGCTTTTGGCCGCTACACCAACAAATCCAACAATCGATTCGCTCCTCATCTAACACACGGACTCAAGCCGTAGAACAATGGACGGTTGAAGTTCGTAATCGTGATTATGGTCGTCAGATGGGCGGTGGTCAAGGGTTTAATGCTGTGGGTAGGAATAACAACAGAGCTCAAGTGGTGGAACAGGAAATGCTCAAAATGGGTTGAATGGTCTTCGATGCTACAACTGCAATGAGAAGGGACACTGGCTAATGCATGCCCAAAGCCAAGGACTAAGGGCGTGCTTATTTCAAAGAGGCTTTCTTTTGGCTCTTAAGGATGAAGCCGGTGGAACTCTACGCACAAAGAACAGAGCTTTATGGCAAATGCCGACTCGTGATGATGATATGGAGGACTTGCGCCAATGCAAATGTATGTTGATGGCTAATATGCAAGAGTACACATGAGTGACACAGCCCAAGTATGACATCGATGGCTTGTCTCAAAACCGAACAAACCATATTTATATCTCGACTCATATCTCCGCCAACATCCGAATCCGCAAGGCTCGAATGTTCAAAATGAGTCGTCCACATCTCATTCCGACGATTCTCAACTAGACCCCGTAGTTATATTTGACGATCAAGATGACCAAACGGTTTCCCTTGATAATCAAATTGACTCGCGGGTTATACTTGAGGATATAAATAATGATCATGTTGTGACTCACGTTGAACAAGATGAACCTTTGCCTCATCCGCATCTTGCTCTTACTTCAAGACCAACAATCCCAAATTGAAGCATGTGTTGCATTAAATCGACTTGAAAAGTAAATATGCACTGTTAACAAAGGATTTTGAATGTTTACAAAAGCAACTCAACTTTTTCAAAACTCAAGAAAAACGCGAAAACGGTTTTGAAGCAGCCTTTGCCAAATCTTATCAAAACGAAAAATATTTAGAACGATAGATGCGTGATCTAGCCGCTTCGAAGAATGCTTTGTTGTCTGAAATAGAACAATCAAACATGAACATAAAAAGCAAATTAACGCCTCACCTTGGAAAATCAAAAAGCTAAGGCCGAAGTTGTTAAATTGTCAAAAAAGCTTCTGCATACAAAAAGCATGCAACAAAACGAATAGATGATCATCTTGAAGAAATCATCGGCTTGCAAAACAAACTTAAAGAGTTTAAAACTGTTGTTTACAAACATGGCGAAGTCGGTCACACCATTGAAAAGTTTACTTTAAAACCAAATCCAAATGGATATGGACCTAATCTTGCCGACATAAACCTAAGCTTTCAACCAAAGCATTCAAACCAAATCCTCAAGTTTCCAAAGGCACAATATAAAATTGATAATTCTATTATGAGTGTTGTTGAATATCATCGTCAAGAGGAATTAGATGCGGAAGACGAGAGTCGATCAAAATTAAAAACTGTTGTTTACAACAAACCTTTTAATTATTCAAAACCGTCACTTTCGTCACACCAACGGATTCTTCTAACACACCAAGAGTTATCATCAAAACACCCGAAGTCTTCTATTGTTAATCCCAACTTTGCACAAACTTATGGTCCTTTACCTTCCATTAGTGAAGTAAACTCACAACCCGAAAATCGAAAAATTCTTCGATATTTTGACATTTTCATGGCCTCAAAATTTTACAACATGAGATAGAATATCGACCTGAAATCAAAATTGAACATTTTCAATCGCCTCTGGCGCGAGAACAAAGAGACATTTTTCGTAAAAATCTTTACCTAATGTTAATAACTTGAAAAGTTGTGCAATTGCCTGGGAAAAGGATTTTCATAAGGAACTTGGGTCATGAAAAACGCTGAGAAAACAAACATCTATTTCTAATACTAAACGAAAAAGAAACTCTTGAGAAAAGATGTTGATCGACTCTGGAAGATGTTATCTCGTGCTGATGTTCAAAATGTTGTGTTATTGAATTCTTGTCATATGCATTTGATAATATCTCTCGCCGACATATCGTTGTTTCGTGGTAAATGTTGAGAACACTGATAATGTGCTTCAGATCGAGTCCTTAAAAGTTGAAAACAAACGATTGTCAAACTAACTTTCAAATGCAATACGCCGCCTTAATTGGTGTCAAAAAAGATATTCACGATCAACAACTTGCTTTTCAACACAAAATCAACCAGCCTATGCGCGGCAAAACCTTCTGATTCTAAAATTGAGCAACTGGATGATCAAAACATGTCTTTCAAGTGTCAAATCTCAAAATATGAACAAGAACTTGTAAAAGTTAAAAAGGAATATGGTGTCATATTTGATTTACTCAAAAAGACTCGTGATGACGCATCAAATGAACTTGATCATTATCTTGCACACACTAAAGAAGTTATGCATTTTGCCGAAATGTTCGGTCCGAAAATCAAGATCTGATTCACACTATCATCAAGTTAAGAGGAATGTTAGGAAAGTATGAACAACTTCCGCCAACAATCATTAAGAGATTAGCCCCCGTAACACTTAGTACTCATGCACCTAGAATCTCTACCGCCAAATCACAAGTAGCTAACGTGCTTCCTTCTATCAAACAGAATAGTTGAGCCTTTTCCAAACGTCCGCGACTTCACGTTCTAGAGCACTCAATCAAGAATAGGAAGTTGCGGCCTAAGAAAAGATCAATCAAGAATGCTAAAGTAGAAGAACACCCTAGGACTCTGAATAAGACACACGCTGCTCCACTATAGATATTAAGGCCTAGCAAATGTAATAGAAATAGTGATGTAACGTAATGCTAAACCGCTAAGTACTTTTGATATTCAACTAATGCACCTTGTGATATTTGTCGTAAAAGTATGAATTCTGATTGTCATGATAAATGTGTTGCTAAAGCTATCATCTCTCGCTTAAGGAATCCTAAGAACCGGAATACCTCTAGGCCCACTAATCTTTCTAAGTCTCGTGCTTGGTAGACCGCCATCTTTAGATTCTAAGAAACGCATTGCTGTCCCCTCAGAGCTCCAGCCACCTCCTAGGAATGTCGTACCACCTAGTGCATTCACTAAGACTAAAGCAAAGAGTAGTTATAGATGGCGGAAATGGATATATAACACACTAGGATTTAAGTGGATACCTAAAGCTATTGATGTGTGCATATCCACTATAATTGCTATGGAACCCTCTAACATTTCGGGTTCCAAATCTACTTCTATTCCATCCGTGTGTCGCCTCAGGTGTAATGCAGTGATACGATCATTCTCTCGATTGTTGATAGCGGATGTTCCCCACACATGACAGCAATCTTAAACTCGTTATCAAACTTTATTGCAAAGTTCATTGGCACCGCCGTTCGAATGATCACTTCGCAGCTATCATGGGCTACGGAGATTATGTCAATGGGAACATCGAAATTAACAGGGTTTACTATGTGGAAGGCCCTCACAACTGCTTTTAGAGGTCAATTTTGTGATAGAGATTTGGAGGTTGCTTTCAGGGAGAAAACTTGTTTCATTCGTGATCTACAAGGAAATGACCTTATGTCCGACTCGCGTAATTCTAGTCTCTACACTATCTCTATGCAAGACATGGTTGCTTCCTCTCCCATTTGCTTACTTTCTAAGGCAACATCAACAAAATCCTCGCTATGGCACCGTCGTCTCTCACATCTAAACTTTCAAACCATCACCAACCTTGCTCGACACAAACTAGTTGAAGGACTCCCACGATTCCTGTATTCAAAAGATCACCTTTGCTCAGCTTGTGAACAAGGGAAAAGCACTCGTGCTCATTTTCCTTCAAAGGTGGAACACGCCTCAAAGATGTGCTTCATCTTCTTCACATGGATTTGTGTGGCCCGGCGCGGTGCAAACGATCAATGACAAACGCTACATCTTAGTAATTGTTGATGACTACTCACGATGGACTTGGGTCTACTTTCTTTGTAGCAAAGACCAAGCTCCACAAATGATCATCACCTTTCTCACAAAAATACGTGTTCACCCGCAACACCGCCGTAATCATCGAACAAGCATAAAGGAACTGAATTTGTTAACAAAACCCTTCGTGAATTCTATGAGAAAGTGGGAATTCAAAGATCAAACATCTATTGCACGCATAACCAACAAAACGGAGTTGTTGAAAGATCTAAACCAACGCTAGTGGAAGCCGCAAGAACAATGTTAATCAATGCTAAACTTCCAGATTACTTATGGGCGTAAGTCGATTCATGCATGCTATACTCAAAACCGCTCTATGATCACAAAACGCCACAACAAAACACCTTTCGAGCTTGTCCACAACTATAAACCGAACCTCAAACACTTTCATGTATTTGGATCCCTTTGCTATCCTAATAATGATCGTGATGACTTTGGAAAGCTCAAAGCCAAAGCCGATATTGGAGTCTTTATTGATATCGTGATAATTCTAAAGGTTTCCGAATCCGAATCGCCGAACTAAGGAGGTAATGGAAACGATTCATGCTCATTTCGATGAACTCACGGAAATGGCTTCGAGTATAACAAACTTAGAACCCGGTCACAACCGCTTAAACTTCCTCAACCCCATCATCACCGAAGAAAGCCCTAACTCGCCAACAAATGGAAAGGTTATTTGCTCCTCTGCTCGCGGACGATATTGATGAACGTGCTCCGTGTGTATCCGCCAAGCTCGACAACCCGATAATATTCCTATACTACCGATACACCTGCTACAACAACTACCGTTGAAGATGCACCTACACCAGCTTGACTCCAACACAACAGTTGAACACACCGCTTCCAACAATGATGAACCAGCTGATGATATTCTCAATGAAATACCCCCACCTGCAGATTTTGATCCAAATGCGTTCTTCAACCCGCTTGCTAATGAGACCGCCGCACAGATGTCGCTGAATCTTCAACAAACCATTTGAACCCTCGAACCGCACAATGTATACCAACATCAACCTCTACACATAGATGGACAAAAGACCATCCTCAAAACATTATTGGCAACCCAAATCAACCGCCGTTACGACAACGCCTTCACACGACGGTGAACATTGCATTTATGCACTCACCGCTCGCCAATCTCAACCTAAAACATCAAAGACGCAATGACAAAAGACAACCGGATTGAATCCATGCAAGAAGAACTCAACCAATTCAAACGCCTTGAAGTATGGGAACTGGTTGAAAGACCAACAGGGGTCTACGTCATTGGTCTAAAATGGATTTGGAAAACAAATTGATGCCGAAGGGAACGCCATCCAAACAAGTCACGCCTAGTTGCTAAGGGTTATCGCAGTGAAGAGGGAATAGACTTTGAAGAATCTTTTGCCCGCTGCTCGCCTTGAGGTCGCGTCGATATTTCTCGCGTCGCGCTCATATGAATATGACGGCTATCGATGGATGTCAAAACGGCGCTCTCAATGGACAACTTAAAGAAACGGTCTATGTCACCAACCGATGGATTCGTTGATCCCGAAGTTCCCAACCATGTTTACAAACTAAACAAAGCTCTTTATGGTCTCAAACAAGCCCCTCGGGCATGGTACGATAAGCTATCATCTTTCCTCATTGCCAATAACTTCACCAAAGGCTCGGTTGACCCAACTCTTTTTATATAATATCACGGGGCACACATCTTAATTGTTCAAATTTACGTGGATGACATCATTTTGGGTCTACACATAAAAAGTTTTCAATCGCTTTTGCAAAACTAATGAAGAAAAATTTTGAAATGTCCATGATGGGTGAACTTACGTTCTTTCTAGGACTACAAGTTCATCAATCACCCCGTGGTATTTTCTTGAGTCACTCCAAATATGCCCTTGAATTGTTAAACAAATTTGGAATGAAAACCTGTGACACCTATGCCACACCAATGGCTCATACCAAGAAATTAGATGCTGATTTACATGGGAAATTGGTGGACCCTACCAAATACCGAAGTATTATTGGGTCCCTCATGTATCTAACAAACTACAGCACTGATATTGTCTTTGCCGCTTATCTATGCTCCCGCTATCGCCGCGACCAACCAAACCCACCTCTCTCGCGAGGCTAAAAGAATCCTCCGATACATCAAGGGAACCATTAACTTGGGGATCCGTATCCGGCGATTCCGGTTTTGAACTAATCGCTTTTCACGACCGATCACGCAGATGCTTAGACTCAAGGAAAAGTACTTCGTGAGCACTACAATTTCTGGTGATAAACCGTGTCTTGGCAATCAAAGAAGGGATTGTACATCACATCAACCGAAGGTAATATGTAGCCATGTATGCGTGTTGTGCTCAAGTCATCTGGATGAGAACACAACTCAAAGACTATGGTTACTTATTTGACGTAATCCCGATGTATCGCGACAATCGGAGTGCCATTGCCATCTCGCAACTCGGCCAAAGACTAAATCAAAGCACATCGATCTACGCTATCATTTCATCAAGGACCACGCGGAATGGTACCGTTGAACTATACTTTGTGGGTACGAATACCATTATGATCTTCCACCAAAGCCTTGCCTCCCGCTAGGTTTAATGAGTTGGTCCACCGATTGGTATGAGGTGTTTGACTCAAGAGGAATTGATGACCTCTAAAACAGCCTTTAAAACCTCACAAACACCAAACATCTTTTGTAAATATTTTTCAAAAACAAAATACAAAAATATAAAATCCGATAAAACAACAAAAATATTCTTCTAATCTATATTTCTTTCAACATTGCAAGTACATTTCTTCCGTCAACACTTTAATCTTTCAAAATTCAAGATTTTTCCGATCAAGTGTTGAGGGGAGAAAATAATCTTTAACCGCTTCAAAACATCCTGTACTTGCATGTTATCTTATCTCGTTGAATCTTTTACAAATGGTGGTACATTTTCGTTCAAAGACACCTCGACTTTAATTAATAACCTTTCATTATTTTCTCAAGTCGAGGGGAGTGTCATCAAGTTTCTTTCCTAAAATCTTCGTTTGGTAACCAAAATGGAAGTTAAAAGGCTTTGTTTGAAAAAGGAAAAGGTGGAGGGACCAAACTGCCAAAAGGTTAAAGTCATTTTAATAAAACACCTTCCCACCTACATTTATTCTTCACATTTATTACAAAACCTAACACATCCTACGCCTTTAAAATCGCTCAAGATATCTTGTGATTTGATCATCATTTGTAAGTGTTTTTGTGATCTAAACATGTTTTTAAGATAAGGTTTTGAATTTCATTCAAATCCAACGGTTAAAATTCATGTTACGAGTGATTTGTGTTCTACGCGATAAGCGTATGAACACAAAATCATTGTGTGGACGTTTGTGGTTAAATGGATTATGTCAAAACGTTTCAAATACATCAATGATATCATTTTATTCATCAAAACCACCCGTAAACACACAATCAATGATTTTTGAAAATTAGGGTTCTTATGTCGAATTGGGTGTTTTCGAATGTGAAGTGTTTTGGTCAAAAAGATTGTTGGGTTATGTTCTTATGATGATGAATTGATGATTTCCATGCTTTATAACCACCCGTAAACTCTAAATCATCAATAATTTGGAATTAGGGTTTAAAGTTCATAAGTTTGGGTATTTTTGATTCACCATGAATAAGTGTTATAACTTGGTATATAGACTCTCAACACTCTTTAACTACCAAAAGTTTGGTGCATATTCCATGGCTAGATCTCATACGCGAGATTTAGGGTTTAGACTACGCAGCAGGTTCTCTACGCCAGAATCAAGTAAAATGTGCAAATGTGTTTTGATTTGTCATAAAACGAATGTTATGTGTTTAACTTTGATGATATGATGCTTTATTTCGTGCTTGCAACACGTAATATTCGAATCAAGGTTGTTGTTAATCTACGCGATAAGGATCACCTTACGCATAGCTTGTTATGCGTAAGATTAGTCTTACGCGTAGCTTCTACGCATAAGGTTCTACATATGGGACTACGCCGATCCTCGTGAAGGATATGCGTAAACAAGGACCTCTACGCGATAAGGTCAACTCTACGAGTAGCCTTACGCGTAAGGTTAATATATGCCTACACATAAGCTCTACGCATAAGGTCCCCTCTTTTTCCTACGCTGCAACACTTTACGCGTAGTTAAGACCCTACGCGTAAGTTTACGCCACGATATATCATTCCCGCTTCACGCATAACTTTACCAATCCTACACGATAAGCCGAGATCATACCTTCGTTATGAATTGTTACGCGTACAAACTTGTAAATAAACTAATCATATCATCACGAATCCTAAAATGTCACTAATAAACTGAAATCGCTTGATATGTTGTGAACAATAAGTGATAAAATAAACTTTAAAACTTAAAGTTAACTAACTCACTAAACATTTCACGACGTCATTGGACTATTGAATATACAAGTGACTTAGGACTCGTAACATTCATTGACACTGCACATTCAATAACTAGACAATAAGACCATCTGTTGACTAACATTATGTCTTTCGATATGTTGGTTCTTTTGGCTAATGTTATTTCGATCACGACATGGTGAACAAATGAATATGGATGCACCTCGTTCTCTCCATTGCTTATATTTATCCTCATGGCTATCCAATGAAGATAGGAAAGAATAATCTCCGTGTTGACTTTGACACACCTCACTTGCTCGAATCTTCTTGTTTAATTGCTATTGACATTCTCGAGGACTCATCCCATCGTAACATGCTTTCACACTCGCAACGCTCTCGAGATCTACATCCAACAGCTTCGAACACTATGGAAAGGGTCAAAGGACATACTGCGCGACGGTGACTCAATCACAAACAAGTCACCATTACACTGCTCAGACAAAGGGTCGTTCTCCTAATTCCTGAAGTCGATCCAACCAAACTATATGCCACACCTGCTAAAGAGCTCACTCTCCAATTCTTAATCAATATCGGTTATGACGAGGCTACAGTAATAATCACCAAGCATTCTCACGTAGAGCTTAAGAGTATTCCTCAACCCCGGAGAACTCTCTACATGATTATCACCAAGTCTCTTCGGTCGCGGACAAATGCTATGAGCACCCTAAGCTCATGGAACGCAAATATTCCGGCATTGGTCAACAAGAAACACATCGCTATCGGCTCGATTTGGGATGACATGATGTCATTTCTCAACAAACTTGGCTCAAAGATTCCCTACATCGGATATACTAAATTGTTGATCCAGAGAGCACTTGGACTTCATCCCGACATTCCCAAGAGGCTCAATGACCCCGACAATCACGACATGTTGACGGAACCCATTCTATCTCAGAATCAAGGAAACGCCTACAAAGAAACAAGGTGCTGGCCGCCAGATTTCCTTCTAATCAAGATGTCGAAAGCTCGAATCGCATAAAGGTATCCGAAGCAAATAGACAAGGCAAAGTTGGTCATCTCGACGAAAAATCTTCTGGAACATCTGTAAGGAGAACCAAAAGGAAGTGCCGAAGTGTCAAGTTCGTGATAGTCGAGGAATGTTCCAAAGAAGAAACCTATTCCAAAGCGGAAGCCTACCACTAAGAAAAAGTTCCTTCTCGTGAAGCCACCAATCCTTTCACCCGAACAAAGAAAATTTCAGGGACGAGGACTCGATGCTACCGGCATGATGAAGAGATCACATACTCAAACCGCAAAGGATGAAAATCCCTCAGACAAAACCTCCAAGTCCTCAAACTAATAAAGGAAAAGGAAGACTCGCACTTGTGCCACAAGATGAAAGCTCAAGAAGATGAAGAGCAAATGGATCAATCATACAGGAAGAAGTTTCAAATTAGTTAGACATCTTCATAAAGGCGAAGAATTTGCTAAAGATCAAATGGGTGGCCCAGAGGATCAAGTGGTGCTTTTCACTCTCCGGATCCCGATGCGGTTAATCAACCCGATAAGGGATCCGTGCCACCACTCTTGTGCAACAACAAAAGCCTATTAAGGACACTATTGAGTATGATTTTGAGAAACCGAAGTGAGAAAGAAAAGTCTAGAGATGACGAGGATGACTATACAAAGTTTCTTCTAGACGGGTCCAACACACTCAAAGGAGAAAACCTCGAAACTCCTAAGGACCTAAAGTCTCCTCATGTCTCCTCATCATCAGACTCTTCATCTCACTCATCACCACCACCATCTACAAAGTCAACCAAATCATCATCCAAATCCGTGAAGAAACAACCTAAATCTTGGATTTCTCAGCTCATAAAAGATTGTGAAAGCCGCCCAACAAGTCGAAAGAAGGACATACTTTACGTAAAAACTAAATTGGTTTGTCCGACATTGCATTCAGATATTAAATGATGAGAAAGACAAGATGGAGAAAGAAAGGGAATTTGTTCGTAAGTTCATGAAGAAACATCGTAAAAGGAACCGAACGAAATGATCAAGGTTACACTAACAAGTACCTTCAGGATATCGCTTCCTAAAGTCCAAAAGGAACTGAGAAGACAGAAGAGATCATACTCACAAGTTTCTTCTCAATACTGTCCCCGGTGTGACTAGAGAAGTATTTTCCGGACAACTCACCCCTAACATCGTAGCATTGGTTAAACATACAATGGCCAAAGAAGCCGATCTCTCTGAATCTGAGTTAATCGCTAAACTTGTGATACAAATGTCAAAGCGATCCGAACGCTACTTCGATGAAGCTAAATTTTTCAAAATCTACTTGATTTTCAACTCAGATCATCATGCAAGGAGTCAGCAGATCAACCCAAACGACCAAGAGATGACGATGATAAGGACAAGGACTCTCGACCTAAACGCCGAAGCAATCTGTAAATCTACTTGATGCCACCTCCTCCACCACGGACTTCTTCTCAACAAAGTCTCCTCCACCTCGGTCTTCTCTTCGATAAACCTCTGACGATTCCGAAGTTACCACCCCCGACTCATAAAACAGGTGATTACTTTGAGTATACGGGTGGTGACGATGAAGAGGTCCTTGAGCCCCAACAACAACCCACCTCACCCAAACAAGTGCGTGAAACCAAGATCATCATCAAGGCCTTCCAAAAGAAGAAGAAGACGACTCTCGAGTCGCCTCATGGCTAGATGACGATAAAACCTAAGAGTTTGAATGGTTCTCCACACTTGTCAATCAAACTCCCTACCCCGATGAAGGTCAAGAATTGGTAGACGGTTCTACATTGGAGCACGCAAAACTTTTGCAAGAAAAGTTCCATGTGAAGAAAATGACGAATCTGAGTTGAAGCGAATCAAGAATGAAGCGTTCAACTTCTAAAAGACACTCAAAGCTCGAGGTCGAATATCATCTTGAGAATATCGCTCAAGCTATGTCTAACAACATGGATTGGCTCAATCCGGAAGCAAACATTGACTTCACACAAAGGGACAACCCTCCATACTACAACGATTGGACCAAACCCCTACCGACCATTGGCCAAACAGACGAACCACGGATTCCCTTCCGATACTTCTTTAACAGAGACTGGATTTTCTCTACACGGCTATGGTTCGCGAAAATATGCTACATCATTGACTCTTCCATTCCCAGCGGCTATTTACTCAAACCGCATAGCTATCGAGGAACGTGCAAATCACTTGTTTTCTCGACAACGCAAGCATACGACCAAGATGCATTATATGGGATTCATCATTGGCCTGAACGCCGAAGAATCTACTACGTAGCCGCCTCGTTCGTAAGTCTCAACATGCAAAGGTATAGTTCTAAGGATATCGTGGCCATCAAACACATTGATCTCAAGTCTAAGTGGGACTACACATTCTTAAAGAATATCATAGTCAAACGACAAGATGAACAGGACTATGGATTCTCCGAGGTTGACTTTGAGAACTTGTCCCTCAACGACATCGAAGACATGTACCTTGCCAAAGTACAAGGTCGTATGAGACAATTCTCGACTGAAGTTCAACGTGAATTTATCAAGTCAGCTCTCATCTTCATTAGACGCATCGTGATCAAAGAACGTGTTGAAGATATCCGATGGTCGTTGAATCTTATCGACGCTGTCAACCTCACTCCTCCATCGCTTACTCTTCCCGATCTCAACCAGCTCTCTCAATATACACTCATCAAGAAACCTTTCGTTGTTTACCATAGTGAACTTCAAAGAAACGCTTAATGGCGTAGTGAGCTCCACAAATTCGGGATCATACCTTGAAGCTGGTTAGGGATGGATTGGCGCATGTTGAAGGATATACACCGAAAGTTGGGTCTCCTAAGCTACGGAATTCTCGTGAAAGGCGGATGTGAGAAGGATCATCACCATGATTGATGAACGGTTGTTCGAAGGGATCAGCCGACGATTGGAGAGCTATGTTAGGTCGACCCAGAGAAACATCACCGCTTTCAACGCCTGCGCGACTCCTCGGAATATCACCGCACTTCCCGGTACCCCTTGAATTGTTTCCTTCATATAATTTTGGATGTGTGATTAAATATGTCGATGGCTTGTGCACACATAACAGTGTACAACCCGTAATTGTCAATAAAGGACCTGTGGTACGCCTCAGTACCACAATCCTTATAAAAGGAGCGAAAGCTTCTTATTTTTGAGTAAAACCTATCAAACCTTTCAATTTTCAAGGTTTTGCTCAAAAGAACAAGTACTTCCCCAAATGATGTTTTTTTCAAAACCTCAACCGTTAATATCACTAGTTGAGGGGGAGTATTTGAAATTAAAACTTTGTTCACAAATTGTTCACAAAGTGGTCGTCTTCCCGCAACACTCGAAATGGTCATATTTATTCTCAAACGCTTCAAAAATAACATTTTATATGCCATTTTTGAGGGGAGAAAATTGTGTGATAAGAAATATGTTGTACAAAATGCAAATGAATCAGTGTACCTCGTGACTTAACCAACTAATTGACGGTACTAAACCGTTAGTAACTCGAAAAGACTTGTCCCGACGGTAATAATTTCAAACGAGTTCGCTAGTGATGTAAACGTGTCTCGCAAAGGACTTGTCCGAGTAGAATGTACCATTCGAGAAACTTTTGATAGACATGAACTCTGACGGGTTTGACAACCTTCCAAGGTTTGTCTACACCTTCAAGGTAGTTATTAGAGCTAGTTGTCACCTAAAAGCCGACAATGTAACTCTTTAACTATGCAACGTAACCGTGTCTCGCGGGGGATTGTCTATCTTCATGGATCAATTCAAAAAGTGCGCGCTTTTCCTCACTGTGCATTTAACCATTAAAACTATTAAGCACATGTGGAGGGGAGTATTTATGCAAAACATCATCTCTCACAATGGTTCAAACATGTTTTTCATTAACAAACCCTTTGAGAGATATTTTATCATACAATGGTTTTAATGGCAAACATAGGTTAGTCATGGAGTTATAAGGTGACTAAGGTTAGGAATAACCGTCTAATGATCCGCCAGAGCCGGAGGGATCTACCCAAGGACACTACCATTAGTTAGTGTTAGAAGTCCTTAGGAATGATTATAAAAAAGGAGAAAATGAGAATCGGAGAAAGAAGGAGTTGAAGAATCAAAAAGAAATGTAAAGTAAAGGGTGAAAAGAAATAGCCCTCCAGATTATTCAACTTAGGCGCATAAGGGTTCAATTCATATGCTACTCGGGTTGTCACTTAGTGAACGCCGGTATTGAAGATTAAAAGTCGCCATGGACCCAAAGGACGCATGCACTAAACCTTCTTATCCACTCAAGTTTCTCTCAAGAAGCTTGTTTCATTCTCACAGGGAACCCTACGTAAACTATCGGCTTTCTCCTAGAGATTGCCGGTATTGAAGAAGGAGACCCTCTCCCTAGTCTCCCGCCAGAAAACCAAAACGCAAAATTGAGTCTAGAGCCACGAGATTCATCAAAAGATCTCTTAGGAACACTTGACATTTAATCACTTGATGATCAACTAATAAGATCATCGGTGGTTCATATCGAGTCCTTCACAGATCTTAGCAATCTGTCGAGAACATTTATGAGAGGTTCACATCTGTGATCCTCGGTGATTGAATGGAAACTCCTCGCCGGGTCAACATCAAATGTCGCCGCCAGGTCACGGTAACTCCCCGTGGATTACGGGAGTGTGTCTCAAACGGTCTACATGTCAGAGGTGATGCTTCGTGTACCTCGGCGACTCATCTCAATCGAGATGTACTTCGGTACATCGCTATCTCACTTGTGGGACTCCAGCCAGAACGGCCTTTGTAAGAATTAGAGTTGTGTCCTCACACTATGCCGTTGACGCCTCGGTTCAAACTTGTAAGTGCCGAAACCGCTTATTACTAACCGCTTGAAATGTTTTCTTCTTGGAAGCTCGGAGCGGATGATCGTCGATTCTTCTCATGCTCACGCCAACATCATCACTAATGGAAGTTCTATCTCAATGCAACACAACAAATAAATGATTCTTCATCAATCAAAGAATCTACAAAGTCAAAGACTTACAAAACTTCATCAAGATTGATTTCCAACGTCAAAGAGCGTGTGAGCATGTTGAAGAATGACGTGGAGACACCGGAGCAAAATGGGTGCACTGAAGGTGCATCGATGCATACAACAACATACTATCACTTTCACCACAAAGAACAATGATCAAAGAACAAAGTTAAAGATGACGCCAAAGCATAACTGTTCAAAGATAACTATCTCTACACCGGGAGATTGTTCGAATCAAGGCAATTCTTCTCACAAGAAAGAAGAATGTCGAAGACGCCATCGCTACTATTACATCAACGCCTTCACCGCTTTACATTCATATATACTGAGGGGAGATTGTTGGAATCACTCCTAAACAGGATTTCAAGTATTTATATTTCATATGTAATAGGTAGCTTTATTATGGCCTTTATGTTTGTTTAAGGTCAAGCTTATGTAGAAGCCCCATAAGCTTAGGCCCAAGCCCACATAAGAAAG
Organism: Chrysanthemum makinoi; assembly: GCA_910596185.1. Classification (NCBI taxonomy): domain Eukaryota; kingdom Viridiplantae; phylum Streptophyta; class Magnoliopsida; order Asterales; family Asteraceae; genus Chrysanthemum; species Chrysanthemum makinoi. The sequence continues at coordinate 276,744,938 of OU343221.1, forward strand.
GATGGGAACTAGGAGTGTTGCCTTAGCTTCCCTCCTATAAATAATCTTGTAAACCCTCATTTGAGGGTTGGTTGTTCAAGTTATTCTCTTCACATACACTCTTTCTTAAACCGTATTATTGTTAACGTGTGTTTGTGTGTGTAGCTTGTTCATCCGCCTTCATCTCTTTCTCTATAACTTGTGTTTGTAAAACTAGTGACCTAACATAAAGTGACCGCTATTGAAGAATTAAAAGATCTCTAAAAAATGTGACTAGACGAGCTAATCGGTAACCTCAAAGTACATGAAATGGTGATGGAGAAAGATTTGGAGATCATCAAAGGAAAAAGGGAGAAGATCAAATATGTTGCTCTAAAAGCAAAGGCGGAATCAAGTGATGATGACGAATCTTTGCTCAGTAGTGAAGATGAGGAGTATGCCATGGCCGTTAGAGACTTTAAAAGTTCTTTAGAAGAAGAGGAAAGTTTGTAAGACAACCTCGAGAAGAAAAGAAGCCATTCGAAAAGATCGGGATGACAAAAAGGTGTAAAGAAAGTGTTTTAGATGTGGTGATGCAAGTCATCTCATAGGAGAATGTTCCAAGCCACCTAAAAGCAAAACTCAACGAGCTTTTGTAAGTGGTGCTTGGAGTGATAGTGAAGATGATGAAGACTCAAGAAAGGAAGAGATCGCTCTAATGGCAGATGAGTCAAACGAGGTACATTCCGACTCTTCTTATTCTTCTATTGATGATGACACTTTGCAAAAACAATACAATCAATTGTGTGAGCTAAGTCTAAAAATCATAACTAAAAATAAATTTTTAAAAACTAAAAAGGAATTTTTGGAAAATAAAGTCTATGAGTTAAAAGAAAAATCAAAACGACTAGAAAAGGGAAAAGCAAATGATGATGGTTGTAAATCATGTCAAGAGCTTAATCTTGAAATAGAAAAACTAAAGCTCACGCAAGATGTTCTAATCGAACATAATTCTAAATTTAAAAGGTTTAACAAAAACATCGCTCTTGCCAATGAAATAGTTAAAATTCATAAAACACCAGGAGACATGAATGGGCTAGGATTTAATGAGGTATTTATTCCAAAGAGTCAAAACAAAATGGCGAAAGGACTAACACCGAAAAATCTGCCGCTAGCTGACTTGATGACCGTAACCGGACCCAAAATAAGGGTTCCGTCCGTTGAACAAATGGTGCCGTGGGTACTTCACAGAGAACGTAATGTTTGTGATATGGACCGTAATGAATTTGTCAAAGTAACAAAGAAAACCAAGGATAGTGTTAAACTAAAACCACCATTTTACATCAGAGTAGGACTTGCTAAAAATGAATTTAGATAAAAACTACTCAACAACGACATAAAACACCTTTTGCCAAACGCCCCTTTCCTAAGAGCAACCACAACGTATAACCCAACTACCAACACAACGGTTGGAATCAAAACTTTCCTAGACCATATCAAACTCCATATTACATGTCATGGAACTCTTACCCATCGTTTCCATACATGAATCAAATAAATGGTATGTTTAACCCAAACGGACCCATGAGATATTGGGGACCAAATGCTTGAGTTATTTGCTTCTTAGGTATGCTTGAAAGTTGGATTGGAACCTGATGAGTGGATAAAAGATAGTGGATACTCAAGGCACATGACGGGCAACAAAAGTCTCTTCTCATCATACCAAGAGTATGACGGAGGTAATGTCACTTTTGGTAGCAATCTCAAAATCAAAATCATTGGCAAAGGTATGATCGCTCATAACTCCCTAACTATTGAAAATGTTGCTCATGTAGATAGGTTAGGATTTAATCTACTTAGTATTAGCCAATTATATGATAAAAAGTATAAAGTACTATTTGATGAAAATGGTAGTAAAATACTAAAAGATGGTATCACCATAGCTAAAGGAGTTAGGAAAAATAATATATACGTCATGAAAATAGATAAAACATCTACTGACAAACTTTGTCTAACAACGTTAGATGATAGCTCATCTCTTTGGCATAGACGCTTAGGTCACGCTAATATGAGACTTATACAAAACCTATCTTCAAAAGAACTAGTTAGGAATTTACCAAAACTTAAATATGACCAACACTTTTGCGACGCTTGCAAAATTGGTAAATGTTAGGAATTGGAAATTCCATGTTAAAGTGTCGGTCACCCCAATAATGGTCTAGCATATGTTAGCTTGTAGATTTGTCGTTGTTTACCTTATTTAGTAGTCAATTAGTTAATTAGTAGAGTAGAATAGTTTAGTGTAACACCGTGGAGGAAGGACGGGACTTTTACCCCATCGTATACGATCTTGCACAGCGATAGGAGGTCGTGTAAATTGTAACTATAAATACCCCTTCCATCCATGGAAGGGGTGGTGCTTCATTCAATCTAACCTTTTACATTTGAGAACCAAGTCTCTAGCAAGAACACCCTCTCTATCTTTCTCTCTCTAAATATGGCAAACATGTATTTTGATCATCCAAGACCACTCGAATCATCAACACAATAAATATATCGATCCTACAAATGGTACCAGAGCCAAGGTTTTTGTGTTTTGATGATTTATGTTGGTTTTCGATATATGTTTTAAGCTGTTTTGGTACTATATTTGTAGGTCAAATCTTTTCCGTCTATTATTCTAGTCAAATACTGTGTTTAACAGTTTATGTGTATTCTTGTTTTGATCAAAAGGTCTTGTCCATTATTGTCATATCTGTCCTTTTTGTCTTGTCCAAAACAATACCAAATGGTCATTTTACAGCTTATTGTCATAACTGGTTTAACAGTTATGTGTATTTTTGTCCATTATTGTCAACGGTCATTTTACTTTGGTCAAAATGGGTAAGTGTAGATGCCTTTTGTCAAAACTGCTTTTCCGGTTAATATGAATATGGTCGAATAATGAACGGAAAACTCATGCAAAATTAAAAAAATCATTCTAGCGACTTGTTTATCAAGTTAGCGACTTGTCTTTACAAGTTGTCTATATTCATTGTATATGGGTAGCGAGTTGTGCTAGCGAGTTGTTTACGTAAAAAGGATATAGCTTAACTTGTTCTTTAACATGTTAGCGACTTGTTAAGTGAAAGATGTAGCGATTTATATTTATAAGTAGCGACTTGTGAGTTTTTTAAGTTATAGCGACTTGTAACAAATCCTAGCGACTTGACTCATTTGGCTAGCTTACTTAAAGAATTGATTAAGAAGATGACCAAGACTATTTGACCATGACACAACAACTAAACTAAATACAACATCATTCAACAAGACTCATCTCGACAAGTATTACATCATCATATCAACAATCTTACTCGTGTGTATTAACTCAAAAGTTTCTCATCAAACCCAGATCCTACTCGTGTGTATTCAACAAGACTCATCTCGTGGGTATTAACAAGTATGACTCTAATAAGAAAAATCAAAAGTTTCTCAGATCTTACTCGTGTGTATTAACTGATTTTCATCAAACCTTACAAGGTTCACACGTAGTAATCCTCATTGACACTTATTTTAAAACCCAACTTCAATTTATATTCGAATTAAAAAGATAAAGAGATTTAACAACTTCGTTAGTCTCTATTTCTTTTGGTTCGTTTATTGACTCTATACAACAAATGATACCTACCTTAGACCTCTTAATGATCTTGAAGCTTTAAATACTCCTTCTTGATTCAGATTAAGTTGAGATTGAAGACAACTTGATACAGTTATGAGCTCGTTGTGGAAAACTAGAAGGGGAGGTTGAATAGTGTTGCCGATTTTAAGTTGATTTCAAAAACGTTTAGATTCGATATTATGTGAAATCGTATGGATGTTGAGAACGTATAGATCTAATGATAATGCAAGCAAATAGATAAAGTTAAGGGATAGAAATGACACAACCGATTTATAGTGGTTCGGCTACAAGGTCACCTTCCTTGCCCTACTCCACTCCCGAGTCACCTACTCGAGAGTTCAAGCACTATGTCAACAAACTCCTTCACTTGGCGGAGAAGCCTTCACAACGTTGCTTACACTTTTTCGGTACAAAGCTAGATACCGAGTCCGTAGCACGGTGGACCAAACCAACACAACTATTACACAACAAATATGTGAAATATCAAATACAAGATCTTCGCTGAAAATCTTTATGGAGTGACAAATAAATCAAGGACCCCTTGCTTGGATGACTTGTAGAATGCTCATGATCTCGCCTTAGAGAAGGACCTATATGAGGATCACAAATAGAAAGAAAGAAGAACAACTCTCTAGATCAAGTGATCTATATGTTAGAAGAGAATGAGAGTGTTTGAGAGATTTAGTAAGAAGAGGGGTAAGTTAGAATGAAGAAATGGCTCTCTATTTATAGGCAAATTTCTCTTCTGCTCCACGGATCCCACGGATCCCTTCCACTTGGGATCCGTCTAGTGTAATCCTAGGGATCCGTGGCGCTCTCTTTGCCCATGGGTTTTTTGGTTATGGGTCATGGGTTATAGGTTGGTCCATGGGTTTTCTCTAGATTCAATGTATCTAAGTATACATTGTATCAACTCTTCTTTGGTATGGGTTAAGATCCATGGGTTATGGTTTTTACCCATCCTAATAAACTATTACAACAAATGCTTAATTATTACATTTTTGTATTTAAATGGCTATATGTAAATGCTTTACAAAAATAACATGTATCCTTATAATTATACTTAAGATAACATTACATTTGTTATCAACAAAAAACAAAGAGATCGCAAAATATTAATAAACGTTTTTACGGTTTATTTGTATTAACACTCGTGATTGTGTTGACTGCTGTGGTAGGTGATAGGATAGATCATGAGATGATTTTGATGATATTTTCGGAATATTAGGTGAGAGGATATGAGAGAGGCGGTTGTTAAACATATCTGTGTTTAGGGTTAAAATAAAATGACCTAATATTTAGGAAAAAACTCTTTTATAACCGGATATAATGCGTGGATCCGAGGTATCACTTTCGATGGGCCTTGGATACATTAATTGGACATGGACCGATTATGCTAATTGAGTTTGTACCTTGAATTTGATATCCAAAATTATGGGGCGGACGGAATTTCTTTATATGGGCCGAAAAATTACAATGGGTTTTCGTGGGCTTTAATGTCTATTCAATTTGTTCTTTTTCGTGTCTTATGATATGAATCCGTGAGCAGGTATTAAGGTATAAGGCTCAAATGACATTTCAAATTGTTATCAGAATGTGCGTTAATCTCAACCTCGGCCAAACCCGTTGATATTATTGAGCTTAATATGGTTAACTGAGTTGAAAAACTTGTGTTGGTTTGGCCCGGGTTTATACCATTTGCATGCGTGAATAGACTTGGATACTTGATCGTGATTTGAATTCAGTATATGGTATGTTGGATTTGAATGGGCCGAGTACTCAACTAATCAGAGATGGGCTGAAGTGTTTTGGAATGGGTAATATTTATTCACGGCATATCATGATTCTTCGTGATGGCACTTAAATTGGCATGTGATTTAAAATATGGACATTTAAATGTTTTTGGTTGGTTACTCTTGATGAATTCTTTGGGTCACAAATTATTAATGCTTAAGTTCACAAGGAATATTTATTCACGGCTTGAGAAATTTGTTGATTGTTAGTGTATTCAAGGTTCTTGTCCGGTATTATGGATTTGGTATTGAAGTGTTGGTTCAAACGGTTTTTAATTGGACTTGGAGCCGGGTCAAATTCTTAGCAATTTGTTATATTACAAAGATATATGAATGCATGAGATGATCATTGCAAGAAATTATATTGACCGGATCGGGTTGAACAGTTATTTGGACCGGGCTTGAAATTTTATGTGATGATAAGATTTGTGAAAGTGAGACTTTATGATAATTGGATGATGAGATTAGATGAGTTCTGAGGTTTGATTCTTTGGGCTACACATTCTCACCTAGTATATTGTGCCATGGCTTGAATTGATGATTATACAACGTTGACTACGTGGGTGTTTGGACGATATTTCTTATTTGGATTTGAAGTGAGGTTTTCCAAAGATTTACTTATTTCGCTCTTCTTTCTCGCCTACCATTCCGCAAGATGACTTGTCCGCATTTATAGAGTGTGATAAAGACTTGGGCATTTAATTACGGTTGTGATTCTTTCTCGCTTAACTCTCAACGTAATTATCACTTCGGTGGTTCACCTCGGTTGGAGAATGTCAAGAGGTTTTGTACATTGGGTACACCGTTTCCTTGTTGCACGAGGATTAGTACAAGTTTAAGTAACAAACTGGGGAGTTCACTTCATGATCAAGTTTGGCATATCCGGTTTACTTCCCCGGTGTTGTCACCGGCAATAGCCGACGAATGCATGAATGATGTGTTTACTAAAGTATCTATTGGAAGGTTGATGATATTGTTGATGTTGGTAAATGATCGTTGATGACCACATTTGATGTTCTCCTAAACAGATATTCACCAAAAACAAAGTTGTCATAACACATTCAAGCTGACATTGTTTATGGTTTTGTCTTGATTTTTGTAAAACTCGCAAAGAATCTATTTCGGTTTAAATCATTGACTTGTAAAATCCCGTGACAATGGAAACATCCCGGTAAATGTAAAGTGCATTTCGGATCTATCTTACGGTTTATTCTTGGTTTTGTAAAACTCACGAAAGAAACTATTTCCCGGTTTAAACCATAGAGTTGTAAAATCCCGTAATGATGGAACCATCTTGGAGAAGAGAAAGTGTAAATCTGGATCTTACTTGATGCTGGTGCTACGGTTTCTACTACGATGAATGGATAAAAGGGTGTACTTCATGAATTGGGTGTGTGTTTGGATTGTCCGCATGGCGCTTTTGGTTATTATAAGGTTTTATGGGGTTATGTGCTTTTAACCATGGTCAGGATGAAAACCATTATCAGAGTTCACTTAAAATGTCAAAGGAGGCTAGAATTGAGCTTTTAACTAGAAGATGTGACAACGGGGTTAATTCACTATTATTTATTTGAGGTTGAAGTGAAATATCACGGGCGAGTGTACATAGCATCTGAAGGTATCTGGGATGGTTGGATGAAGATTTTTCAAGATCCTTGTTCGAGCTTATTATCAAAAATGAAGACTTGGAAATCTAGTTATTGTTGGGTGACTTTTACCTTTTCTTTTACCACTTGGGGGAATTGGGCTCTTACCACCACAAGATAACTATAACTTTAAGGAGTTACGTTGTAGTGCTCAGTGTCACATTCAATTGTGGATTTTCAAGAGGTGATGTACGTCTTATACTTGATGGTTGGTTGGTTGAAGAGTATAGAGTACATAGAGAGTACTTAGAGATGCTAATGGAACCCGCACCGCTCTTTGTTACATATGTGCAAGTTTAAGTCACGAGTTCAAGTTAGTTTACTTCAGGGTCAAATTCATCATATTGGGTTATCTCCATCTGCTGTCACTACAAAGAGCCTACTGAATGATAATGGTGACATTTACATGTTTTGCCTAAAGAGATTGAAAAGAGAGAGATTATGACGTATGAACACAACAGTTCATGCCTCGTTCTCTAAAGAAAAGAAAGCGTATGCCTCGGTCGCTTTATCTTCAAAGAAGAGAAATCTTCTTATGACGTCTGCTCACATCGATTCAGCTCGCCTCGTACTTCAACATTATGACGTATGAACACATCAGTTCATGCCTTGTACTCTAAAGAAAAGAAAATGCGTTTGGTCGCTTTATCTTTTGAAGAAGAGAAATCTTCTTATTATGACCATTCTCATCAACATGCTTCATGCTTTTCCATGCGCTTCAGTCATCAAGTGAATCGGACTCTTGTTGATTGTTTTCTTATTCTACTTGCTCAACTATAATGACGATGGCGACATCATGTGCTAATTGCGGGGAAAAATTATGAAGAAGAAGTAATCTTGTTTAATCAGAATGACATCTCCGTATGCAATTCTTGAGGGAAGTGTGATAATGCATGGTTGATTTACATATGAGAATATATGGTCATGCGGCTCCTAACTCATGTAAGAACCGAGCTTCTTCTTATCGGGTCATCTTTACATGGAGTTTCTTCGTTGGTTGACATCTTCTCACGGATTGATGAGTTTATCGACAAAGTTCTTCCGAATGCTTCCGTATACCGATGATGATTCCGGACAACCTTCATTTCTTGTTTGATGTGATTGTTTGTTTGGTGTTACCATTTCAAGTGTTCGTCACGATTGATTGGGAGGATTTAGTTAAGGGGATTTGCAGATGTAAGTTAATTGGGATGCTTTTGGTGGGATGCTTTTGGTGTGTGTGAGTTGAAGATGTTAACTATCTATTCCCAACTGAACAATCTTGAAGAAGAGAGTCTGATCTGTTCTACATTTTCTCCTACATGTTAGAAGACTAAAGGCGAGTTGCAATTCGATCTAAAGACTTCTTCTTAATCGGGCATTTATCAAGCAGATTGTCGGTTTAGGGGGAGCACTAATGGGGAGAGTGATATGTCAGATTTAATCCCCAATTAGACTTGCTCACATTCTGCTTCAACAAGTTGATTCTCACAAAGACTTCAAGCGTTCTTCTCAACAGATTTCTAGTATTTGGGCTTATAATATGTTGTTGATTCTGAAGTGTCAAAACCAGCAAAGGGGGAGAACCGTATCTAGCGAGTAAACTTGATGAACTTAATACTTCTAAGTAATTGAAGATATCTCTGGAAGACAAATGTTATTACGCAGAGAGAAACTCAGGTTTGACTCTTGGCGAGTAAACTTGATGAACTTAATTCTTCTAAGTGATTGAAGATATCCCGGAAAACAAATGTCATGACCGCAGAGAAACTCAAGGTTTTACTCATCGTTTAGTATTCTTATTCCAACTATGTGGGGAAGATGTAAGAAAGTTTCGAGATAAGAAGGTACACAAAGTATGACATATTGAGGAGATAAATGTATGACATGGGGAGGTGTTATCGTTATTCTTTAGGTAGGAATGTATGTACTTCGGATTCTTGAGCATCATACATGATCATCAGGGAAGAAAAATGTGAACATTGTGGAGGTGTTTTCATTCCCTTCATGATGTGTATTCGGGAGAGCTCTTGGGTATTGGTGTACTTCGGGTTCTTGAGCTTCATACACAATCATCAGGGAAGAAAAATGTGAACATGGGAAGGTGTTTTTCATTCCCCTCATGATGTGTATTTGGGAGAGTTCTTGAGCATTATACAAAGAGACTCGACCGCATCAATTCAACTACTTGGGGGATTTGTTCTCTTGACACCTTTTGGAATGGATTGCCTCAGACTCGATTGGAAGGAATTTGAGAAGATTATTTAAGTGTGGGATGAAACGTTCTTTGTTATTCTATTGGATGATATAACACCTAATGGAGATCTCGATTATCATTCTTAAATGGAGCAGCGGGATTTATGATAATGGTGTGCTTCCTTGTGCACTTGGCTAAAGCAAGCTTGAAATAGAGCCGAATCGCTTCTCAACATAAGGATTTTCGGTTTGGGGGAAGCTTCAAAGTCTCTTTCTCAAAGGCTCATGTTCAATCTTCTATTCGAGCCCAAGCTTTGGTGGTGGAAGTTTAGAGATGATGAATTCTATCTTCTACGACGTCGTTCGATATCCTTATCTCTACATCGTATCATCATCTTCTTAAATTATATCATCTACTCTATCTTTGTAAATATTTTTCAAAAACCAAATACAAAAATATAAAACCAAGAAAAAGAAAATAGAAAAATATAAAACCAACAAAACCCATAAAAATCAGAAAATTTGAAAAAGATCAAAAATATGTTTTCACAAGACATGTCTTCTGGTATCGATAACATCTACGGTCTTAGAAATGTCATTCAATAATGGCACGGGACCATAGATGAAGTTCGAGCAGAAGGTGTAAATATTCTTTTCAAAACATGTCACAAACTATGGCTTACAGTTGTTTCAGACTGTAACCCGGGCTTAAACCATGGCTTGCTATTATTTCTGATAGCAACCCGCTCTTTAAAAGAAGGAAAGTGTTGCGCTAAACAACTTTTCAAATATTTCGTGCACTTATCCTAAAACAATTTGAGGAAAGTATGTCGAAGCACTGCTGTTCCTACACAAATGTTTTTCCGTCTAAAATTCTTTAGAAAAATATTTGTTGTTTTAAAAAAATGGTGGAAAATGAGTTGCTTGAAAATCATTCAGTTTCAGAGTTTTAGTAAAAATTGAAAACTCAATCAATGACTTCAGCGCTTTTAAACCTTTTCAGAAAAATGAGTCATTGATTGAGAGGGAGAATGTTTTCAAATTTATATCATCTAACGGACTTTCTTAATTATCCTACGTGCTTAATTAAAAATGATAATTGCCTGTGTCGAAGGACTAGGAATTTAGGATATGATTGTTAGGATTAGATGATTATAGATTGGTTAACACATTATTCCCATACCTTTTATGATCTGATTGATATGTTGAATTGACTTTTATTAGTCGATTGCTGTTTGGGTGATGTCGACCACCATATATATTTGTATGTGTGTTCACTAACGTATGCAGGTATATTGGTATATAAGAATGTTCCGATCCGGATCCCACAATTGAAGATGATTGGATGCCAAAAGGAAAGGGTAACTATATCTTGGTTTGACAAATGAAGAAACGGAGCTTAATTGGACTTCAATGGAGAGTTGGCATAAATGCAACGTAAGAGGTTTCACTGCATCAGCAGATGGTTTTCTTCTAAGTGATTGAAGAAACGGAGCTTAATTTGACCTCAGTTGGCATTAAAATGCAACGTAAAAAGTCTCACTGCATTTGCAGACGGTTTTTCTTCCAGCCCTACAGCAGCAACATCAACAAAAGCAACTCAACCACCTAACGTATCTTTGTGCAGGGATAATAGTGATAATACCATTTTTCTAAAACTTTGAAAAATATTGTTTTTGAAAATGGAAAAATGTTGTTTTGAAAATAAATCGGATTCAAAGTTTTGAAATCAACCGGACTTTATTTTGTCAAATCTTAAGTGATTTCAAATTAAATATTTTCAAACGATATTTCATCTTTCAAGTCCGTTTGTACGAAATTAAGTGGTGATCTAAAGATTTAATGTTATGTCATGGTATGATTTTTTCTTTAGAATCAAGGTCTTTCAAAATGAAATTTTTTCTGTTCTTGTTTGATTGTGAAATTGTTTTATTTTACTTAAAAGATCTCTTAAAAATAATCATACCTGACACTAACAATCTTTAATGTTTAAATCTGTTCCTATCTGTCATTTTTCAAAATTAAATCTTGCCACGTCTTTCCTCAAAATCTTTTAATGATTTAAATCAATTGGGATCACAAATCTCAAAAGGTTTGAAATTTTTGATCGGGGAGAGATCGTGATTTAAATCTCAAATCTGTTTTAATGGAATCGGTTTTAGTCCTTTATAGGCACTCCCGCCTCCATGTGCCAAACGATTTCAAATACACAATGCACATGTTGAGGAGGAGGATTTATCCAAAACAAGATGAGTATTTAAACCTGGCCACATATTCTCCAATGTTTTATAAACCTTATTAAATCACTTGGGATCCAAAATCTCAAAGGGTTTGATATTTTTGATCGGGGAGAATTTGTGATTTAATAATGAAATCTGATAAATGATGATCGATTTGATTCAAATGTGCGCCGCTCCTCATATGTGCTAAACGCTTTCGAATCTCGAAGCACATATTGAGGGGGAGCAAATGGTTTCGTAATGGCTTTTGTGATCGGGAATGTGCTTCAAAAGAAGTCTTTCCTCTATGTGATAAAATGTTTTATAATATCCTATGCACATATTGAGGGGGAGAATTTACCAAAGAAAATCAAATGGCTTTTTCTATGAAAATTGTGATCAAAGAAAATATTTCAAAGTCCTCTTGCCTCCATGTGCTAAACAATCTCTAAATCATATGCACATGTTGAGGGGGAGGTTTTCTAAATGATCAAAACTATTAAGGTACAAAATGCTTTTATCTCGTATCACAAGTACCTTGATTGTTTTTCCAAATGATTTTTTAATTGGTTTCAAGAAGAAAAGAACAATACCAAAAGACCGACCTATTTACTTTATGCATGGTGTTATAAGGATGGTTAGGTTAGGTATTCGTTCCCACGATCCGCTTGAGCGGAGGGATCTACCCAGGGACAATCCACTAGATAGTGTAGAAGTCCTTAGATATATTGAGAAAAAGGAGAAAATGAGAAATGGGAAGAGTGCCGATCGAGTGAGCTAGTATTGGAATAAACCCAACAAGGTTCTAGTTATGAAGTCTCGTAAGCACTGAAGGGGTTGAAGAATGAAAAAGAAATGAATGTGAAAAGAAATAGCCCTCCAATAATTCAACCTTAGGGCAGAAACCGGGTTCAATACATATACTATTGGTGGTTACCAAGGTAACACCGGTATTGAAGACAAGACGTCATGGACCCAGTGACACACTGCACTAAACTTCCCAAGCTACTCAAGTTCCTCTTAAAAGGGCTTGTTTCATTCTCACGGGGAACCTACATAATCTATCGACTTTCTCTTAGAGATTGTTGATATTGAAGAAGGAGACCCTCTCCCTAGTCTCCGGCATAGGAACCAAATGTGCACTATTGAGTCTAGAGCCAAGAGATCATCCAAAATATCTCATTAGGACACTGTTCTTAAAGACTTGTTGTTTCACACAATGTGGAAAGTAAGAATATATTAAGAGTCCTACGCATTATCCTTGTGGTATTGCCAGAACATCCGAGTGATATGTAAAAAATATTCACGATGAAGATGGAAATCCTTCTAGAGCCAACATCAAACTAGCTCTTGGTGGGTGACATGTGAGATCTTTTCTAAAGATCAAGCTTGTGACAACTGGATAGAAACAATGGGGAGATTCATTCTTGAATCAACCTTGGTCCAGGAAATGAATTGACGAATACTTTTGGAAAAACCATTCAATGTGCAAACCTTCTTTTCTCTAGCACGTCGAATGTGTATTTATGTTTTCAAACATAAAAAGTATCTCTGATTGAAAAAATACTTTTGGAAAAACTGTTCGATGTGCAAATCTTCTTTTCACTAGCACGTCAAATGTGTACTCATTCTTTAATACAAAAAGTATTTTGATTGAAAAATTGATCTTTCTCATAAACCTTCGTTGTATTGCAAAACTCTTTCTTCAAGCAATACACGATTGTTTTTCAAATCATTTTTCATCAATCGGTGAATCTCAATTATTTGGTTCACTCACTCCGTGTTGTCTTCTTTGAGACGTTCGGTTGAGAACGGCTAGAACAAATTTAAAACCCGCAAGGAGATTCCTCGAATCCTACGATCCGCAGCATTTGTACTGATCAACGGGAACCGTGGGCGTCGTACCTCAATTGAACAAAAGTGATCAAAGACACTTCGTGTGTTTTATTGTTAATCGTTGTTTGCACATTTGGACGGTTGTACCGATCGTAATTGAGGAGTCAATCCAAAGCCGCATGCTCACAGCATTCACACTAATTAAAGAAATCATGATCGTGCATATCTACAGAACCGGCTCGATATTTCTTATACTATGTTCCTGCTGCGTTGCTGCAAATATCTTGAACCAGTAAAAGCTTCCGCTACTCTGATGAAAAGATGTCATGATCCTGAAAGTGTGAGTATGTCGGTCCAAAAGTCACAACATCACATGATGGAAACACTACAAAGGTGATCCAGAGATTTACTGTGGCTGATGATCTCAATAAAGCTCGAAGATCATCAAAGATGTGGATCAGTTCAAAGGCCTCCACTTAAAGTACTAATCTATGCGGACTTGGAAGAATCACTGCTTAAGCACAAAGATTGCGGAAGTGAAGAATTCAAGTCTACGAGATCAAGAACTAAAGTCAAAGATAGAATGCTAGGAAGCAAAATGCATTTCATGGGGTGACCTCCCTTAGGGGGAGATTGTTAGGAATTGGAAATTCCATGTTAAAGTGTTGGTCACCCCAATAATGGTCTAGCATATGTTAGCTCATAGATTTGTCGTTGTTTACGTTATTTAGTAGTCAATTAGTTAATTAGTAGCGTAGACTAGTTTAGTGTAACACCGTGGAGGAAGGACGGGTCTTTACCCACTGTATACCTGATCCACAGGCTGATAGGAGGTCATGTAAGTTGTAACTATAATTACCCCTTCCATCCATGGAAGGGGTGGTGCTTCATTCAATCTAACCTTTTACATTTGAGAACCAAGTCTCTAGCAAGAACACCCTCTCTATCTTTCTCTCACTAAATATGGCAAACATGTATTTTGATCATCCAAGACCACCCAAATCATCAACACAATAAATATATCGATCCTACAGTAAACAAACCCATAGTAGTCATAAATCTAAAAATATGGTGTCCACATCTAAGTGTCTAGAATTATTGCATATGGACTTGTTTGGTCCATCCGCTATAAGAAGGTATGGAGGCAACTTATACACTTTGGTCATAGTAGATGATTACTCAAGGTTTACTTGGAAGTTGTTTTTGAAAACCAAAAATGAAGCATTTGATAAATTTGAAATTCTTAGCAAGAAAATCCAAAATCAACTAGGTGTTAAAATTTTGTCGATCCGAACGGATCATGGTCGTGAATTTGACAACGAAACTCAATTTGGAAACTTTTGTGATACAAATGGTATAACACATAACTTTTCGGCTCCACGAACACCTCAATCAAATGGAGTAGTAGAACGTAAAAATAGAACAATTCAAGAAATGAGTAGAACAATGCTTAATGAACAAAACATTCCTCAAAAGTTTTGGTGTAACGCGGTTGACACTTCTACATATATTTTGAATAGAGTCTTAATACGTCCTTTCTTAAACAAAACACCATATGAGCTTTATAAAGGTAAAAAGCCAACATTAGGATATTTTAGAGTCTTTGGATGTAAATGCTTCATTCTTAATACTAAAGATTATCTCACCAAGTTTGACCCAAAGTCTTATGAAGGTGTATTTCTTGGTTATTCTCAAACTAGTAAAGCTTACATTGTCTTAAACAAAGAAACAATGATAGTCGAGGAATCATTGAATATAACATTCGACGAAGTCCACCTCTCCTCTAAGACATCACCATTGGTAGATGATGACTTAGTTGAAAGTCAAATGATAGAAAGTCAAGAAATAATAAAAAATGACAAGGAAGATGAACCATTAAATAAAGAGATTATAAACATCAAAGAATCTAAAAGTCATCCTTTAGAAAAGGTCATAGGACAACTTAATCAAAGAACCTTAAGATCACAAGCCCAAAATCAAAGTAATTATTTTTGTTTTGTATCCACCATTGAACCGAAAAACATAAATGAAGCAATAAAAGAAGAATCATGGGTAATTGCCATGCAAGAAGAGTTAAACCAATTCGTTAGAAATGATGTTTGGAAATTAGTTCCAAAACCTAAAGATCAAACTATAATTGGAACGAAATGGGTTTTTCGAAATAAAATGGATGAAAATGGTGTAGTATCTATAAACAAAGCTAGGCTTGTTGCACAAGGTTATAATCAACAAGAAGGGATTGATTATAATGAAACTTATGCACCGGTAGCTAGACTCGAATCTATTAGAATATTACTTGCTTATGCATGTGCTTATGACTTTAAATTATTTCAAATGGATGTTAAAAGTGCATTTCTTAATGGGTTTATTAATGAAGAAGTATATGTTGCTCAACCTCCTGGTTTTACCGACTTTGAGAAACCACATCATGTCTTCAAACTCAAGAAAGCATTATACGGCTTAAGCAAGCACCAAAAGCGTGGTACGACCGACTTAAGACTTTTCTTGTTGATAACAAATACACTATGGGATTAGTAGATAATACTCTTTTACCAAGAAAAAGGAGTCACATATTATCATTGTTCAAATATACGTTGATGACATCATATTCGGATCAACTTGTCAAGAGCTATGTGATGATTTCTCTAAAATCATGCACTACGAGTTTGAAATGAGTATGATGGGTGAATTAAACTTCTTTCTAGGACTTCAAATTAAACAACTAGAAGATGGCATATTCTTTAACCAATCTAAATATATAAAAGACATGCTTAAGAAATTTGGTCTTGAAGATTCCAAACCAACTAAGACACCCATGTCCTCGGACACTAAACTCACCAAGGATGAGGAAGGTGAATCCGTAGATAACACTAAATATAGAGGAATGATTGGTAGCCTACTCTATCTTACGGCTAGTAGACTCGACATTATGTTTAGTGTTTGTCTATGTGCTCGCTTTCAAGAAAACCCAAAGGCATCACACTTAGAAGCCTTAAAAAGGATTTTTAGATACATTAAGGGAACAACGTGTTTAGGATTATGGTATCCCAAAGGAACGGGTGTAGAAACCATAGTGTATGCCGACTCGGATCATGCCGGTGACTATGTCGATAGAAAAAGTACAAGTGGTATTTGCACTTTTGTTGGACATTGTCTCACCTCATGGTTTGCAAAGAAGCAAACGGTTTTAGCCATCTCAACTACTGAAGGCGAAGTACGCCTGTAGGAAAAGCATGTCAAAAAGATCTTTGGATGAAGCAAGCTCTCGTAGATTACGGAATTCATCTTAACGATATTGTTATACTTTTATGACAACAAAGTAGCCATCGATCTCAGCAAAAATCCCGTTCAACACGCTTGTACAAAGCATATTGAAATCTGTCATCACTTTCTTCGCGACAATGTTCAAAAAGGAAACATCTCAATCGAGAAAGTATCCTCCGAAGACAACATTGCCGACATCCTAACTAAGCCTCTCAAAAGAGAATCATTCAATCTTTTTAGACTTGGTTTGGGGTTAATGGAACCAAACATATAGGATAAACATAGCCTAAACATTAGAATAATCAAAACAAAACTATTTTGTTTTATACCGCTATCAGAGCCACGCACCAAACGACAACAAAGGCGGAACCATTTTTATGGTGCCGTCTGGTCCGTGGTGACTACAGAAGCAAAACTGCCACCTACAAAACATCTTCTTCCTCAAAACCAACTTTACCAAAACATGTAAACATTAAACCCAACTCATTATTGACACCTTCTCAACCACTAATCACTGGAGATAACATCATTGTAAGTATCCTAACTACATTTTATCTCTTAATTCTGAGTCTAGGATTCTTATTTGTGCACAAAATCACTACATGGGGTTTGTATATATTCTTATATAAAACATGGATTCAATTGGCAAATTGCATAACTAGTCATTAAAATTAGGTACTACATTATCATATTGCATAAACAAATCATGCTTCTTACTAATCAATAGATAATGACTATAAGGCCTTATTCAAATAACCACACACCCCATGTCAAAATTTTGAAAAACTTCTCACTTATAGGAAAACAATTTTTTCATTGTTAATACAAATAGAAATGTTAAATTTTCATCACTTGCATGCTCTTGAATACTAAAGGTATTGCATAACTAATATGCATTCCCGGGTATATTCAAATGAAGCCATATTGAATTAGGAGCATTTGGGTTATCTCATGGTATTTGCCAAACACCCCTCTAAAACCATTTTTGTGCATAAAATGAGTCGAGATAACCGCAACTCCAAATCGTTTTCATATAGTCACACACTAGAACCAAAACGTTAAATTTATTCTCATTTTTAACATGTTAATTCTTGCTCCTAGGAATAACCATGGTAGCCGCAAGATTCCATGATCACAAGGATACCCTTAGCTACATTCCCAAACATCACAAAACCAAAGGACTCACCAAGGAACAAGTCAAAATCTTTAAGAGTCTAGAGACTAGGTACTTCCATGAGGGTAGAATCATTCACTCCTCTTTTATCGAAAATACCAATCTCCGTGAAGAGCTAGCCGCTATTCAATTCGATTGTCTCCTTGACATCGATGAACCTATTTGTCCTAGGTTTGTGTTAGAGTTTTATGCTAGTGTCACCGGTTTCATTGACGAAGATGATGAGTTTAGTCTTAGTTTTAAGATCAATCAAAACGACTACACCATCTCCTTAACCAACTTTGCTCAAGTGCTAGGAATTCCCAACCGAGGGACATGTATCTACTCGGATAAGTGGTCACTCACCATCCTTGATGCAATCAATGACCGCTCTCTTCCCTACCAAACACCTTTAGCAAATAAGGATGTCATCCATGAGCACCTATTTATCCCAAGGGGAGATACAACCTGAGTCACCCGAAAAGGAAAAGAAGTGAACCGAGATCCATATGGAATGGAGCTAAATGAACTTAAGCCCGAATTTAAGAAATGGGAAGAACTACTTAGAGTCAATGTCATTAGCACCATAGGGAATATGGATCACATCAATGCTTGCCTTTGCTACATGCTCTACAACTTGTCCATCCGTCAACCATTCAACTTAGCCTACTACATCGCTAGGAGAATGATTGATATCCCAACTCAAGGATCGGTTGCTCTTCTGTACGGGATGCTTCTCACCCGTCTCTATAGAGCCTATGCCCCAATTCCACCAAGCCCAAAAGGGATGCACCTTCACTATGAGCTCATCCCTTACATTTTCGTGCCCTTGAGTGATGAGCGAGTTTCTAAGACAAAAGGCAAGAGAGAAAAACCTCCAACTCCATCATCATCATCATCAAATAGCTCCGAGGATGGTCTTCCAAACTCTCGCCTACCACCTCCTCAGTATTATGCATCTCTTCCCGAGATTGAGAATGAATCAGCGGAGTTCAAGCAAACCAAGGGGATGTTCAAGTGCCTTGGTAGGATGATGAACAAGATTTACAAGAAATTGGACAAGTAAAGGTCCTTTTAAGGAGTGTTTGGAACAATACATTATCTTTAATGTTTGATACTATTTGGTTGTTTTTATTTTGTAGGATGATAATATAATTAAAAACAATGATGTATGCTAACAATCTTATGCAGGGGAATATCACAAGTATGCTATCAAATTTTACCCATTTTCACTATAATGTGAAAATCGCTTGGTCTCGCTCAAAATCTATGCTCCACTATGTTTGTGTATGTGTTATTTACTTTTCCTAACTAGAAGTAATTAATGCCACATGTTTTGAGCAAAATTTCGGTTTCGAAATGTCCCCGACACTTAAAACTGTATATGTCTGCCTTTCCGGTTCTGCGACGGATCGACGACACCAATTTTTGGTTCCGTCATGTTATGCTAATTGCAACCGCCGCACCAGTACAAGCACCAGCGGAACCCTTTAAGGGTTCCGCCTGTGTAAAATTTTGGTGCCGTGGATCCTCGAGGTAATTTTATGAATTTCGGTTATTTCGACATTCCAAATTACCATACATTGCTTGTAAGTTAATCTTAACTAGTTTTTATCCATATTAGAACTAGTATAACATAATTAGGCATATAGGAAATCCACTTCCCACCAAAATTCAAAAATTTGAAAAAATCACCCAAGGAGCCCTTTTGCATAAAGGAAGGAACCAAAATTTTGGTACCTTGCAATCCGTGGGTAATCTGATTGTTAGGATCTTACAATCATTAGAACACATTTATTGCAAATCTTTGCCTCTTCACTCCATCCCTCTTGTATGGCTTGACTTGGGTGATATGACTAGCATTCAACCCACTTCCAAATCATTAGGAACCTCATCCTTTCTATGGTTTAACATCAAATCAAACACATTTCTCCATAATTTTTCACTTCTATAAATTAAGAGGTTTTACCATGATCATCTTCACACCTTCTTCATTCTTACCATCAACTAGCAAAAACACAAATCAAAATGACAAAATCTTCACCCTCAACCAAGTCTTGCAAGAAAACCGCTAGGATTAGCGTAAGGCCTTGTTGTTTCGTCAACATGAGCTCCTCATCTGAGTCATCTCCACTCACAATCTCATCTCCCATAAGGGATGACACAAGCCTAACCTTGGCTACTCCTAATCAATTACCCATTGTCATCACAACTCCACCACCCACAAAAACACCAACCTCACCACCACCGGCACCTCTCCAAACATCAAAAACACCATCACCACCAAAGTCTCCAACCCTCATTCCTTTGGATTTATTCTCCACACCGCCCACTTCTCCAAATCCTTTCTTGGAGGACTTGGAAGATTTGCCTCCTAGGCCCAATCATCCACCACCATTGCCATCATTTGGCACCATTGAGCGGATCGCTCATGAGTCTCCTAGACCCTCGTTTGATCCAAACGCCCCGTTAGGGCAAAGACCTCTTATCTTCAACCCCATTCACAAAGACATCCATGGTCCTTTGTATGGGGATCAACCACTCCCTACATCAATGTCCCCTCACATAGAGGACATTGAGGAGTCCATGTTGGATGATAATCCCACAAGAGAGGAGATTCAAGCGGAACTCCAACATCTCCACCAATTCAAAAATATGGTGGATTCTCACCTAAGTGAGACTATGCAAATGCAAAATGCTTTGCTAGCCTCAAAAATCACCACCCCAAACACCACCACCAATATCAACACATCTACCATTCCACCACCACAACCTCATCAACCATACTACCCCCTAGGAATGGTTGCTCAACTTGTGAGCAAACCGCCCAAACCGTTGATCGGACCCGGGTAATGGTCTATGAATTCCAAGAAGAAATGAGGTTCATCCTTGAGCGACTCAATGCTCTTTCTCATCCACCATCTCATTAGAATGGTCCTAGATTAGCTTTTCTAAGCATTTTTTTTTATTTTTCTAGGATTTTTTTTATTATTGTACTAAAACACTTCATTGTGTTCTCTTTTCTTGGTTTTTAAATCATGAAAAATTTTAACTAATGAATTGTGTTTTCTATATTGTTGGTGTTTATTACATAGTGTTTGGAAATGCTTGTGAATGATGATTATTACTAACAAATCTTTTTGTAGCTTTTTCACAATCCATGTATCTTCCCATTAGCACCCAATTTAGGGGGAGCTTTGATCAAGGGGGAGATAATGGCTCGGGCTCATTATCCATTCCGCATCGCATCTTCTTTTTGTTGAGACAAAAAGGGGGAGAAATATATAGAACTTGGTTATATTTGACTTTTCTAAAAAAGTCATACTGCATACATTGAATTTCTGAAAAAGTCAACATGATACTTCATTGGTAATACTTGACTTTCTGAAAAAGTCAACTGCATACTTTGACTTTCTGAAAAGTCAACATCATGCCTCAACTAGTGAAGACTTTGACTTTCTGAAAAAGTCAAACATCATACACTTGCATTATCATTTCTTTTCCAAGTTCTAAAACTAATATTTTTATAACTCTTGTACAATCTTTGTATCTTTTATAAAAATAAATTTTATATTTTGTCCTCAACAAAAAGGGGGAGATTCTTAATGCAAATATCGTCATTAAACGTTATTTATATTTTTGATCTTTACCTAAGTTTTGTTAACGACAAAAGTAAATTTATTTTTATAAAGCTTAAAGCTTGTCAAGTTTAATAGATATTAAAACAAGCTTTTTCAAACAATATCTTCATCACTCAAGCATTTACATTGTGATTAATCATATCTTAATGTGACTCTAACCATAATGTATGATAGTAGTTTTTAGAATGTTTTAGTTTCTTAAAAACTAAACATTACTTATGTATTTGCATATTTCTAAAAATAGAAAAACAACACATGACATCATGTGATACCTGATATCATGTGATGCATCATGGAAATCATTGGAAGATTTCATTAGATATTTTGTGTAGATTTGTACTCTTCATATCTTACACAATCTTGCATAGATATGGTTGACTTTGGCAAGATCTTGATATCTTGATGTCTGACATCGGCGGCACCAAATGCCATAACCAGGAACCCTTTTAAGGGGTCTGCGGTCCGTGGTTCCTGCTGATGGTTTTGGCTATAAATAGCAAAGCCAAACCAAGTAGTTTTTCATCCCTTTCTATCATACTCTCATACATATCTTCTCTATAACCTTTCTAACTCAGTTTCATATCATATTAGTGATCTCTTTGTAGCAAAGAAGATCAAGTCACATTCAAGCTTCAACGAGAAGTTGGAAGTCTTGTTTGTTTAGTGTTGTATGATCTTGTGTTGATTCATACTTCATTGTTGTAGTAAACTATCATAATCTTGTGAGTGTGAGTGGTTAGTATTTTAGTCCTCAAAATACATGTGTGTGTTGTACCCTTGGAAAGAACTCCCAAATTTAAATTTTTTAGTGTCGGAAATAGTGTAAGCGTAAGTGTAAAGGTTTTCCACCGGTGAAAGGAGCTTGTTGACTAGTGAAGTTAAACTCGGTGTGTGAGACTCGGGAGTGGAGTAGGCAAGGAGAAAGAGACCTTGAAGACCGAACCACTATAAACAACTTGTTGTGGTTTGATCATTTC
Organism: Chrysanthemum makinoi; assembly: GCA_910596185.1. NCBI lineage: Eukaryota > Viridiplantae > Streptophyta > Magnoliopsida > Asterales > Asteraceae > Chrysanthemum > Chrysanthemum makinoi. The sequence goes on from OU343221.1 coordinate 276,767,258, forward strand.
TTTCCTTATTTACTCTTTACATATTGCTTACATATTTCATTAACATATCTAAGATCAATATCAATTGATCTTTCAATAAGTTTCAAAACAAAGTTTTAATTGGTACACTATTCAACCTCCCTTCTAGTTTTCTACATTATCAAGTTTCCCAATATTTGAATAACAAAATCAACGAATATTACTATTAAGATGAATGTCATCCCCTGGATCTTGCAGCGGTGCTTCAACATTATGTTCCTGAAAGTTCAGAAATATGAGATTATGAGAACCAACTACACCTAACCCATCCATGAGATCTAACAATAATGCCAAAAACAATTTATAAAACTTGCCTATATTGGAAAAAAATCAAAGATTGATGATTAAGTGACAACCTCGAGGTCAGCATCCATATGGTCCTTTTCTTTGGCAGTGAAAAGCAAATCCAAATCATCTTTGGGTGGCTGCATATGGTGCACAAACAGTAACATATAGTGGGTTGCTAGGTTAGAAGCAATGTTACAAAATGAGGCAAAAAAAAGTCCAAACTTCAACAGATAGATCTCATATGAATGAGTGAGGTTTTAGTGACAAACCCAAGAACTGTGGTGGCAAGGCTTGTGGGTGGTCAACAATGGTTGTTGGGAGTGCCTGCAAATGATGTTACAAAGAGTAACGTTTGTTAAAACTTCCAGCAGATAGCACGACTACAAAGGAAATATAAATAAGTTTCCCCTATGTTTTGTTACAAGTTTTTTGCTGCAAATAACATCAAAGTTTTTGTCCAGTTCTTCATTGTTCCAAACGCACCAAAACATAAGGTAAAAACCAGATTCAATCGAAAGCCATTCAATAGTGGCATCAGAGCAAAAGGTTAATCGACCCAGGGAAGGAAGAACTTGTAACCGTTTGATTTCAGAAGCAAGAAGAAGAAAACAAATTTCTGTTGGAAATCTATTTACCGAACCAAAATCAAGAACAACACAGAAATTGATTTTCTGGCAAGTTTTGAATCAATCAAGTAAGAAGGAATGAAGAATACTTGATCAGGAGAAGACAAACCACCGATTGTGGTTACCCAAATCAAGAAGGCATCAAAGTTGGTATTCCTTGGTTTTTTTTTGTTTTCTGCTTTCAATCTAATTAGGTTTAGGCTTTTAGAAGATAAAATAAAAAGGGGATAAGTCTTGCAATCAAAAAAAGGGGAGTCTAGAATTTAAAGAAAATTTTTAAGTATTTAATTTTTCTTTTTCACTTTAGATTAGAAAATAAAATATATTTACATATAGAATCCCAAATAAATTGAAAGTAGTAAAAGTAAGAAAAAAATCAAGTTTTGTATTTTTATCTAAAAAAAACGATCTTTTCACTTTAGATTACAAATACAAAATAGCAAGTAAGTAACCGAACCCTAGTGGTTCACAAAGTAAGAAGTAAGAAAGAAACCTATCGTTTTTAAGAAAACTTAGTGTTTCACCCCGTAAGAGAAACCCTTAGTGTTTCAACCCGTAAGAGAAACCTTAGTGTTTCACCCCGTAAGAGAAACCTCAGTGTTTCGACCAGTAAGAAAAACCTTTTTGTTTCAAAGCAAGTACGAACCGATCATACGATCACAAGTAAGAAAGAAAGGAAGCAAGTAAGAAAGCAAGAAGGATGACAAAAGGAGAATCATCTACACCAACTCGTGACCAAAATATAGCACTTCAATGTCTGAAATTGGCTGAAACAAACTACACAACATGGGCAATTATGATGGAGACAATATTGAAGGCATATGGTATTTGGGGAACGATAGTTGCAAAAGAAGGAGAAGCAACAAATGAGAAGAAGGAAAACACATCAATGGAAATGATCTTTCAAACATTGCCACAAGATGTTTTAATGCAAGTTGCACAATACTCGACTACAAAGGAAGTATGGGACTCGATCAAAATCAAGTATTTAGGAGCCGATCTTGTTCAAAAAGCACGACTACAAACCTTGAGGAGTGAACTAGAGACGCTAAGGATGAAACCAAACGAAAAAGTAAGTGACTATGAAGGAAAGTTAAGTAGTATAAAGGCCAAGTTTAAAGGCCTTGGTGAAACTTTGGAAGATAAGGTGTTAGTAAGGAAACTACTTAACTCTGTTCCAAAGAAGTTTCTACCTATCGTGGCGTCTATTGAATAATGTCAAGACTTAGACAAAATGTTGTTTGAAGAAGCCGTTGGAAGATTAACTGCTTTCGAAGAACGACTCAAAAGTCAAGATGAACCAGAAAATTATCAAGACAAACTTTTGATGGCAAGTTCAAGCAATCAAGGAAGAGGAAGAAACTTTAACAAAGTAGGAAAAGGACGAGAAAGAGATATAAGGCAAGGAGAACAAAGCAAGAATAAAATGAGATGCTATGAATGTGGTGACTTCGGTCATTTTGCAAGCGAATGCACCAAATGGAAGAAGAAATATAAGGAGAAACAAGCACATCTCATTTATGAAACTGACAATGAACCTACATTGTTGTGAAGTCAAGTAAAGAAGACATGATTGCCATCTATAACATTAGGGGGTGAATGTTGGACCTTAATGTTATAGAAGCAAAAGATTAAGGGTAGTTTAGTATATATGTATTATTATGCTTATGTAAAAAGTCTGGAAACCCGAAATTGTACTTGGGCTGGGCTTTTTTGTTAACGGTATAAACTGTCTAGTTAGTATACAACGGTTAGAAGGGTTATGGCTTTTAGAGAATCGGTATGTCGTTTCTGCAAGGCACCGATTCATTAGTATATATAGGACAAGTTTATGTAAACAACATCATTCAATACAATACATATAAATTAGTTTAAATTCTATTTTGTTACAAGATTTTTGCTACAAATAACATCAAAGTTTTTGTCCAGTTCTTCCTTGTTCCAAACGCACCAAATCATAAGGTAAAAACCAGATTCAATCGAAATCCATTCAATAATCCATAAATTCCATTAAATGTAACATATGCTTGGTAACGAAACCATTCTGGTGCAGCATATGGTGCATCTATCTGAAATGATTATGAACCATGAGCCAATAATGTGTTACTCACTTCAAAATCCCATAGTCGTGCATTATAATCCTGAAAGGTATTGGAAAAGAATATAAAACAGATTTTACATTGTGATGCTATATATATGATTGAAGGCATGTGTTAAAACACCTCAGTTACCATGTCCACCAATATACAATTGGTATTAAATTGGGTATAAGAGCATCTACAATGCATCAAGTCTTTAAAGACTTGATGCATTTAATGCATTTAATACATACTCATTTAATGACTTGTAGTTTTTAGCAATAGCTTTGAGTTGGCCAAGTCTTCTTTCAAAATTCTTAAAAAGCTATTGTAAAACCTTATCTCACAATGCAAAAAAGCTCTTATAAAGACTTGTAGAATAGTACAAAGCTTTTGATTGTTTTACCCATTGTGGATGATCTAAGCTAGATGCCTCCTCTTATGTGCAAAAGACAGGCCATGAGCTACTCCTACTGCTATTTTAAGTCGTGCGAGCAAAGAAAGTGAAGTACCTGATGGCTCTGCATATACGGTCATCAATAATTCAGTAAGTGCATTTGTGAACGACTTTAATGCATGGCATATAAGAATGACAATAGATGTTGGTTTAGTACGAATTTTAGAAACATCCAATTGGTGAGATGAAAATCTAAAAACCGAGTGTGTTGTTCACAATTTAACTAAAGTGTATACTTACCTCCAAAAAGAAGTTCATCCAAACTTGGGTCCGGAATGTGCTTAAACACAAAACAATTCTTTCTCATTCAAGCAATATCCTAAGAGTCTGACAAGGTTCAGATGATTGTATTATTCAGCTGTATGGATCATTGATTCTCACTGCTTTTCTTGATAAACTGCCACAACATATACTGCCACAACATACTTAATTCAGATCTTTTCATGCCTCTGCAACTTGTGGAATAAAAACAATTACCATTTATGATAAATACATACGTTTGAAATATATGGTATGTGAAACAATATTTATACCTCCATCAGTTTGAAATACATACATTGTATTATATTGTGTAATTTTATTAAATAAAAATGATGACTTATTGATCAGCAATAGAACATGATATGGTACCTTCATCAGTTGCAACTATTTAGAATATCTAATAAATTTCTTCGTCATCCATTATCATTATCCAGTCCATCATACACCTACTAAACCGATTAATAGACACAAATTTATACCAAACTGACAACAAACGTGATATCGATGAAAATGGCAATGAATATGAAAAATTAAAACTGACCTTTAATTAGCCTTTGGATCACCGTGATTTAGTGCAGCAACTCAAGCTTGTCTTTCCAGTTTGTTAGGGGATTTCTGACTTGCGAGCTTAACTCTACCATCATGGTCGTCTTCATCTTCATCTTCTTCCTCAATCATGTCCTCGTCAAACTCATATTTAATCTCGTGATCATCTTGATCGGTGTCCGGATGTAGCAAGTGATGGTCTTCATCTTCTTCCTAATCTTTGCAGCATTCATCATCTCCATCCTTATCTTCATCAATTTCATCTCCTTCGTGCCCTGACATATCCTCCTCACCTTCATCAAGGTTCTCACGAATATCAGGTTGGATTTTAAACCTTATTTCCACATAACCAAGACCATTATCAAGACCCTTTGTCTCCTCAGAAGTCTCGTGCATGTAATCATCTTCACTTGGAGGAAAAAACCCCGTCAATGTCCTGATCATGTTCCATGTCATCTGTAACAGGATCAGATCCACCATAAGCCTTAACAATGCTAAAAGACTCGATAACTTCTACTCATTCCATCAGCAGTAGCAGTTGGAGTTAACACTATCATATTTGGATCAGTAGTAGCAGCTGGACTGCAAATAACTCGTGAGGCGGCTAGACTTAGTGTGCTTAGCAACTTCGTCTTTATCATTTTCCATCAGTAAACACCCTCATTAGGATAAAAAATATAATATACTCGAGGTCATATTGTTGGGGTATAAGCTTTCGCATAAGAGGCGGTCAATTTGGGACATATGCACCAAAGTGGTACTGCCCAAAATTAAGTCAAAAGATGTTGTGGTGATGAAGTCCATATTAGGATATAAAAGAAGTAAGAGTTGAGGGGAAAAAATACCTTTCATATCACGTGTATGCATGTACTTTATGAAAGCATATCCTCTCGGTTTGTTTGTGTCTTTATCAGTGATCAAGCGAACCTAGAACTCTTAAGGGTTAAAAGTACAGACTCTATACAATTACGAAAAAGGATCTGTTAATTCATATAAACAGAAGTTGTACCCGTTGGTCATTCAAATGCACAAAATGCGCGTACTAAAACAAGCGTTATTAGATGAAAACGAGTATGTAAAGAAAAAATAAATTGATAGATTATGACCATGTCAAACCTAGTGCAGATACTATGAAATTAGTCTCCTCCTCAAGCCCATTATGATCATGGAATTGAATATGTTTTTACATGTTGTCTATGAGGACGTATGGCTTAAAAAGCTTTGCTAGTCAGAGTACGATTTTGATCTTTCGTTTTGCATCGTGACACCATGCACTAAAGGCCTGACAAAGTAACATGTTTGCATATTGGATTCCCTCCAAAAGATTAAGAAAAATGTAAGAAAAAAACAGATGTTATATAATTTTCCATTTTAATCTTATTGTATCAGAGATCGCTAGAGTCTTTTACCCTCGTGTCATCAATCGGTGAGCCACCGACAAATACATCGTGGGTTCACTTTCTAGAACGAAACCTGGTATTAAAAAGAAGAGGTATGGTCTATTAATAAATACCTTGAAAGGAATCATGTAACGGATCGCCACATATCTATTAAACCTATTTATGGAAGTCAACAATTTGACGTCGCGTGTTGTTATTATTGGGTTACCTTGTCGACTCATTAGAGGATGCTTAATGAAGTAATAGATTAAGCAATTCCTGAAGCTAGATATGCTCAAATGGTTTGACATGGATGATCCCACATGATAAATAATCCTCGAGTAAGGTTTATTCATATGAACCGCCATTGCTACAATCATAGCATTAATCACCATGTCTCCTGGAATCTACATGTTTTTATATGCAAAAGATGCATTTTTTACTTGTTCAAGTGCAGGTGATTAATTTTTAAAGAATATCACACCTGTAGATAGAGAGATAACTCACCAAATCAAGAACTTTGTCAGGATCACAGAGAAAGCACGAAGTCCGGCCTTTACCATATGATGCAATGAAGCCATTGATGGTTGTGGAAAGTACAGATCTAAGTTTATGTTCACATTTTTTGAGTGAAACAACATTATTCATGGTCATATTAAGAAGAATAAATTGAAATGCTAACATTTTCTGTAATAATCAAAAAAGTGTGGCATTTAAATTACCTGATGCCTTCGATCCATCCAGGGAACGGTTCTTTGTAAGTACTATTGGAAATGTATATATTTATAAATACGTGTATGTCCGGATTCGAACTCGTGACCACGGGATTGCACACATTACGAATGAGAATTAAAGTTAATAATTAATGTTAATTGATTACGATTAATTATTATACAAAACTCGTCTAACGATCGTTAAGTATTTAACGGAAAATAACTAACGACCGTTAACTGTAAAGAGAAGGACTTGTAGTGTTAAATCTTAAAATGGAAAAGATATGGGAATCCTTTTGGGGGCTTCTCTTGGCCGGCCATAGGGGGGTTTACACAAGCCCAAACCCTAACTTGTTCCCAAATATTTGTAACACTATATAAACAAAGGCTAGGGTTAATGTTTTTTATAGCTTTTGTGCACACACATTAACCTAAGTTTTCTTGTCTTTCTCTCTTGCAAAAATCGGCCAACACTTGTCAAAGGGTGTTTGGTTTTGTTTTTCTAAAACAAAGTTTTGTAGATCTAGCAATCACTTTATTCGTTTGTTAATTCGTGTGTACAAGAACGTGGTAGTAAGACACTATTCTTACACCAATTGGTTTGAGTTATAAAACGGTAAGGGATAACTTGCTAAACCACTTTCTCACATCCATTGAAAAGATCTACTGAATTGCAAGAGGTACGTTACACATTCTTTAGTTAATTATTTATTTGTTATGATTCTAAGTCTTCCGCTGTGTACTCTGTGGTGTCTACATGTTTTATTGTATGTCTTATATCATAAACTCATCAGTGGCATCACGAGCCTTGTATAACAAGTAATTAATTACTGAAACACATAAATAAAATAAACATGGTTGTGTTATTATTTTATGCGTAGATCTAGGGTTTGCAAAACCTAAACCCTAATTTTTAGGGGGCTTTTTTGGTGCCCTAATTAGACTTGAGTTTTAATTGGATTAGAAACCCTAGGTTGCATGAAATTTTATGTGTATTGCGTAACTCTGATTATTGCATTAATTGTTAAGTGTGATTTATATCCATGATAATTACATGCATGTTTTATCATGGATCTGCTTTTATTGTATGTTTTACTTGGTTAAGTGATATACACTAAATATTTTGATAGATCTAAAATTGGGGAAGACCTCAATTATTATTATTAAATTAATTATGTGCTATGTCGTATGTGTTTGATTTCGACTCACACAATCGATGAATCGATGCATGTGGCTCACTTTGTACATTGCTGAAAACGGATGAGAGTCTTAATTAAACATATACATATTGACAGATCTAGAATTGATTTTTAATAGGATTTATAAAAAAGGTTTGCATGTGGCTATTTGATATGCATGACTTATTTGTTATGTATTCATTGTTTATATGTTTATTTTTTAAATACTTGCTTGTTTGTTTTGTGTAACAAGGGTATTTTTATAAGAAAAATAAACTGACCTAAACAATGGTGAAACATGTAATTTTTTAAGCATAGTAATCGTAATCGTTTTAATTGATTGATTTTTTTGCACAAAATAGCTAGAACGGCTCACCCATTATTGACAAACTTTGTGCGTCTTAATGGAGCTACCAAGTATTCCTATGAATGTACATAAAATCTTAAGGGTGAATTGACCTAAATTCTACAGCCACTTTTTGTGGTAATTATCCTAATAACTTGGGTCTTTTGACTCATGCAGTAGTAGGATATAGTGGTAATTAAAGGTAATTCTTTAATTGGTTATCCAATACCTCAATTAAAGTTTGATGATGAAAAGCTTAAACATTAAAACAAGGATATAAATGTTTTAATAAAACCTATGCTACGAAGATGAATGCATGACATCTTTGTACATATTTGATTTGACATCAAAATTATTACCCTTTAATTTAAGTTATATGCCATCCAACGAAACGGAAACACCTAAGATTACCTTTTATTTGCGTGAGAACGTGACTTAGATCGTAATCAAAGGGTAAAATATCCACGTGTCGTGAGAACGGGCATGGATGATTTTGCAGTTTCTTAAGTTGGACAACTTAGTTGAGTTAGGCGGTGAGAACTGACAACTCAAGGCATAAGATGGGATAAAACATGTTTACATGGCAATTGAAATTAGCTATATGTAAATCCCATAAATCTAGGAATTGCAATTGAAATTGGCAATTGAGCTAAAGCTCTACCATCTTGTATAAAGTTCATAACTAGCAGATCAACTGACGTGATGAGATTATGACAATTTGGATCCTAGTTTTCAATGATAATTAATTGGTTATATGAATATGAACCTTGGGTATTTAATTGTTTATTGAAAAGGAAAATTATCAAAATACTAATTATGGTTTTTTGAACTTTTTCTGTAGATGGCTCATCAACCTGAAAACACTATAAGCTTAATGAGTTCTACTTTCAAAGATATGATTGGAAGAGACAAACTGACTAGCCCTAATTTCAATGATTGGCATCGTGCACTTAGGATCATCCTTCGTGTTGCCAAAAGACTTGATATTTTGACTACACCTCTGCCTGATGCTCCTCTCACGGCACGCTCTTGAACAAGAGGCATATCGTGTTGAATATGAGAAGCACAATGATGTGGCGTGTCTTATGCTTTCGGGGATGTCTGCTCAACTGCAAAAACAATTTGAGCACTATCCACCTATGAGCATGCTAGATGAACTCAAACGTATGTTTGAGAAGCCACCTGTAGCTGAACTGTATGAACTAATTGAAAAGGTTCATGGCTGCAAGCAGGAGGTTAGCAAATCTGTCTTCGACCACGTCCTTGAGATGAAACATCACTTGGACCAATTGGAGAAGCTCGGCTATGGTTACTCCAACGATGTATGTGTCGGCCACATCAATCACTCCCTTAATCAGGAACGATTTGGTGATTTTGTGCGAAATTATAACATGCATTGCATGGGGAAGACAGTGAATGAGTTACATGCAATGCTTGTAGACTTCGAGAAGAGATTGCCAAAGAAGGCTCCTACACCTGCTATACTAGAAATACAAGGTGTTAGGGTGAATAAGCCAAAGCCGCAAGCATATAAGAAAGGGAAAGGAAAAGGAAAGGGGAAACAAGTTGTCATCCCACTAGCTCCTAAGAAGAACCCTGCAAAGAAAAAGGAAAATCCAAAGAAGGATTTAGCTTGCCACCATAACAGAACTTACAGGTCATGGAAGCGGAACTGTCTAGTTTATCTCAATGAGTGCCTTCAGAATAAAAATAAGATGGTGCCTAGCTCATCGGGTATTTTTATGTTTGAATTATTTTCTTTTCCTCATAAGCAAAATTCCGGATATATGATCTGGATGTGGTACTTACATCCTGTAATACATCGCAGGACTTAGAGGAGCAAGGAATCGAATTGTGGAGAAAGATACTTGTATGTTGGAAATGGAAAGCGTCGCGGTTGTCGGCCATAGGGACTTTTTATTTAGTGTTGCCTTCGGGCTTAATTTTGGAACTAAATAATTGTCATTATGCACCCTCCATTGTTAGGGTGTTATTTAGGTTTCTTTTTAAAAGATATTGGTTTTGTGCACACTTTTACTAGTTATGGAATTTCAGTTTCTTTAAATAATGTTTTTTATTTTAATGCAATTCCTATGCTTGGTGTGTTTGAAATTGATATAGATGGTTGTGTATCCAATGAAAATAATTCGTTGTATAGCATTAGTAATAAGAAGAGCAAGTCTAACTATGACTTTTCTTATCTTTGGCATTGTCGCCTTGCCCATATAGGCAAGAAACGCATGGAAAAGCTGCAACACGAAGGACTTTTACAAACGGTCGATGATGAATCATTTGACAAATGCGAGTCTTGCATAGCTGGGAAAATGACAAGGAAACCTTTTTCACCACAAGTGGAAAGGGCTTCTGATCTACTTGGATTGATACACACTGATGTGTGTGGTCCACTTAGACATGTATCAAAACTTGGTGCTACCTACTTCTTAACCTTTACGGATGATTTCAGTCGTTATGGTTATGGTTATTTACTTAAACATAAACATGAAGTCTTTGAAACATTTAAGGTTTTCAAAAGTGAAGTAGAATTACAACTCGGTAAGAAGATTAAAGCTCTTCGATCCGATAGAGGTGGTGAGTATATAAGTCAAGAGTTTAAAGATTACTTAGCTGAGTGTGGAATTATCCAGCAACTAACATCTCCTTATACTCCACAACAAAATGGTGTATCTGAAAGGAGAAATCGTACTTTACTTGACATGGTACGATCAATGTTTGAACTTACGACTCTTCCTTTTACTTTTTGGGATTATGCCCTTGAAACTGCTATTCGAATTTTGAATATGGTTCCAACAAAGAAGGTTGTTAAAACTCCATATGAAATATGGATAGGAAAAGCTCCCAACTTTTCTTACTTAAAGGTCTGGGGATGTGAGGCGTTTGTTAAACGTGACTCACCAGATAAGCTCCAACCTATATCTGTTAAGTGTATCTTTGTAGGATACCCTAAGGAAACTATGGGTTACTACTTCTACTACCCAGCTGAGAACAAAGTCATAGTGTCTAGGTATGGCGATTTCCTTGAAAGGAATCTCATATCTCAAGAACTCAGTGGTAGAGTATATGATCCGAATATGATCAAGAAGATACAACACCTTCGAAAATACTAGCCAACTTCAAGAGAGCCTGAAGCTTAGGCGCCCTCCTCGAAGTTGTTCCCATTCGAGGTCGAAAGGACTATACGCACCTGACCGCCTCTGTCTTAACGTAGAGGTGGAGGAAAATATGGTTGGGGATCTTAATGAACCACGCCAACTATAAGGCGCCATGGCTGATCACGAAAAGGATAAATGGCAGATTGATATGAATGGGGAAATGCAATCCATGAAGGATAATGATGTTTGGATTGAAGTTGACCTTCCTCCCAATGCTAAAGTCATTGGAAGTAAGTGGATCTTCAAAAAGAAAACTGACATGGATGGCAATGTACACACCTACAAGGCTCGTCTGGTAGCTAAAGGTTTTACTCAAACCTATGGCATTCATTACGAGGAGACATTCTCTCCTGTAGCAAACATAAGAGCTATTAGGATTCTCATAGCTATAGCTGCACACTATGACTATGAGATTTGGTAGATGGATGTCAAAACCGCCTTTTTGAATGGTCGTCTTGATGAAGACATCTATATGGCACAACCTGAGGGGTTTGTGAATCCATTATTTCCTAACCGTGTATGCAAGCTTAAAAGCTCCATTTATGGACTGAAGCAAGCATCAAGGCAAGGGAATAAAAGATTTGATGGAGAAATCAAAAGTTTTGGATTTACTCAGAATCTTGATGAGCTATGTGTATATTACAAAGCTAGTGGGAGTCATGTTACTTTCCTTGTTCTGTATGTCGATGACATATTAATCATGGGAAATCATATACCAAGTCTAAATGAGGTGAAAGCCTATCTTGGTAAATGTTTTTCGATGAAGGACTTAGGGAAGCAGATACATACTCGGAATCAAGATCTACAGGGATAGATCAAAGCGGCTAATTGGTTTAAGCCAAAGTGCTTACATTGACAAAATATTGAAGAGATTCAATATGCAAAATTCAAGAAGGATTTTGCCAATGCAAGCAAATCATGGTTTGAGCAGCCAAGGCTGTGCTTCAACACCTGCAGAGGTGGCGCGAATGAAGAAAGTTCCTTATGCTTCAGCTTGTAGGATCTATCATGTATGCGGTGCGATGCACAAGGCTGATGTGGTGTTTGCTCAAAACGACCCGGTCGGTATCAACAAAATCCGGGTGAAATTCATGGATGATGTTAAACATATTCTCGTACCTTAGGGCTACAAGAGATATGTTCATAGTGTATGGGGAATCGAGCGAAGCGAGCTGCTGTTAAAGGTTACTGCGATGCATCCTGGAAGTGTGACAAAGATGATACGAAGTCTTAGATGGGTTACATATTTTTCATCAATGGAGGTGCTGTGGATTGGAAGAGCAAGAAACAAACAACACTTGCGATGTCTGCTACAGAAAGTGAGTACATAGCGGCGAGGGTCGCCATGGAAGTTGTTTGGATAAGGAAGTTTGTTTGCCGAGGTTGTGTCATGCCGTCGATTGAAGATCCTATTAAAGTATATTGTGACAATTGGCCTGCAATTACTTTTGCCCATGAACCCGGAGTCATGAAGGGCACCAGACACTATCCTAGACAATATCACTATGTTCGAGCGCAAGTCGAGATAGGTGAAATTGAGTTGCTCAAAGTTCACACAGAAGATGATAACCTAGCGATCCTTTAACGGCTAAGGCCGGTGAAAAACTTAATCATTTGTCCGATAAGTTTGGACTTCGTTTAGCTAGTAGTTTCATGCCCATCTGTGACTAAGTATTTTAGATAAAAGGATATTGTAAACATTATTATTGAAATGAAATAAAGTATTTTGTTATGTTTATTATTCATTTATTGTGATGTTATCCTATATTTGCATGTTTAAATCCTTGAATAACTTAAGTTATTCTAAATAGTCCATTGTCAATCAATAACATGGGAATGATATTGAATTAAGACAAATCTGAGTATTAGTTAGAGTATACTTGAAAGTATGCTGATGCGTAGCATGACTAATTTCAGATGATAATCAATGAGTTGAGTATAGGACTTATCCCACCCACATGATGATACTTTATGGATCTTTGTCATTAAGTATATCATGGATATTTATCCTCTGACTTGAGATACCAGAGATATGTCATGGATGTAGTGCATTTTTGTGAAGCAATCTAACGCTATACATAACTGGTAGTTATAAGGGTTGTTTTCAGAAGTGTTGCGAAATCTATGAATCTTGCTTGTAGTCAAAATAGGATTTGTTTCCTTCAAATTTATTTTGAAGTATAATACTGCTGGCCCCTCGTAGGGTTGTCAAGATGTTTGCATGGCCATGCCCAAGGTCTTCGGAATATGTTCAAAAAATTGGTAATCTTGATCAATCATATAAACGAGAAACGAATAGTTAATTAAGAAATGAGTGAGATCCATATTCTTTAACATGGTATTAGAAACAAAAGGATGAATATGATGATGAATCATCAAAATTGGTTTTTCTCCATAAAACCATACACGAGTTGTAAGGGGCATTGGCGTGTTGCTAGATGCTAACCAATTTCATTACACGTTTTGTAAACATATCCAAGCGGACTGGAAATGTATATTTATAAATACATGCATGTCCGGATTCGAACTCGTGACCACGGGATTGCACACATTACGAATGAGAATTAAAGTTAATAATTAATGTTAATTTATTACGATTAACTATTATACAAAACTCGTCTAACGATCGTTAAGTATTTAACGGAAAATAACTAACGACCGTTACCTGTAAAGAGAAGGACTAGTGTAAATTTAAAATGGAAAGATATAGGAATCCTTTTGGGGGGCTTCTCTTGGCCGGCCATAGGGGGTTTACACAAGCCCAAACCCTAACTTGTTCCCAAAGATTTGTAACACTATATAAACAAAGGCTAGGGTTAATGTTTTTCATAGCTTTTGTGCACACACATTAACCTAAGTTTTCTTGTCTTTCTCTCTTGCAAAAATCGGCCAACACTTGTCAAAGGGTGTTTGGTTTTGTTTTTCTAAAACAAAATTTTGTAGATCTAGCAATCGCTTTATTCGTTTGTTAATTCGTGTGTACAAGAACGTGGTAGTAAGACACTGTTCTTACACCAATTGGTTTGAGTTATAAAACGGTAAGGGATAACTCGCTAAACCACTTTCTCACATCCATTGAAGAGATCTACTGAATTGCAAGAGGTACGTTACGCATTCTTTAGTTAATTATTTATTTGTTATGATCCTAAGTCTTCCGCTGTGTACTATGTGGTGTCTACATGTTTTATTGTATGTCTTATATCATAAACTCAACAAGTACTTGTGATGATGGTAGGACGTAGTATGACTGATGACACATATTTTCTTAATTCCCAAAGTAACATCTCCCCCATGGCCCTGGTGAATACATAAGTATTTGGCCATCCATGCAAATTTGCCATTAAAACACTGAGTTAAAGCACTAATTAAACTGACAATGATGGTAAAAGACCTATTTGTCATGTGTCTCATCAATTAAATTGTTGTGCTCTTTGCTGTTATTTTCTTAAGCCACATACTATTCAAAGGCTTTTTTTAAGCTTGATTTTATAAAGTGCACTTATGCTTTTACTTCATCAAAAACAGGTTTCTAATTAAATTATTAGAAATAATGTATATGAAATGTATCTGATTTTCTAATATTACATTAAAAATTTTGATATTTTTCCTTCCTGAAAACCTTACTTTTCTCGAATCTTTTAAGTAAAAGAGAAGAATCATAGTAAGAAACCTTTGAAGACCAAAGTTTTTCATGGCAGATGAAATGGCTTTTCATCAGCATCCGCAAGCAGGAGTTCCTATGCCTATCTTGTATCACCAACCTCTCCTCTTTAATGCTGAGATCATTTTTTCCATTAAGTGTCTTACCCATCAAAAATGGCTTTTCAAATATGATTCCAGACCTTTCACCCGAAACATAATTTGAATGAAAAAAAATTAACTTTCCATATAACCAAAAAATCGACAATGAAGATAGGCACAACGTTAGTTTTACTCAATTCAATGCTCAGTTCAATACACAAACCTGTGGATACATGAAGAAGAAATTTTATGTTAGTGTTTTTATTGACAAAGTCAGAGACATGTTCAACTCCAAGTGTTGTTTTTATATTTTTGAAACCATCATATGTTATGTTTGTAGTAATTAGTATTATTATAAAAGTATTATTATATTTTATAAAAGTATTATCCTTAGGGTTCATATATTTTGTATGCACACTACAGACCTCATCCACGAAGTTCTAAAGTTTGTCATGTTTTTACTATGGTGTGCAATTAACCATGGTACAGAAACGTCAAAAGAGGAGTACAATGTTTCACCTAAACACTTGAAATTGGAAAACAGTTGCCAGTTAGGTCCATATTTGGAAGTTCCTTCAACTGGTTCTCCACCAAAAGGGATAGAGTCTTCGCACATTTGTATAGATTTATAAATTTTGTAGATAGCATAATATGAAATTTTACAATAAGATTTAGATAATCAGTTAAAGTTTAGCAAAACTTGTCATAGAGATAAATGTGGAATTGCAGAAGTTGAAGGGTAACATGAAGAAAGATGAAGAGCAAGGTTGGAAAGAGAGCAACGTCATCAAGAACGTGCATGATCTTGCATGTGAAATAACAAGTCATATTTATTTTCTTTAAAGCTAATTTTCGTATAATCATTACATACACTAATTATGCGAATCACAATATACACTAATTATATTTTTATACGGTGTACTATATTAAAATATTTTATATTTTTATATTTTTGTATATTTGAATTGTGGAATCGCATATTTTTGTTTAGCATTACATACACGCTAACAGTTTAAGATTAAAAATATTTGAACTTGATTGTAAAAAAAATACTCATTTTGATTCGTCGCCCGACCACCACTTGCCACGGTAAGTAAGTAACAGACATTTACCAATGAAGACTCTAGCTAAACCATCAGCATTCTCGATTAGCTCCCCAATTCGGATATCAGTCATAGCTGAATCTTTGTTTTGACAAAGAAGGAAAAAAGACGGGTACATGTTTGTTCCCATTCCAAGCGGGCGAGCCAAAAAAGTTCCAAAATTCACCAATTTTAGCATTCGGAAGAAAGTTTCCATCCTCTACAATAGTCGAATAGGTTAAAAGTCAACATTTTGCTATGTTACTGAGAAAAAAGGAGAAAATTGAAAAAAAAAACATCTTACCTATTGTTGCCACTTTACAATTCCCCTTGTGCTTATATTCTTTGATATAGTGAACCACCTCCAACGTTTTCACTATTTCATGGTCTGCAAAAGCAATTCTATTAGATGGCTTCCCAACTGAAAATAATAAAATCACATCAATATACATGTATATGCATAGTGTTTTGAAAAACATAGTCTGCAGAATATTACTCCAAAGAATTTTCTGATAACTGAATACCTATTAACGATTATTATGACTATGAAGTTAATAATAGGGTGTATTTATAGAGAAAAATTAGGTTAAAAATATATGAGATATAATTATCTTGTAAGGTAATATATATCTTCTATTTTTTTTTAATTTTTATCTTCATAATATATATTCCTAAATTAAAAAATACATATTTTTTTTACATGTACTTATTTGTATTGATTTGGAACATATAAATCAAAAAACAATTTAGTCTATTGGAAAGTTGTTTAAATAACTTAAGAATGACACAAGTTCGAATCCAATACATGTCTTCTTTTTAATTAAACCGAATTTTACATAGTTCAAATTAAAAATACACTATAACATACCGAATTTTATAATTTAAAAATTAATAAAACACAAAATTCAAAGCAAATTTAAAAACAATGCCACGTGTATTAAAAAAAATGTCACACACACACACACATATATATATATATATATATATATATATATATATATATATATATATATATATATATATATATATATATATATAATATAAAGGCTCCGCCCCATTTAGAAGGTTTTTATTTTGAGAAGATTGAGAAATCTTCGTTTGAGCAAATTGATTCATGTTTTTTATTTGATTCACAAGTAAACATTATTTTATGGTGAATCGAATCTATAAATCACAAATTTGAGTCACAAATCATTGTTAAAATCGAGTTATGATGATGATTCATTAACTTTGTACAGATGATTCAGTATTCTACATATATTACAAAATCGAGATATTTTTAACATTGATTCAAAAAAAAATTTACACAATTTGAATTTTAATTACATTAAAATGAGTTTTACGCTTGAAAAACATGAATCAAAGTTAAAAATCTATCGCTTTTGAAAACCTTCTCAATCTTCTCAAAAAATAAAACCTTCTCAATCGATCCGATTATATATATATATATATATATATATAATAAAGAGGTATGATTAAAAATATATATAAATAATACACATATATATATATATATATATATATATATATATATATATATATGTATATATATATATATGTATTATTTATATATTTTGTCATGCCTCCTGTTATATATATATATATATATATATATATATATATATATATATATATATATATATATGTATATATATATATATATATATATATTATTTATAACCGGAGGCATGACACGTAGATTATTCCACAATTGCCACCTCAATGCCATGTAATTCATTTTAATGCCATGTAATCATTAGTTATCCACCTAAGCAATATTTTTGTCCACCTAAGCAATAATTTTTTAATTTAATTAAATATTATGTAAATTTAGGATTGAACCTTGGTTATTTGGTTAAATAACAAGTGTGTTTACCACTTAGGCAGCAAGTTATTTTGATAATTATGTTATATCTATTCCTTAATTATAGCTTAACAATCTTTTTAATTGATATCCGACCTTTTATTCATTCATCACACAAAACCCTAATTTCATTCATTGGCCCCGTTTATATTAAATCATGTAAATTATATTGTTTTTTTTTTTTTTACGTATATTGCTTATTTTTTTTTATTATCATTGTTATAGTTTGAAGGAGTTTGGTTCATTGGAAGATGTTGATCATGATTCATAGAATGTCATCCCAGGTTTGCATGATGTTTGTGGCACTTAAGGTTGCGTAAAGGAATATGCTACAATTTCATGTTAAGGTATAGGATTAATACAATTAGGTCCTAATGAACATTAAATGATTTTTTTAATGGTATCATAGGTCGAACTGGAAATTGAAAATTCTTTGAAAGATGTTTCGGTTTTGTGAAAGATACTATTTGTGTATGTAATTAGCATTGCTTAGTTAGACGTTGTTTAGGTTTTCTTTTGGTGTTACCTCCAGTTATGATTTTCGTTGAGAATGTTGTTGGTTTCGAGGTTTGAATAAAACTTTTTTTACTCAACTTGTGATACGTATATTGACATATATTTGAGTCATCTTCACTGGTTTGGAGCTTTCAAATGCTTTGATCTTGCAGCAAGGTACATATTAAATAAGTCTTTGGATTCGTTTTTGTATTTATATCTTGTCATATACATGAGACTGATAGATTTAATGTTGAATAAATTGACAGCGGTCCATATGTAGATATTGACATGAGATCAGCTGCTGTTGACGGCTATGATGTCATAACTGTAAGTCCATACAAGTTTCTTGAACCGCCTGGGATCAACAAGGATTCTTCTCATGAATAATTTAAGACCTTATATCAGTTGACAAAATGGAAAAGGTAAGAGGAAATTCATCGGTTGAGCAAACTATTAAGCGTGTTGGACAATTTATACAAGAGCTTAAGGTTTTTTACTATCTCATAGTAGGTAATATATTATTGTCTTAGTAACATTCCCTACTAAGGTTGTTTGTGCAGAGCATATGACACGGCGAGTGCTGGAATTCTACAGTGGCATTGGTGGCATGGTATCTCACTTTTATGTTTTATATAAATTTTTATTTTTTATTTTTTTAAATTAACACGTGAAATTAAACAAAGATATTCAGCTATGAAAGCCGGAGTGAATGCAAAAATGGTCGAAGCTTTCGACATGTTTACTTAGCTAACGATGTTTATCACCATAATTTTGCCCATCGTCCGTTCCAGGTCTATACTTTGCCCAATATATTCTATATTTTTAGCTCAAATTTAAAGGTGGATGTTGAAAGATACTATTTTTGTACGTAATTAGCATTGCTTAGTTAGACGTTGTTTAGGTTTTGTTTCTGCTTCTATTTGTAAGAAGGCAAATAACAAGTTCCGGAAATAGCGTTTGGCTTTTCCTATTATGAACTGTAACAAATTCTCCTCTTCAGGTGATGGATTTACACGGTTAAGATGTAAACCTTATCTGAAGGCACCCATCTTGGAAAAACCACAAAATAAGACACCCCAAAAGAAGCTATTTTGGAATTGACTCTGTTTTGACCGAAAGAGAGGATGTTGGCTGACCACAGTTGGAAAATGGTTAAAAGAAAATGCCCTCGAAATTATATAACCAAAAGTTGATGTTGATTACTACAATGAAGGTCATGCAATATACCTGAGCATTTAACCACAGTTTGCCTTTTGGTTCAATGCCAAAAACACTATCGGGTTGTGGGGTGGGTATACGAAGTCGAAAACACTTGCTCTTGAGTATATATTCTGCAACACTGGATAAAACATCAGCAAGGTAGAAAGTACTTTAGACCAGTTTTATCTTAATCAATGCATTTTAATCTCAGAATTAACCAATACACAATGACAATATTGTCATGAGATTATGAAAACAAACAGACAGTTAGCAACAAATACTTACAACTTATTACCTTCATGAAATCATCAATAGTCAAATCAAGAGGGAACCAGCCATCAACGTCTTTGCATTAACGTTGTACTTTTGTTTTTGCTGTGGGAACTTTGTAGCTGCATTTGTGCAGTTGTCTAGCTTTATGTCCGGAAGGCAAACTCCTAAATTATCTTTAGTTAGTTGTAAGTTAAAATATTTGAGGGTCCCAGGCACCCCCATTGCCATAGCCGCATAGTACCCGGAGCCTGTTGAGTCTGGAAATAGACCTGGGAACCCGCCTTGGGCTATCACCAATACAAAGTAGCTACTATATTCAGTAATGATAAATGGACAATTCAAAAGCTGATGATGAAAAGCCTATTGATACGCAAGTTTAAGCCAATTTTCTCTTATAACTGTTTTAAGTTGTATACATTTTGGTTTCAAAGAGCTTGCCAGAAAGTGAATGATAGCTATACGAATTGATCGTTGATTTTATGCGTATGAACATGTTTTTGAACAATGATTTTTGAAAATCTAAATGTTTTGAATAATAGATTAGCAATGAACATTCTGGAGAATGAACCAGTGACAAACTCCCTCCATATTTTCTCTAAAATACCAATGAGATACAGTGTGACAAAAGACTAAATCACTATTTAGATTGTCAATGCTATCTAAGAAAAAACAAATAGTAGAGAGTTCCTTGCATGTGATTCCACTTTTTTATATTGAAACTTCATGGCCATAGAACCGACTTTAAGATTCAATAATACTTAACATTACAGCCACAAAATCACCTATGCAATATAAAAGTACATATGAAATCTATGCAAGAGTTCTTTATATATAACTAGAATTAGGTTTTTGGATGGGTGTTGTTATATTGGTTTATCTATAATAGTGCCTTCTTATATGGTGCTTTCAAAATTTTAAAGTATCTGTCTATTGCATGTAGGAGTTCTGATATTGATCGAATCCTTAGCTTGCTAATGGAAGTAGTGATGAGAAGAAGGCTAAAAAGAAAAAGAGGAAGACGAGTAAAACACAAGAGGCTGATGAAAACACAGACATCAATGTCGAAAAAGAAAATAAGAAAACATCCGCAACAAAACCTGAAGAGAAGGAATCTGAAGTTGGCGGGTAGAATTGACCCAAACACTTTTGTGCAATATTTTACAAAGATTAATGTGTTATGCAGTAACTTGTTCTACTAGAATACATTTTATGCTGTAATTTTAGAAAACTCTCTTGACTTCTTATGGATATTCAAATTCGAGAAGATAAATAGTCGCTGGAAGCTTAAAAACCCAATTGGAGTAAGTATAAAGATTTAGGTATACAGATATACCAACGATAGTTTGAAGATTGTCCTTTCCAGCATCGTTTAGTTAGTTGGTTTACTTTGTTGCATATTTTGATTTCGAGAATTTGTTTTAGTATGCTATGCATTGATTCTTTTTTATTCTTATGATCTTTTATAGGCGTAGTGCTAGAGTTGGCAAGGTTCGCATAATAGATTGGTGAATCCAATTGGTCATAGCGAGGAGATGAGCATCTTTAGTTGTCAATACATTCAATGATACACTCTCAAAGCATCTATTTCACTGTATGAATTCCAAGTTATTATTTTTATATGCTAACAAACCGTGTGACCCATTCTCGCGATTAAAGTATTTCCCCGTGCCCCTCAGTCCTTTAAATGCAAATTTTATCGTTGCTCACTATCCCAAAGTAAAGTAGTTTACTTACTCTTGATACATCAGCTTATTACTGATAATTCAATAGTTCTTACTTTCATGACGGTTATAGCAACAAATAGAGCAAAATAGGTTAATTTTCCAAAGAATTAATGTATCTTTTTTTGCCCAACTAATTGACAAAGTAACATCTACATGCACTAAATTACTATCAAGTAGTTTATGCTTTGTATAACTAAGTTTAAATAACACCAATTATAGCTTATTTTTGTTTGTATGCAGGCTTAAGTTCATTAATAATGTTTACCTTAGAAAAGAGAGGACAGTCTTCTTGAGGTTCAAATTTATTGAGGGATGCTTTATGTAGCCTGTAGTTCCCTAATTCACGATAGATTTTGATTTAAAGATATAAGTTGCTTAGACACTAACACAAGTTTGTGGAATGATGCTTAAAGGTTTAGGAAACCAATTTTCGGAAGCATTTTAAAATATGTAGTTATAAAGCAAGACACACATGTTTTTAACTTTTAAGGTGTTTGGTAGTCTTGATTGCTGCAATGGCTCTTCTCACAGTTGTCTTATGAGTTGCACTTATAAGCAATCATTCATCTTTTAAGACTGAGTTATAGATAACTAATTTAGGAAGGAGCCATCGTAACTGCTCGCCATCAGAATAGGCTTTCATTATTTTAGATTTAGAATGATAAAAGGAATCTTTGTTTTGTTTTACCTTTTATTGGAGCATAAAAATAGTGACCATTTACGGCGGCAACAAATACCTGGAGAAGTCTGTTCTTACTTTTCGCTGCGGTCTAAAGTAGTGATTAAAGAGGTTGTAAGCAATTACATACACTTCGAGTCACTCTTCTCCCGTTCAACTTCTTACCCAGTTCAAAACTCCACAGTAACAAATAAAGTACAAAATTTAGGAATGTGTCAATTAGTAAATTGGTTTTGTTGATATTGTATAATAATGCAAATAACTGCTCCAAACCACTCAAGGTACCACCATATTTACATGTTTTTAACTTTAAAAAAAACTCTTAGAGCTATTTTTAATCTATGTTGATGTAAGATGGCTGAAGATAGCCCTTAAAGCTATTTTTTTTAAAGTCCATTTGAAAATGTACCACCAACTCAAACTCAAACAAACAACTTGAAATTACTAAGTATCGATTTCAAATCAGTACATTTTTTACACATCGTATGCTAAACTAAAAAATTAAGCCAAACTCATCTCATGTGAAAAGGGACGACAAATTTATTATTTCATATATGAAGAATTTTTATATTAACTAAAGGCACACAATGCCAATTCTAATTCTAACATATAAATAAAGGATACCTCATAAACCTGGAGGTCAAACAGGCTCATTTCATGGCACTTTGGCCTGAAAGCATATGTCGCTATAGACTTAATTTCATCGATTCGACAAAGTATAAAAATATTTTTATACCTAGAAGGTTTGATTTTCCATGTCATATGACATCTGATCTTTTTTGAGGATTTTATGTCCATGCTCTCTCGAGTGTCTTGCTTCTACACTGTGAAAATAAAATCTCTTTCAATTTATACTGCAACAAATGAATCAAAACACTTTTGGACACACATACATTGGGCCTTGTAGATAAGGACTGTTTAATGACACAATGTCAAGCCATGTAGTTATTGTATGCTTGGCAACTTACCCGACATATGAGTGCCTATATTTAAAACACATGGTAAAAGTAATGTGGGACACTACCCATCTCATAAAATTCAATTTTAGTAGTATGTGACGATGGACAACCATAGAAGGCTCATCTTCTGAATAAACATCCAGTGCCAGCATGAGAAGGACCAGCCAAACCATCAAACCCAATCATGTTAAATTCGAATATGAACCTAAGCGCAACACCATATATGTATCTGGTTTTATGAGCAATTATTTAATGGGGGTGTTTGGATTAGTGTATATTCTAGTCTTATGAGCTTTTATGTATCTGAAAAAACCTGATAAGGTCAGGTTCAACATGTTAATAGTGATCTTATTGATTTTTCAAAATTCTAAATAGCCATTAAGATGACAAAATAAGCTAAAGTGTACTCCCTAGCTTGTGAGGTGTGTTTTTGCGCTTCTCACGTGAGACATAAATAAGATTCGGCATCGCATGGCCTAGAACATCTTTGTCTGTGTTACCATCTATCAATACCTCTTCGTTTACTTGTTACGTTTATTAATTAAGATTCTTATCAAACTAATGATAATGTAAATATGAAATTCATAACACGGAGATATTAAAGCAATATATAATGACTATCCATGATCTATTTAGGGTTAATTGTAATCACCCTCTAAACTCTAGCTAATCATCTTTAATATACAACTAAGTGCCTACTAATCAATCTAATCCCTTTGCAATCACTTTTATTATATAGCTAACACAATTAGGTTTAACTATAATTGTATTGTTGCCATTCTTGATAATTTCTGGACTTGGAATCACATGACCATATCCCAAATTCTCAAGCTTGAAAAGTGGTGTATTATGCCATCCGTTTTAAAATTATACCATGTGTTCCCCTGAACTCTTACTTCACATATCGACATTTCATATCGTTTGAATTGTGATTCGTGTTGAAATAACTTAACAAACTAGTTTAATCATCAAAGACCCTTTTACCATTATAGCAAAGATCACTTTCATACCTCAAATTTAAGTATGATTAAGTTGTAACACTACTTTCTTCAAATTCTTGATCTATAAGTTTCTGCTTTACCTGTTTTGATAACAGAGTCTCCCTACGTGAAGCTTCTAGAATAGAGGACCGTAAGTAGCCGAATACGGTTCTTGTGCTTTTCCAATAACATCTGCTAATCCGATCCCGTATGCACTTAAGATCCCACAAAATCTGTGTACTAAAACTTCATTCATATCCAACAAGATTTAAATGCCCGCTAAGCCGCGGTGGCATCGTGCCATGTTTATGCGAAATGCTTAGATACAATTTTATGGTTATCATTCTGGTTCTTAGACAATGAAATAATGATATAGCACAAACTAATTTGAAACTGATGTTTAATTATGGACCCGATGGTCATATAAATGATGCACACACTAATTTCCAAAAATCGTGCCAGAATTACATATTTTTTGGTTCTCGATACAACTCACAAATCCAACAAAGAAATACATTATAAACACTAACTAATTACATATAAATAAAAGATAATTATACAAAATATGGTAGGCCAAAAGACTCAAAAGTGTCAACTTAGTAAACAACATCTATGTGGCCAGGTACCATCTCGATATCCTCGTGACGATACGATCCATTTCTGAAGTAATGAGGAAGCCGGAACCGCAAGAAAGAGAATAACATCAAAGAATCTACGAGCCTAAAATGGAAACCCTGGATGCAGGACGCCTGAACAGGTGGACATTGTGGCAACTACTCGTCGGTATAACCGTTCATGAAAAGCCGCTATATGCAATTATATTTTGCTAACTTTCTGCAAACTAAAAAACCATATCGTGGGACAAAGCAATAGATCAAATTGTTGAGTTTAAGATGTATAAAATACAATAAAACATAAAGACATCAAGAGTACCCAGCGGAAGACTTAAGATCATAACAAATAAATTAATTAACGAAAGTATGAACTATTCTTTGCGAATGTCAAACCTCGATAAAGCAAAACAACCCTCGAAGAAGCAAAACAAAGAAGTACTTATTGGTGTAATAATAATGTCTTACAACCACGCCTTGTACACAATTAACCAAACGAATCAAGCGATTGCTAGATCTAACACAAGTCCTCAAGTAAAAAACGAAACCAAAATCCTTACTTTGGGGTGTTCGGGCCGAATATAGGACAAGAGAGAGGAGAGGAGAGATCTAGGTTAATTCAATGCACAAGTGTATGAAACCCTAGAACCTAACCCTCTTTATATACTAGTAGGGAAACTTTGGGAACAAGTTAGGAATTAGGCTTGAAAGGCCCCTATGGCCGGACACTATTGAAAGCCCAAAGCCAAACCCATAACTTTTCCAAGTTTTCCATTTCTAGTCCTTTCTCTTTCATTTAACTCGTTAGTCATTTTTCCTTAAATACTTAACGATCGTTAATCGGACTTTGTGTAGTAATTAATCGTAAACATAAACATTAATTATTAACTTTAATTCTCATTCGCTAATGTGTGCAATCCCGTGGTCACGAGTTCAAATCCGGACATTCACATGTTTGTAAATATATACATTTCCAACGTACCCCACTTGGATATGTTTACAAAACGTGTAATGACATTGGTTAGCGTTTAGCAACACGCCAATGCCCCAGATAACTCATGTATGGTTTTCTGGAGAAAACCAAGTTTTGATGATTCATCATCATATTCATCCTTTTGTTTCTAATACCATGTTAATAAGAATATGGATCTCACTCATTTCTTAATTAACTATTCTCTTTCTCGCTTTATGTGATTGATCAAGATTACCAATCCTTCTAACATATTCCAAGACCTTGGGCTGGCCATGCAAACATCTTAACAACCATATGAGGGCCCAAGAGTATTATACTTCAATATAAATTTGAAGGAAACAAATCCCATTTTGACTACAAGCAGGATTCATAGATTTCGCAACACTTCTAAAAACAACCCTTATAACTACCGCCATTTATAGCGTTAGATTGCTTCACAGAAATGCACTACATCCATGACATTTCTCTTGTATCTCAAGTCAGAGGATAAATATTCATGATATACTTAATGACTAAGATCCATAAAGTATCATCATGTGGTTGGGATAAGTCCTATACTCAATCCATTGAATATCATCTGAAATTAGTCATGCTACGCATCAATATACTTTCAAGTATATTCTAACTAATACTGAGATTTGTCTTAATTCAATATCATTCCCATGTTATTGATCGACAACGGACTATTTAGAATAACTTAAGTTATTCAAGGATTTAAACATGCAAATACAGATACAATATTATAAATGAAATTAAACGTATAAAGTACTTTAATTCATTATAAATAATAGTTGTTTAACATCCTTTATCCAAATACTAAATAGATCAATGCATGATAATTCTTAGTTAATGATTTTTGCCACAAGTCATGCAACTCATACTTGTTGACAATGCATAATTTCAACTAACTTTGATCTATAGGAATTTTGAGAATACTTATTTCAAAAATTCAATAAGTGAATTTCTTGTATGTGTTTACACATATCTTGATATTGTCATATCATTCCATAAGGTGTGTGATAACCTGAACCACCCTTTTATGACAATCATCTTTCAAAACTTTAAAGTTTTAAAGTATTCTTTATTCTTTAATGTATAATGCAACTATGCTCTTAGTTGAGCATAACTAGTCAACATGGTCATCATCAAGGATACCATGACTAGAATTGAGTGTCATCTCAATTATACTAGCATCATTGTGTACAACAATATGCTCTTTAAACATCCGTAAACTTTGAACAGTTATAGTGTAATGTTGGTGCCTACCAAAACTCAAGTTTGTTGGCAATGACAATTATGAAACAATTGCCATATTTTCATCCATAGAATCTTGGAGCATCTCCAGACTGTGGAATGTGATTCTAAATCCAAACATAAATATTACAATGTTGTTAAATCATCTTGTAATCAAGCATGACACAACAATCTTACAACATGATGTACATGATGAATCTTCAAGTTAGACTTTAAGATCTCATTATATATCCATCATGTTCTATTAGACTCATTTATTTACCGCATATGTTTATAATAAACATATATTCCAAAGTTGTATGTCTTATTTCCAAATCTTACAAATGAAGTTTCATTCCCAACTAAAACTTAATTTAGGTGGAATGTAGTTGCCCATACAACATATAAGATTTACGAAAATAATAAATAATACTCCCACTAGCTTTCAGGAATACTTATGAGCTATCTTATTTTAATTATTAAATCAAACATGGATTTAATATTAAACATAAGAATCATCTCCTAGATGCATACATATATCCATTCATGGATTCTGCATTTGTACATATTTAAAGATTATTTGAATTCATAAAACTACTTTGTATTACTTATCGCCCCAAAAGTAATTCCAAAACAAAGAGTTTTGATATTCATTGTCAAAATTTCATATCAATGAAACTAAGTATGACAATTATAATCTTTTACTTCTATTTAATGTATCTTGAAAGAATATTCAATCATAGTTAATTGCTTAAATATGATTAATATTATTATCACTAGACATGCATTAAATATGTGTACAATATTGTCCATATGATTTCTACACAAAGATTTAAACCACTAAGGTTTTCATCCTTTGAAGAAACTCATTTTCATTATTAAGATAAACCAAATATCTAAAGTTGATTATCTTTATGGACAGCATCTCAACATTCATAGTATGATTGATTTACCACAATTCAACATTTGGTAAATTTATCATTATGATTAACAGGCTTACCATGATCCCCAGAACTCTATTCCTCAAGATATTAAATATCCGAGATATCCTTACGGATCTATGAATGACAATTCCATCATATTGAGGTCTATCATATACATGTTTAGCCTCATCATGATATTTGCTAGTGCATTTTAGAAGATTATGTATTTTGTAATTCAATCTTTCAAGATCTAAACAAAACTCCCACTTGCTTTTAACAATTTAAAGATTACCTTTAAATAGTTTAGCAAGTAGAGCAACAATACATTGTTCTCTTTTGGGATATTAAAAAACATTGACAGCTCTCTACTTTAGTTTGTTACAAATCACTTTACAAGTAGTTTAACAAATTCAGAACTTCATTATAAGACTTAATGTGATTCATCACATTCCATAAACAAATGGTGTCTTATCAATCTTCTAGGTTGGAGTCTTATTGAGTATATTCAATCTATACTCAATCTTCTAACCTTGATAACATGTGGAAGAAACTATAGTTATCTTGAATCAAACATGCCAATAGATTTTGATAAACTATGGTATTTCATTAGAATTAATATTGTAAGATAATCTAACAATATTTTAAGATAACCATCTACTCTTTGGCTTACCTATTTACCAACAAAGTAAAACTTAATGGTACAATAGAATTACCAAGTCGATTGCATGCATTATAACACAAGTATTCTTGACCAAGTCAAAAGACATATCAGTTATAATCCCACTATACGTTATAAGTCATTGATCAACTCATTGACTTCATGCATATGTCTTAAAACATAGCAAGTTAACGCCTTACTTTATATTGTAAGTCTTGTATTAAAAGACTTCATGTTTGTGACTTTACAAAATCATAAACATTTATAATTAAAGTAATTATGAACACCACCTCGGTTTCAATTAATATTTCAAGTTAATATTTACTACATATATTTAAGTCATTCAACGAATACTTAAATTCAAAGTAGTATTAGATTACTTCATTTAATTATGTCATTCCATGAAATGTTCAACGTAAGAAACTGCAAAATCATCCATGCTCGTTCTCACGACATCGGATATTTTACCTTGGGCTACAATCTAGTTCACGATCTCACGTAACATAAATTGTAACTACAAGTGTTTCTTAAATATTGAATGACATAAATATTTAAAATAAAGTAGTCTTTGTTATCATCTTGACACATGTTCTTAATAGGGCAATCATACATATATTAAATGTATACTTCCTATTAGAACGTTATTCTCTTCTTTTACAATCAAGAGAATCCATTTTAAACATATTTATATGTGTTGTACCTTGCACACAATAAAGATTTCTCCCACTTGTGCATGGAACAACATCATGTAGCATATAAACAACACGATACACGCTCGTTTATTTGATTAATATGATTTGTGTCATAGATATAACTAGTAGATATAAGACTATATTGATTTGTAAGGAAACGCACATGACAATCCTTAAAAAAACATAAGTGCCTACAATTGGAAAGTAATTATCTCATGATATTAAGAGATAATTTGGATTACTACGCAGAAATAAGGCTTGTAGCCCCACCTGAATTAGAAATCAATAAAACAACTTCTTATTCAATAATGCAACACAAATGCTCCCACTGAATTTGACAACATTGTAAGTGTTGCATAACCAGTGAAAACAACTTGCTTGCTTTTACTTTCCTACACCTTTAAAGAACCATATGTAATCATTACTAAGGTACTAAAAGGTGTATTCTACTCTATGAATGATGGGTTATCCATCAATGTTATTAACTTGAAAAATTGGGTATGCAATTTCTTCCTAATGTGCCTACCATGCCCATACCGGTATGTAGCACCTTTAAAGGCTAAAGCAAAACAACTAGATAAAATATGCTAGTTTGCCTTTTACCAATTTTCGCGGTAATTTGTCTAGCTTCTAATTTTGTAACTCATATACATGTTTTCCAGTTAACCAACATTCATGTTGTTACAAAGGATTCATTCACCAAATGAGGGTAATGAAATCTTTATGGAAAATAAGATGTGCAATTCATTGCTATGAGTTACATTAGAATTTAGACAATTCAAATGTTCCTATTATGCCTTTCTCATTCATGAAAAGGAATAGGATTGAGTCTCATGCTTCTCCCATGGAAAGGAGACTTCGTTTGTCTTTTTTCTAAATTATTCTCGATCAGACATTTGTTTGAAAGCAGAATGGATCAATTTACTAATCAAAGACTAAACTTTGTTTACTTAAATGTTGCATTTATTCATTCAAAAGAATTACAAAATTCAATTTTAGTATTTTCGATAATTAACCTTTTCAAGAAAATTAAATACCCATGGTTCATAAGCATATAACCATTTAATTTTCACTGAAAAACTAGGATCCAAATTGTCATAATTTCATCACATCAGCTTGATCTCTAGTAATGAACCTTATTCAAAGTGGTAGAGCTTTTGCTCAATTGCCAATTTCAATTGCAATTCCTAGATTTATGGGATTTACATATAGCCAATATCAATCGCCATGTAAACATGTTTTATCCCATCTTATGCCTTGAGTTGCCGGCTCTCACTACAAAACTCAATTAAGTTGTCCAACTTAAGAAACTGCAAAATCGTCCATGCCCGTTCTCACGACACGTGGACATTTTACCCTTTGATTACGATCTAAGTCACGATCTCACGCAAATAAAAGTAATCTTAGGTGTTTCCGTTTCGTTGGATGGCATATAACTTAAATTAAAGGGTAATAATTTTGATGTCAAATCAAATATGTACAAAGATGTCATGCATTCATCTTCGTAACATAGGTTTTATTAAAACATTTATATCTTGTTTTAATGTATAAGCTTTTCATCATCAAACTTTAATTGAGGTATTGGTTCACCAATCAAGGAATTTAGTGTTAATTATCATCCATTATACCGCACTTTTGCATAAGTGTAAACACTTAGTGTTTCGGATAATTACCACCAAAGTGGCGCATGGAATTAAAACTAATTCGGCCTAAGATTAATGCAATACATATAGGAATACTAAGTAGCTCCATTAAGACTTACAAACGAAGGAGAACGTGTCACGCTAGCATGCCCCTCATCTTTAGGCGCCACAATTTAATGCGTCCTTCTTTAAACCCATTATAATTACTTTTTCATTAATGGGTGAGCTGTTCTAACTATTTTGTGCAAAAAATCAATCAATTAAACGATTATGATTACTATGCTTAAAAATGTTTCCTCATTGTTTTGGCTACACATATAACAAACAAGCAAGTATTTAAAAAATAAACAAATAAACAATGAATGCATAACAAAAATAAGTCATGCAAATAGCCACATGCAAAACCTTTTGATAAATCTATTAATAACCAATTCTAGACTTGTCAATATATATATTTAATTAAGACTTCCATTGCATCTATGTACAAGGTGAACCACATGCATCGATTCATCGACAATGTAAGTCAAAATTAAAACATACCACATAGCACATAATTGATTAAATTAATAATGATTGGGTTTCCCCAATTTTAGATCTTTCATAATTTAGTGTATATCACTTAAACAAGAAAGACATACAATAAAAGCAGATCCATGATAAAACATGCAGATAATTATCATGGACATAAAATTACACTTAACAATTAATGCAATTAAAATAGAGTTACGCATATACACATAAAGTTGCATGCATCTTAGGGTTTCTAATCCAATTAAAACAATAGTTTACAAAACCCTAATTAGGCACCAAAAAAACGCCCCCCTCAAAATTAGGGTTTAGGTTTTGCAAACCCTAGATCTAAGCATACAAATAATAACACATTCATGTTTATTTTAATTATGTGTTTTAGTAATTAATTACTTGTTATACAAGGCTCGTGATGCCAATCGTTGAGTTTATGATATATAAATACAATAAAACATAAAGACATCAAGAGTACACACAAATGAAGACTTAAAGATCATAACAAATAAATTAATTAACTGAAAGTATGCGTAATGTACCTCTTGCAAATGTCAAATCCCTCGAGCAAAGCAAAACAACCCTCGAGCAAAGCAAAACAAAAAAAGTACTTATTGGTGTAAGAATAATGTCTTACAACCACGTTCTTGTACACACGATTTAACCAAACGAATCAAGCGATTGCTAGATCTAACACAAGTCCTCGTTAAGAAAAACGAAACCAAACTCCCTTACTTGGGGTGTTCGCCGAATATTAGACTGAGAGAGGAGAGGAGAGATCTAAGGTTAATTCAATGCACAAGTATATGAAACCCTAGAACCTAACCCTCTTTATATACTAGTAGGTAAACTTTGGGAACAAGTTATGAATTAGGCCTTGAAGAGACCCCTATGGCCGGCCACTATGAAAGCCCAAAGCCCAACCCATAACTTTTCCAAGTTTTCCATTTCTAGTCCTTTCTCTTTCATTTAACGGTCATTAGTCATTTTTCCGTTAAATACTTAACGATCGTTAACCGGACTTAATGTGCAATAATTAATCGTAAAAATAAACATTAATTATTAACTTTAATTCTCATTCGCTAATGTGTGCAATCCCGGTCACGAAGTTCAATCCGACATTCACATGTTTGTAAATATATACATTTCCAAC
>OU343221.1:276799825-276874419 GCA_910596185.1 Chrysanthemum makinoi
TCACTTATACCAGTACTGCTCTCAGCCTAGCTTGGTCTCGGACTAAAAACCCGGGGTGAGCTAACGGTGTTCTATCTTATTTCAGCCTACAAGACGAAGGAGCTGCCGCGGAGTCTCCTGAAGCTTAGGGTTGAAGAGCATCTACGAATATTTGCTCAAACATTGGCGCCATCTGTGGGACCCTTATACCAATCTACTAAGTTCTAAGCGATGGACGGTTGTATTAGGGATTCTCATCTTGAGGAAGGGAAAAACTTGAACACCGAGATACAAGGGACTAGGAGGACTCCTCCCGCAGGAACCTTCATTCCCACCGGACCAGTTCATGAAGGACCTTCTTCACCATTCATGAAGCAAAACTTTGAGGTGTTAAGGATTGTGGTAAAAAAAAACTTGACAATATGGGCAAGGAGAAAGCAACCCCCCGCAGACTCTTGTGCGGAGGATCATGAGGTGCTAGACTGGAGGAGTCTCAAGTTATTCCATTCATGGAGGTCAAAGGATACTCCTCCTATGAATCAAGTTCATGTGAAGCACCATTTTCCCGGTACCCACTAGTTATATCCCTCATACCAGTTGCAGATACTTGTAAGTGCTTGAACTCTTTGTCTTTACGCGCTTTAAAACTGCCATGCGGAGTTAAAAAGCACATAAGTAAAGTTGTTGGTAGCGCAACTGTTAATTTATCCTTGGCCTCTTGCGAACAATGCATATTTCCATATCTGGAGTTTATATCCAGACCTTACACCTAAAACACACGCCGTGCATGAAGGAGCACCGTTTTAGCTTTCTAGGAGCATGTATAGCTTACAACCTATTGAAATATGATTTCATCTGTTGAGTAGACGTTGTCTCCTCAGGAGAGAGTGTCTCCTCCCTACCCAGATCACTAGCTTGACTAAACTATAAGCTTATACCATGAGTTACACTCTAGATATGAATGCTCTTGTGAAAATTGAGTTAACTAGGTGGTCGAATACCCATCTTTAGGGGCATGATCCGTAAAGAGCTAGTATGCAAAGGCACAAAAGTATGCACTGAATACTCCATTACGCGATAGGCCTCTGAGCCAACGTCTCTTCGTAACCATCCTAAGGTCATTGACATAAATTCTTATCCCACTATCTGGGAGAAAGTTCATAACTGCTTGTAGGAGCTTTATCACTTCAATGTTAGAGCCCTAACTTTAGGCTAATGCATAACTGTATGTATCGGATCCTGAGGAGTTATATTTTCTTACTCTCTAAAAAACTCCAACCCTCAGCTCCGTCGCTTTCCCCATGCGTAGTTTTGATTCATGACCAATACCCCTAATCTCATGAGCATGCTCGGCTATGTGCTCATCAGGAGCAATATGAGCAGATTCACCCTTAGGGTGGAATGAATGAGAACTACGTGCTTCCTTCGTCAGAGTAGTCCTACCACAGCTAGAAGCATCAGAACCTTCCATAAGAGGAGATAGAGGCTATTCGCTTCTTTTCTGAGTTGGGATCTTCCAGATTACACCTCGGCCTGGACTACTCGCCTTTATGTTATAACTAATAGAGGAGCAGAGATTCTCGAACAACCTCTCTGCTTTGAGTTGTGTGATTGAACTTGTTATCACGAAATAATCAAATAATGTCGGATGGTTCCTACCAACTGCACGAAAGCGGTAACTCCTACTAATGTGTTCCCCTATGGTGAAACCGTACCATCGGTGGTTAGGCTGAGGCCCTTTGCTAATTGACTCCGGCGGGACAGAAGGCCGAACGCCCACCTTTCCTTTCGCCAGCGTAGGCTCCGTGGTTACAAGCTACATCAAGTCAAATCGAATGTACAACACACGAAGACTGATTTGGCAAGATAAGCAACTCAAATGACTAAGGTCCAAGGACATCACAAGCAGCACAACCCGTTGAGGGATGCCTCCTAACACCTTTAAGATGAACCACCTTGACTTAGTTTATGCACTTGTGATGATCCACAAACGATTGACATCGACGATGGTGCAATCTTTGATTGGGCTTAAGCTCCAACTAGCCCATAACCTCCCTGAAGTGGTGGACAACCCCTCTAGAGTGATGTAAAATAATCAATGGACATTTAGTACCAGCTCATAACCTCCTCTAGAGTAGAGGAACAATGTCTCCCCCGGAGTGATGGTATAATCTTAACTTGAGCAACCTATATGGTCAGCTCATGGTCTCCTCTGGAGTAGAGTGTAACACCCCCAACTTCGTGATACGCAGCGGAATTCAAATTGGGTGTTACTTCATGGCACAACAGTCATAACAATAGAAAACGAACACTAATGGAGTCTTTTTAAAAGATTTATCATTCGATTTATATAAATATCAGAGTTTACAAAAATGAGGTCCCAGATGGTTCCAAGTTTACAAAATACATTAAATTGGTTTTCGAATGATAATAAAATTTATAGCCTTCTTGATCTAGTCCTTGCTCTTCCGTGCCAGCTTCCGACATTATGGACCTGAATACATGCTTAAAACTGTCAACACAAAGGTTGAGTGAAATTCATAGAGTTTTGGAAATCTGTTGAACACATAATGTTTGTAGTGAGTTATAATTCACACCAATGGTTTTGAAAACCAAAAGAGATATTATTGCACTAAGCTCATGATACCGAAAACGTTAACAGCTTGTCAATAGAAATTGATATAATAGTAGCAGTTGCCCTAATAGGTAATTTGCCAATTAACATATGGTTCTTCAATAGAGTGCTTTGTTTACCGGCTTGGTCAAACAAACGGATTCGTATCCGATAGACTATCCACATTATTCGCGTTCACCCGCAAGTGATTAATGGTTCATGATAATAGGGACTTAAGTTTGGCAATAGTGGTACTTAGTGCACCTAATACATTCAGATAGCATAATTTTCAAAGCAATGTGTTCGTTTTAAAATAAAGCATTTTCTCCCCAAGGGTTTGTAAAACACTTTAAGTAATAGAAAGTGGGGCTATGAACTCACCTTAATAAATGATATCACATGTATAATGAGAATGATGGATATGCCGTGAGAACTTCTACGAGCAACCTAAAATAGAATGTTGTGACTTAGGTTTGGAATAATGTTTAGGAAAACATAGACCATCCTATATACGTCTCTATGTTGATCATGATGTAGTACATGGTTTTTGTGTATGTTGTTTATAGAAATGGTCTAGTTGTGAAAATATGTTTAGTTTATAGATATCGTACTCACGTTCGGGCGCCATCATATTCAGAGTCATGCAGTAAACGTTCGAGGAGCTAGGACACTTTAATCGTAAATCCAGCAACTCGAACGATACGTTTACTCAAATGACCCCTCACATGAAGCTCCCTCTACTTTTGTAGCACTTAGTAGATACAATATATTTTTGAGTGAAGATTTTTTATACATAAAGTTTATCATGTTTATTAATAAGTATCTAGTTTTTACAAATTCTCGTCGTTTTCATAAATATGATCACCTTAGTTAACGATCTTGGGTAAACAAGCCTAAGGCTTTAGCCATGGCCTTGCCGTGACTTTGGTCTTGACTACCATGGTCTTGAGACTTAGCTTTGACCTTAGCCGTAGCCGTGGTCTTGGCTTATGGCCATTAGGCCTCTTGGTTTGCTTGTAGTTGTGACAAAAGTATAGTTATAAGACTATATTTATGGCAGTTTCTGTTTTTGAAAGATTTTGGCCTATTTATGCTTTTTCAAGGTCCGAGCTTCTTTACTATTAAAGGAAAACGTCGTTTCAGACAACTTTCGTGTTTTAACTTTTTGATGATTCGGACCAGAAGTATCACTTTTAAAAACAAACAACACAAGAACTCTACCACTTATACATGGCAGTTTGGCGTTTAGGTTTCGCTAACTTCTTTTGCTATAACTTTGACTCGTTTGTGTCCGTTTTGGGTGATTCATTACAATTTGTTTTATCTTAGTCTACCATATTAAGTAGAAAGTAGAACAGATCTATTTAATGGTCTTTACATGTGTAAAATGACATATGACAGTATGTTTACTAGTAATAAAGTAATTCTATATAAGTTTAGCTTTTTAATAGTTTGTTAAGATTGCAATATATAGAATGAACAGTAACATATATATAGCATGAAATAGTTAGATTGTATATAATAAAGATAAAAGAGATATGAGTGGTGGTGATAAGTTGCTTACAACTTTTGGCTTTCAAATTAAGAGTAAAACTAGAGGAGTAATATTAAGGTCAGGATAGGGCTTTGATATGAAAGACTTTGGATGATGAGCTAGCTTTCCACACCTTGGCACCTTTGAAATTGAAGAGTTGGTGATGATTACTAAGTGACTGAGTGGATCTAAACTCAAGAAGATCACTTAAACTTGCTAGAGAGTTGATGTAGTAGCTTGATCTTTGGACTTCCTTGCATAAACTTGGAGTTTATAGATCAAATGATGGAAGATGTGAGTGGTTTAGGGTATGAATGACCAATTCAGTAGTGAGAGTTCTTATGTATTTCACTTCCTATTTATAGGAAGGTAAGTTTGGTTAACCATATATTGGGTTAAATATTAACCATGGTTAAGTTAGGACACTTGTAAAGATCTAAATGAACCATGGTTAGGATGATGCCACCAAAATGATGCCTCCCCCCCCCCCTAAGTCGGCCAATAGTGATAAGATGACTTAGGTGGATAGTTTTTGATCTTATCTTGAGTTTAAGCATGATTTGTTTCCGTTAAATGCAACCGCAAGTCGTTAAGCCATAAACGTAAAACCGGGTATCGTAAAATATGAATTGTAGGAATGATGAAACTCATCATTATACTCCATCTAAAAATATAAAATGGGTGATAAGTCTCATTGGGTGCAAAAACGTTGCCTAAAGCTGGAAATACGGTCAAAAACGCGTAATTCGCAGTTTATCAGAAAAGAACGAAATTTCAGGGAAACGACCGTGAATTTATTTAGAGTAGACTTAAATTAGTCTAAAAATGATATGAGATGTCAAAATGTGGTTTTCTTCATACGCGGGATAACTTAACAGTTATTTGTGAAGTTTAAAAGTTACGCGATTTATGCAAAATGTAGAACGTATAAGGTTAATTCCTTTATGGTCAAAGGAGGAGGGAAATATGTTTGACTTTTCCAAAAAATGTAAAAGTGTCAAAAACATATTAGAAACACAGTGCAGGAATCGTTAAGTCTGGATGTAAGTAGAATTGTTTAAAACGTAAATTTAGTTTTGTTCTGCGCTGGACTTATTTGGTAATACTAAAAATAATAAATCTTAAAAATTCTCAAATTAATCATGAGTGATCTAAAAATTTATCTGATGCGATGAAAATTGTCAGAGACGGTTTTCGTTAAGCGCGTGATGTTTAAACGGTGGACCGTCTAAAACGAAACTTTAAAACGATGTTTACTTAATAACTTTTGCGAAAATGATCTAACGATGGTCGAACTCTCAAGTTATTACTAAAATAATTTACCTTACGAGAATGTGGATAAAATAATTTTACGGGATGAATAGTGAAAGTGAATAGTAAATGTGAATAAATTCTGAAAATGAAAAGTAACCTAAAATGCGGTTGGTTACAGTCTCACCCCTTAATGGGAATTCCGTCCCAGAATTCAGGGTGTGTTACCCGATGTTGAATTCCTAGGAAATTGGATGTATACGCCAAATTCTAATCTTTGTGTTCTCAAGTTTCTAGTCATAGAACGTATTATGTACCATGTGGCTTAAGTTGATAACCTAAAGGGTTTTGTTAAAATCTTATAGTGTCCAATATACCTAAAGTTTGGATTTTCCCGATTCTTAAAACAAATCATATCTTTAGTATATCGAGGCTATCAATAAAACCTTAATTTCTAACATGGAGTTTTTGGTGATAGTGTACGGTATGGAGCCTAATTTGTATTTGTATGGTTTCCTTAGTTGTTTCGTGGGTGATCTCTAAACACCTTAGTTCAGCAAATGGTTAACTAACACTTTTGTCGACATAGTGCCTCAAAATGGAATAGTTTTGTTGTTGTTAGGGTAACTGTTGTTAATCAAAGGTGTAAGATATTGTTGATGTGAAATGGTTTGTAATGATGTGATAACTGTCGTTGTAAGGAAAGTCTTGCTAGTGGCAAGTGGTTATCCAAACCATTTCCAAAGTTTATCCTGTCTTAGGTGGTTTCGAGATGAAGGTTATATCGTATAGTGTTGATGTCTACTAGTGTTTCAAAGAAACGTGATACTGTGAAGTTTTACATACTGAATTTCAATGGGGTTCAGATAATGATGTGATATATTTGACGATTAGAAGTGTACGGACGCTTACCATTATTCTTAGGTAGAGATGTCAAGTTTGTTTTAAAATCAAAGGTGAATGACGGAATGATATCCTTGAATCTAATCAGCTAGTACTTCTAAGAATGACGAGAAGATTTGATGACTATCCCAAGATAGTAGTTAGGATTATTTCATAAATGAAAACCTTCAAGAATGAATTAGGTAGTATATAATAGGTTAGGATTTTGCTGTGGTGTAGACACTATCGTGTCTCTGGATCTTTTTAATGAATTCTGGTGGTTTATCTAGTTTAAGTATGAAATTAACCTGAATATAACCTTTGTATAACTATTCTCAGTGTTTGAAAAATTTAAGTCGAACATAGTTAATCAAACCATGTTCCACTATCCCAAGGTTAAATATAGGTGATTAGGCTATATTTAGCCGAGGTTCGATAAATTTTCCAAATACCTAAATTAGGTATACTTGTGATATGTTCATAGCTTTTGAGAAATTGTCCACTAAGCAAAGGAGATATCACCATTCAGTTGCAAGTCCTGGCCATAAAAGACTTGTAACCTATGTTTTCACATTCCATTGCATAGAAGATAGTATGGGTAGATATGTGTGGAAAGAAATTTTAAGTAATTCTAAAATAGTCCATACTTGGCTAGAATCACGGACCTTTAACAATGAAGGTTTCAGAAGAGAATTTTGATGAATGTAGAGAAAGTTGCTAAATTTCAGCTTTTGTAGATCATGAATCAGTTTGTCCTTTAGAAATCCCATTTCTCCATTAGGTAAATTGATAGACTGTGACGGGTTTCATGTAAAACAATATCATATATTGTTTATAAGATAATTCTTAGAGACTTTGTATAACTTACATGTCTGAAGGATTAGTTGAGACCATTGTGCAACTCACAATGTTTGAGAAATAGTTGAGACCATTGTGTAACTCACAATGTCTAGGAAATAATAGAGATCATTGTGCAACCCACAATGTCTTGAGAAATGATGAAGAGACCATTGTGTAACCACATGTCTTGAGAAATGATGAAGATCATTTTGTAACTCACATGTCTTAGGAATAAATGAGACCACTGTAATTTACAGTGTCTGAGAATGTATAGAGACCACTGTAGGATTTCCAGTGCTGAGAATGAATGAGACCTTGTATCTCACAATGTCTGGGTAGTAGGAAAGACCATTGTAATCAGTTACAATGTCTTGGATAAAGTTTCGTAATCCTAAAATGCACGAGTAGATGCATGATTGGAGATGGGAAAATATGATTGTGCCGTAATGCCTTAGAATAGGTATACGCAGATATGTTTAGTCTATTGTTTATGATTGAAATTATGTAAAGTGTATATATCAATATACTAGTATGTTTGTATAGCTTAAAGAGCTTAAAAGTCACATAATCGTCCGGAGGATGGAAGGCACGGAGAACGGAAAGCTATAAAATGTTTTTGTTTGTAAAAGTAGTTATAGTTTAAGTCTCAATTAGACCCGTTTCTCTATAACTGTGGCTCTGATACCAATTTGTAACACCCCCAACTTCGTGATACGCAGCGGAATTCAAACTGGGTGTTACTTCATGGCACAACAGTCATAACAATAGAAAACGAACACTAATGGAGTCTTTTTAAAAGATTTATCATTCGATTTATATAAATATCAGAGTTTACAAAAATGAGGTCCCAAATGGTTCCAAGTTTACAAAATACATTAAATTGGTTTTCGAATGATAATAAAATTTATAGCCTTCTTGATCTAGTCCTTGCTCTTCCGTGCCAGCTTCCGACATTATGGACCTGAAATACATGCTTAAAACTGTCAACACAAAGGTTGAGTGAAATTCATAGAGTTTTGGAAATCAGTTGAACACATAATGTTTGTAGTGTGAGTTATAAATTCACACCAATGGTTTGAAAACCAAAAGAGATATTATTGCACTAAGCTCATGATACTGAAAACGTTAACAGCTTGTCATAAAATTGATATAATAGTACGTTTCCCTAATAGGTAATTTTCCAATTAACCTATGTTCTTCAAATAGAGTGCGTTTGTTTACCGGACTTGGTCAAACAAACGAGATTTGTCAATCCCGATAGATCTATCCACATTATTCGCGTCACTCCGCAGTGATTAATGGTTCATGATAATAGGGACTTAAGTTTGGCAATAGTGGTACTTAGTGCACATAATACATTCAGATAAGCATACAGTTTCAAAGCAATGTGTTCGGTTTAAAAA
This sequence comes from Chrysanthemum makinoi, assembly GCA_910596185.1. Classification (NCBI taxonomy): domain Eukaryota; kingdom Viridiplantae; phylum Streptophyta; class Magnoliopsida; order Asterales; family Asteraceae; genus Chrysanthemum; species Chrysanthemum makinoi. Next base: position 276,808,329 of record OU343221.1, read on the forward strand.
TAAAGCATTTATCTCCCCCCCGAGGGTTTTTGTAAAACAATTTAAGTAATAGAAAGTGGGGCTATGAACTCACCTTAATAAATGATATCACATGTATAATGAGAATGATGGATATGCCGTGAGAACTTCTACGAGCAACCTAAAATAGAATGTTGCGACTTAGGTTCGGAATAATGTTTAGGAAAACATAGACCATCCTATATACGTCTCTATGTTGATCATGATGTAGTACATGGTTTTTGTGTATGTTGTTTATAGAAATGGTCTAGTTGTGAAAACATGTTTAGTTTATAGATATCGTACTACCGTTCGGGCCATCATAATTCAGAGGTCATGCAGTAAACGTTCGAGGAGCTAGGACACTTTAAATCGTAAATCCAGCAACTCGTCGATACGTTTTACTCAAATGAAACCCCTCACATGAAGCTCCCTACTTTTGTAGCACTTAGTAGATACAACATATGTTTTGAGTGAAGATTGTTATAACATAAAGTTTATCATGTTTTTAATAAGTATCTAGTTTTTACAAATTCTCGTCGTTTTCATAAATATGATCACCTTAGTTAACGGTCTTGGGTAAACAAGCCTTGCCGTGACTTTGGTCTTGACTACCATGGTCTTGAGACTTAGCTTTGACCTTAGCCGTAGCCGTGGTCTTGGCTTATGGCCATTAGGCCTCTTGGTTTGCTTGTAGTTGTGACAAAAGTATAGTTATGAGACTATATTTACGGCAGTTTCTGTTTTTGAAAGATTTTGGCCTATTTATGCGTTTTCAAGGTCCGAGCTTCTTCACTATTAAAGGAAAACGTCGTTCCGGACAACTTTCGTGTTTTAACTTTTTGATGATTCGGACCAGAAGTATCACTTTAAAAACGGAAGAACTCTTAACAGCTTATACATGGCAGTTTTGGCGTTTAGGTTTCGCTAACTTCTTTTGCTTATAACTTTTGACTCGTTTGTCCGTTTCGGGTGATTCAAATTGCTATGTTTTCCTTTTTATCTTGTCTACCATATTATGTAAGTTAGAAAGTCTTATTTATGTTTTAATGGTCTCACATGTGTAGAATATGACTAGTTTACTAGTTTGTTACTTTTATGACAATATGTGAATTAAAACAAGTGATTGAGTATATGTACATCATGAACCAACATAGTAACTATATATATAGCATGAAATAGTTAAGATTATGAATAATAAAGATGAGATGATGGTGGTGATAAGTTTCTTACAACTTTTGGCTTTCAATAAGAAAGGAGTAACTTAGTAAGGATAGGACTTTGATTGATCGCTAAGACTTCGGATTGAGCTAGCTTTCCACACCTTGGCACCCTTGGAAACTTGAAGAGTTGGTGATGAAGTACTAAGTGACTTGAGTGGATCTAAACTCAAGAAGATCACTTAAACTTGCTAGAGATTTGATGTAGTAGCTTGATTTTTGGAACTTCCTTGCATAAACTTGGAGTTTATGGATCAAATGATGGAAGATGTGATGTTTTTAGGGTATGAACGACCAAATTCAGTATGTGAAGGAGTTTATGATGTATTTCTTCCTATTTATAGGAGGGTAAGTTTGGTTAACCATATATTGGGTTAAATATTAACCATGGTTAAGTTAGGACACTTGTAAAGATCTAAATGAACCATGGTTAGGATGATGCCACCAAAATGATGACTCCCCCCCCCCTAAGTTGGCCATATAGTGATAAGATGACATAGGTGGATAGTTTTGATATTATCTTGAGTTTAGAGCATGATTTGGTTTCGTTAAATGCCAACCGTAAGTCGTTAAGCCATAAAACGTAAAACCGGGAATCGTAAAAATATGAAACTTGTAGGAATGATGAAACTCATCATTATACTCCATCTAAAAATATAAAATGGGTGATAAGTCTCATTGGGTGCAAAAACGCTGCTTAAAGCTGGAAATACGGGTCAAAAACGCGTAATTCGCAGTTTATCGGAAAAGAACGAAATTTCAGGGAAACGACCGTGAATTTATTTAGAGTAGACTTAAATTAGTCTAAAAATGATATGAGATGTCAAAATGTGGTTTTCTTCATACGCGGGATAACTTAACAGTTATTTGTGAAGTTTAAAAGTTACGCGATTTATGCAAAAATGTAGAACGTATAAGGTTAGTTCCTTTATGGTCAAAGGAGGAGGGAAATATGTTTGACTTTTCCAAAAAAATGTAAAAGTGTCAAAAACATATTAGAAACACAGTGCAGGAATCGTTAAGTCTGGATGTAAGTAGAATTGTTTAAAACGTAAATTTAGTTTTGTTCTGCGCTGGACTTATTTGGTAATACTAAAAATAATAAATCTTAAAAATTCTCAAATTAATCATGAGTGATCTAAAAATTTATCTGATGCGATGAAAATTGTCAGAGACGGTTTTCGTTAAGCGCGTGATGTTTAAACGGTGGACCGTCTAAAACGAAACTTTAAAACGATGTTTACTTAATAACTTTTGCGAAAATGATCTAACGATGGTCGAACTCTCAAGTTATTACTAAAATAATTTACCTTACGAGAATGTGGATAAAAAAATTTTACGGGATGAATAGTGAAAGTGAATAGTAAATGTGAATAGTAAATTCTTGAAAATGAAAAGTAACCTAAAAATGCGGGTGGTTACAGTCTCACCCCCTTAATGGGAATTCCGTCTCGGAATTCAGGGTGTGTTACCCGATGTTGAATTTCCTAGGGAAATGTGGATGTATACGCCAAATTCTAATCTTTGTGTTCTCAAGTTTCTAGTCATAGAACGTATTATGTACCATGTGGCTTAAGTTGATAACCTAAAGGGTTTTGTTAAAATCTTATAGTGTCCAATATACCTAAAGTTTGGCTTTTCCCGATTCTTAAAACAAATCATATCTTTAGTATATCGAGGCTATCAATAAAACCTTAATTTCTAACATGGAGTTTTTGGTGATAGTGTACGGTATGGAGCCTAATTTGTATTTGTATGGTTTCCTTAGTTGTTTCGTGGGTGATCTCTAAACACCTTAGTTCAGCAAATGGTTAACTAACACTTTTGTCGACATAGTGCCTCAAAATGGAATAGTTTTGTTGTTGTTAGGGTAACTGTTGTTAATCAAAGGTGTAAGATATTGTTGATGTGAAATGGTTTGTAATGATGTGATAACTGTCGTTGTAAGGAAAGTCTTGCTAGTGGCAAGTGGTTATCCAAACCATTTCCAAAGTTTATCCTGTCTTAGGTGGTTTCGAGATGAAGGTTATATCGTATAGTGTTGATGTCTACTAGTGTTTCAAAGAAACGTGATACTGTGAAGTTTTACATACTGAATTTCAATGGGGTTCAGATAATGATGTGATATGTTTGACGATTAGAAGAGTGTAGCGTACGCTTACCATTATTCTTAGGTAGAGATGTCAAGTTTGTTTTAAAATCAAAGGTGAATGACGGAATGATATCCTTGAAATCTAATCAGGCTAGTACTTCTAAGGAATGACGAGAAGATTTGATGACTATCCCAAGATAGTAGTTAGGATTATTTCATAAATGAAAACTTTCAAGAATGAAATTAGGTAGTATGAATAAGATGTTAGGATTTTGCTGAGTGGTAAGACACTATCGTGTCTCTGGATCTTTTTAATGAATTCTGGTGGTTTATCTAGTTTAAGTATGAAATTAACCTGAATATAACCTTTGTATAACTATTCTCAGTGTTTGAAAATTTTAAGTCGAACATAGTTAATCAGACCATGTTCCACTATCCCAAGGTTAAATATAGGTGATTAGGCTATATTTAGCCGAGGTTCGATAAATTTTCCAAATACCTAAATTAGGTATACTTGTGATATGTTCATAGCTTTTGAGAAATTGTCCACTAAGCAAAGGAGATATCAAACCATTCAGTTGCAAGTCCTGGCCATAAAAGACTTGTAACCTATGTTTTCACATTCCATTGCATAGAAGATAGTATGGGTAGATATGTGTGGAAAGGAAATTTTAAGTAATTCTAAAATAGTCCATACTTGGCTAGAATCACGGACCTTTAACAATGAAGGTTTCAGAAGAGAATTTTGATGAATGTAGAGAAAGTTGCTGAACTTCAGCTTTTTGTAGATCATGAATCAGTTTGTCCTTTAGAAATCCCATTTCTCCATTAGGTAAATTGATAGACTGTGACGGGTTTCATGTAAAACAATATCATATATTGTTTATAAGATAATTCTTAGAGACTTTGTATAACTTACATTGTCTGAGGAGTAGTTGAGACCATTGTGCAACTCACAATGTTTGAGAAATAGTTGAGACCATTGTGTAACTCACAATGTCTAGGAAATAATAGAGATCATTGTGCAACCCACAATGTCTTGAGAAATGATGAAGAGACCATTGTGTAACCCACAATGTCTTGAGAAATGATGGACAGATCATTTTGTAACTCACAATGTCTTAGGAATAAATGAGACCACTGTAGGATTTACAGTTTCTGAGAATGTAATAGAGACCACTGTAGGATTTACAGTGTCTGAGAATGTAATAGAGACCATTGTATCTCACAATGTCTGGGAAGTAGGAAAGACCATTGTAGTCAGTTACAATGTCTTGGATAAAGTTTCGTAATCCTAAAATGCACGAGTAGATGCATGATTGGGAGATTGGAAAAATATGATTGTGCCGTAATGCCTTAGAATAGGCATACGCAGATATGTTTAGTCTATTGTTTATGATTGAAATTATGTCAAGTGTATATATCAATATACTAGTATGTTTGTATAGCTTAAAGAGCTTAAAAGTCACATAATCGTCCGGAGGATGGAAGGCACGGAGAACGGAAAGCTATAAAATGTTTTTGTTTGTAAAAGTAGTTATAGTTTAAGTCTCAATTAGACCCGTTTCTCTATAACTTGGCTCTGATACCAATTGTAACCCCCAATTCGTGATACGCAGCGGAATTCAAACTGGGTGTTACTTCATGGCACAACAGTCATAACAATAGAAAACGAACACTAATGGAGTCTTTTTAAAAGATTTATCATTCGATTTATATAAATATCAGAGTTTACAAAAATGAGGTCCCAAATGGTTCCAAGTTTACAAAATACATTAAATTGGTTTTCGAATGATAATAAAATTTATAGCCTTCTTGATCTAGTCCTTGCTCTTCCGTGCCAGCTTCCGACATTATGGACCTGAAATACATGCTTAAAACTGTCAACACAAAGGTTGAGTGAAATTCATAGAGTTTTGGAAATCAGTTGAACACATAATGTTTGTAGTGTGAGTTATAAATTCACACCAATGGTTTGAAAACCAAAAGAGATATTATTGCACTAAGCTCATGATACCGAAAACGTTAACAGCTTGTCAATAAAAATTGATATAATAGTAACAGTTTCTCTAATAGGTAATTTTCCAATTAACCTATGGTTCTTCAAATAGAGTGCGTTTGTTTACCGGACTTGGTCAAACAAACGGGATTTGTCAATCCCGATAGATCTATCCACATTATTCGCGTTCACCCGCAAGTGATTAATGGTTCATGATAATATGGACTTAAGTTTGGCAATAGTGGTACTTAGTGCACATAATACATTCAGATAAGCATACAGTTTCAAAGCAATGTGTTCGGTTTAAAAATAAAGCATTTATCTCCCCCCCGAGGGTTTTTGTAAAACAATTTAAGTAATAGAAAGTGGGGCTATGAACTCACCTTAATAAATGATATCACATGTATAATGAGAATGATGGATATGCCGTGAGAACTTCTACGAGCAACCTAAAATAGAATGTTGTGACTTAGGTTTGGAATAATGTTTAGGAAAACATAGACCATCCTATATACGTCTCTATGTTGATCATGATGTAGTACATGGTTTTTGTGTATGTTGTTTATAGAAATGGTCTAATTGTGAAAATATGTTTAGTTTATAGATATCGTACTACCATTCGGGCGATCATAATTCAGAGGTCATGCAGTAAACGTTCGAGGAGCTAGGACACTTTAAATCGTAAATCCAGCAACTCGTCGATACGTTTTACTCAAATGAAACCCCTCACATGAAGCTCCCTACTTTTGTAGCACTTAGTAGATACAACATATGTTTTGAGTGAAGATTGTTATAACATAAAGTTTATCATGTTTTTTAATAAGTATCTAGTTTTTACAAATTCTCGTCGTTTTCATAAATATGATCACCTTAGTTAACGGTCTTGGGTAAACAAGCCTTGCCGTGACTTTGGTCTTGACTACCATGGTCTTGAGACTTAGCTTTGACCTTAGCCGTAGCCGTGGTCTTGGCTTATGGCCATTAGGCCTCTTGGTTTGCTTGTAGTTGTGACAAAAGTATAGTTATAAGACTATATTTATGGCAGTTTCTGTTTTTGAAAGATTTTGGCCTATTTATGCGTTTTCAAGGTCCGAGCTTCTTCACTATTAAAGGAAAACGTCGTTCCGGACAACTTTCGTGTTTTAACTTTTTGATGATTCGGACCAGAAGTATCACTTTAAAAACGGAAGAACTCTTAACAGCTTATACATGGCAGTTTTGGCGTTTAGGTTTCGCTAACTTCTTTTGCTTATAACTTTTGACTCGTTTGTCCGTTTCGGGTGATTCAAATTGCTATGTTTTCCTTTTTATCTTGTCTACCATATTATGTAAGTTATAAAGTCCTTATATTAATGTTTTTAATGGTCTCGCATGTGTAGAATATGACTAGTTTACTAGTTTGTTACTTTTATGACCATATGTGAATTAAAACAAGTGATTGAGTATATGTACATCATGAACCAACATAGTAACTATATATATAGCATGAAATAGTTAAGATTATGAATAATAAAGATGAGATGATGGTGGTGATAAGTTCCTAACAACTTTTGGCTTTCAATAAGAAAGGAGTAACTTAGTAAGGATAGGACTTTGATTGATCGCGAAAGACTTCGGATTGAGCTAGCTTTCCACACCTTGGCACCCTTGAAAACTTGAAGAGTTGGTGATGAAGTACTAAGTGACTTGAGTGGATCTAAACTCAAGAAGATCACTTAAACTTGCTAGAGATTTGATTTAGTAGCTTGATTTTGGAACTTCCTTGCATAAACTTGGAGTTTATAGATCAAATGATGGAAGATGTGAGTGTTTTAGGGTATGAACGACCAAATTCAGTATGTGAAGGAGTTTATGATGTATTTCACTTCCTATTTATAGGAGGGTAAGTTTGGTTAACCATATATTGGGTTAAATATTAACCATGGTTAAGTTAGGACACTTGTAAAGATCTAAATGAACCATGGTTAGGATGATGCCACCAAAATGATGACTCCCCCCCTAAGTCGGCCATATAGTGATAAGATGACATAGGTGGATAGTTTTGATATTATCTTGAGTTTAGAGCATGATTTGGTTTCGTTAAATGCCAACCGTAAGTCGTTAAGCCATAAACGTAAACCGGAATCGTAAAATATGAAACTTGTAGGAATGATGAAACTCATCATTATACTCCATCTAAAAATATAAAATGGGTGATAAGTCTCATTGGGGTGCAAAAACGCTGCTTAAAGCTGGAAATACGGGTCAAAAACGCGTAATTCGCAGTTTATCGGAAAAGAACGAAATTTCAGGGAAACGACCGTGAATTTATTTAGAGTAGACTAAAATTAGTCTAAAAATGATATGAGATGTCAAAATGTGGTTTTCTTCATACGCGGGATAACTTAACAGTTATTTGTGAAGTTTAAAAGTTACGCAATTTATGCAAAAATGTAGAACGTATAAGGTTAGTTCCTTTATGGTCAAAGGAGGAGGGAAATATGTTTGACTTTCCCAAAAAATGTAAAAGTGTCAAAAACATATTAGAAACACAGTGCAGGAATCGTTAAGTCTGGATGTAAATAGAATTGTTTAAAACGTAAATTTAGTTTTGTTCTGCGCTGGACTTATTTGGTAATACTAAAAATAATAAATCTTAAAAATTCTCAAATTAATCATGAGTGATCTAAAAATTTATCTGATGCAAGGAAAATTGTCAGAGACGGTTTTCGTTAAGCGCGTGATGTTTAAACGGTGGACCGTCTAAAACGAAACTTTAAAACGATGTTTACTTAATAACTTTTGCGAAAATGATCTAACGATGGTCGAACTCTCAGGTTATTACTAAAATAATTTACCTTACGAGAATGTGGATAAAAAAAATTTACGGGATGAATAGTGAAAGTGAATAGTAAATGTGAATAGTAAAAGTGAATAGTAAATTCTTGAAAATGAAAAGTAACCTAAAAATGCGGGTGGTTACATAGAGGAGCAATGTCTCCTCCGAAGTAAAGGTATGATCTTTGGTTGAGCGACATGATAAGTCAACTCATAGTCTCCTCCGAAGTAATGGAACAATGTCTCATTGAGTGACGGTATAATTTTTGGTTGAGCGACCTATCTGGTTAGCTCATGATCTCCTCCAGGGTAGAGGGGCAATGTCTCCTCTGGTGTCTTGGTATGATCATTGGTTGAGCGACACGTCAAGTTGGCTCATACTCTCCTCCGGAGTAGAGGAACAATGTCTCCTACGGGGTGATGGTACAATCTTTAGTTGAGCAACCTCTACTTAGCTCTAATAATTACTCTCCTATAATTAGATACATGGATGGAGAAGTAGGACGAGGACATTGATCCATGCGTTGCATATATTAAAAGCACTAATGTAAGGTGCTATCGGTATGCACTGCACATAAGCATATGCTATACCAGTATGGAAAAGTAGTATAAAGATGTTGATCTAAGTGTTGCATTCGAACATTGGAACAAATGTGTGTGGTGGATAACTTTACAAAATACATGCGATGTTAGGCACACAAGCTGGTTAGTGCACTGAGCAAATCACACAAACACCGAACCAAGCCCTGCATCGGTAGGCACTGGGTAAAACAATCTGGGCATTGCATCGGTATATATTGTATGTATTTATCTAAGTATCGGGGTGTGTATGCTCATGTAGCTCGACAACTTCATAATGACCAACACTACACAAAATAAACTAAAGTCCTAGTAGTAGGGAAGCATGAGGGCTTAGGATATGGGGATAGCTCGGGGTCCATCAGAGCATTGCACGGTCGGACATACCTAAGCTTGGAGCGACCTTGAAAGGTCCTTCGGCACACCACGTACCCCTTCTACCAGAAAAAAGTGAAAAAGTAGAAACTAAACTACTCATTACAAAGCATTACTTATTACAAACTAGAACATCAAACTACCGAGAGAGTTCTTAGATAGGAGAATGGATGCTCCGGTATTCTGGGGGTGAGTGCTCCCTTCCACACTATGGTTCTCATCTTCAAAATTTTGTTCACTTGACCCTACTCCGAAGTTCTTCTTGGCAACCTTTCTTTTTTGGTTGCGTCGGAAGATACCTCTGGCCAAGTAGAGGCTTTTCGCTTAGTCGCATTCTTAGCCTTTGCAACCACTCTAGGGTCAGCCAAGCTGGGTGGCAATGATCTCCTCCAAATTAGGCTTAGGGATAGTTTCTCCCTCCGGAGCAGGTTGTGTGGTTCGATCAACAACTCGTCAAATATTAGTTTTTTGATCATATGGTTCCTCCCTTACCTCGGTACCATCCCAAGAGGGCATAACCATGAAGTCATAGATACTCATAGCTACAAATGCTAGTGAATAAATCTTTGATTGAAACCCTCACATTGTAATTCTATCAAAATAAAACTCCGGTCGAGACAAGTTGTGGCCTACTCCGAGCAAAACTCTATGTTTGTGATGCTACTCGTGGCTAAAGCTCCAAACGAAACTCTAAGTTTGTGATGTTAGTCGAATAAAAGATCAGAACGAGTTTAGGATGCTAGCTTCAAACAACACCCCTCACAACAATTGAAACTCTTGGGGTGACCTCCGATCGAAACATCTGATCAAGACTTCTTGTGTTAGTAACAAAAAGACGTTGAATAAGAATTTGAAGGTTAAGACATCCAATCAAAACCTTTGGTTTGGCCTTCGATGGAGACCTCCGATCGAAAACCTCTATGGTCAGACGAAACCTCAGAACGAGACCTTTGTTTGAAATTATAGATCCAAATGAAGCTCTGAATGAAACTTTTAAAGTCGGACAATCTCCGATCGAAATAACCACTAACCAAACTTCGATCGAGGAAATCACACCTGAACCTCTAAGCGAGACATTCGGTGTCCTCCAGTCGAGCACCTCCGATCGAGGAGCACCCTCTCCGAAAGACACCCTCTTCCAAAGAGAAATCTCTGGTGAAAGCCTTGTGATGGTTCTGCACAAACATTCAAGTAAACAAGTCAAAAACCAATTTTTTACTTTACGAAATGTTATCCGGTAGAATAAAATAAAGTATGGTGCATATAGCGTCACTCAAGCAAAGAGTCATTATATTATGTCATCTTTGATGGGTCTCATAAAACTCATGTGTGACTAGTGTGCTCATGATAGTCACTACCAAATATATACTGCAAGCGTGTTAAAAGTACTTTCACACTAGTGTTTAACGTAATATGATTGGGATATTTAAATTGAGGCCACTATCGCGGTGTCAATTTGGTCGCGTGTCAAAAAGTTACAAGTTTAAGTCTTGACATAGTCATGCAAGTGTATGCGAGTAATTATTGCCCGAATTCTTTCTGCTTGTCCCAAAAATGAGCTAAGTTGAAGCATTCATCCAAATGGACGTGCCACAAAGTAAAGCTAAAAGATTGAGGCACCATATAGTGTGATGATATGCTTTAAGCCTTTGAAGTGCGCGAGCAACAAGTATATAATCTTTATGTCTATTATTTAAATAAGCTTCAACAAAAAGCAAGTTCTTTGAGTACATCCGATGGAGACATCCGATAAAAACACTTGGTCAAAATAATGTAACACCCCTAGGTATGAAACCCGTGGAAAGGAGCACCTTTGGTCGAGAGTAAAGATAAACTTCTGATTAAGACAACAAAGACCTCCGAGGGAGATCTTGGTTACCTCCGGATGAAATAATTTATCCCGGACGAAACTTTGGAATATCCTACATAAAAAGGAAAATAATCCGAAATAAGTATAAAAAAAAGGGGGCTCCAAAAGGTGAAGAATGGTGGGATCACCCTGGTCCCATGCATCCTAAGGATGCCAACCGGACCCTCCTCCAAGGACCCGGCCCCAGGCAATGAGCACCTGTCCCAGTGACTGTACTTATCAAGAGGTTGGGCTTTGAACCCTGGCCATTTTCTCCAATAGGCCCCTCGTTGACCAGTCCATCTGAGCATTTGCGGTGGGGGGGATGGTACCAATTGAAAGATTTTAGGCCAATGGAGAGATTCGAACCCCGGTCTATTGACACAAGGTTGGAAGCTCTTACCATTGGACTAAAGGCCCATTGGTAAAAAGGGGGCTATACGACATTGTTGGATCATGGTATCTCGTAGTTGACATGGTAGATTCATTTGTCTTTATACATATGCCAACAGTTCACTACCCAACAATGTTGGTTCACATCTATTCTCACTTACACATGCACTAGCTTTTTATTTACTTTATCATCACATAGTAAATAGTAAATAATCCTCTAAGCAAATAAGTAAAGTTCTTGCATAAATTGAGATAGGTTCTTTATCATTCTTGCATAAAGTTCTTGCAAATATAAGTAAAGGCATCATCACTGCTACATAGGTACTTTATCATTCCTATAATTTTAATAAGTACTTCAACTATCTACCAATATGTTTATGTCTCCTCCGATCGAGATAGTTAAGCACCTACCTCATACCAATCTTGGTAATAATGATGGAAGATTGTTCAAGGTAACCATCTAAAAATAAAAATGAGACATGGAGAAGTGGTAATTACCTCTGATGGAGACAACCTCCGGATAAGTCACAAACACGGTCAAACCCACAAACCTCCGATCGAGACTTGGCTAACCCAACCTCCGATCGAGGTGAATATATTCTAAGATAACCTAGTTCGAAACCTCCGGGCGAGACAACCTTCCAACTCCGATTGAAACAAAATGAAAAGATTGAGAACCTCAAGATAAACTGATAATCGACATGAACTAGTCGAGACCTTCGGTGGAGACCTTAGCTCGAACCTCCGGACGAGTCACGCTCAAATACCTCTGGACGAGCCAAGCACCTCCGGATGAGCCAACATAACCAAACGAGACTCATCTCACCCCAAACTTTGATCGATGGAGGCCACCGATCGAAATCTCCGATCGAGACAAGCTCTCCCCACCACCACCAATCGAAACCTTTGTTTGAGACCTCTTGGCATAATCAAATACCTCCGATCGAGACAACTCCGATAGAAGCACTTATCCCCACCTCCGATTGAGACCAAACTATACTTGAAACTGTTGGTTTGTTTTGTTTCGTCACTTTATGTAATGTAGAGAAAAGTGTAAAAAAAATGACAAGGAGATATGGTGGCCCCAACTTTATAAATGGGAATGTGAATTAAATTCTATATATTTGCTAAAAACACAAAGTAAATACTTAGACTCCGAATGAAACTTCATGGTCGAGTGTTTTTTTTTTTTTTTTTTTTATAAAAAAAGTGGTGAAGTAAAAAGAAATAAAAGTAGTATTTATACTACTCCGAGGAACAACAAAAGCCACCGATCGAGACTAAATTGTAGCTCTGATCGAGACAATAAAGAAACTCCTATCGAGACTGAAGACCACCTCTTGTCGAGCACTCTGATCGAACACTCGGTCAAAATAAATGGAAGTAGTATGTAAAAAAATTGTGGGAATAGAAATGAAAAGTGTTGTGGAAAACGTTATGTGTAAGGGTTTGAAAGCACACAAGCCCCCACATTTCCAAAATAAATTGTTGGGCTCTTATCTGGGCCTACGAACGAAACCCTTCGTTTGTGATGCTACATCCGAACGAGATACTCGAGCGTGTAGGCAAAGAATTCTAACCTTAACCTCTGAACAACATACTCGAACGGGTAGGCAAAGAATTCTAACCTTAACCTCCGAACGAGATACTCAACTGGTGAGACACATTTTCAGATTCTAGTATCAACTCTTTGGAAATACATTAATACTAGACTGGGGGACATGATGAGGTACATGGTCCAAAATTATTGGTAGGATCAAAAAATTTCTTAGCCTCTGAATGAAACACTCAGACGGAAGAGCAACTTTTCTAGTTAAGTCCGGAAATTCATCATAGAGGTACAATATCGCTACGACCCAAACGACTAACAACATAAGGAACATCATTTCGGAAAATGGATTCGGCTCTAGTCTCGACTACAGAGATATGGCGTACAATTCACCACCAAAATGGGGTGTGAATTACCAAGTGGGAATCGCCAACCAAATCAATATTCTTCCTCTGACACCCCCAACACTTGTACAATCAAGAGGAGAAAGTCTCTAGTCAATCTCATGACCTTCTTCATTTAATGACTCACTAGACTCTGCTACGGAACTCCTCTTGGTCAATCTCCCCTTTTTGGTTGCATCGGAAGGCTCTTGCGACTTAGTAGAGGCTTTTCGCTTGGTCGATGCCTTTGCCTTTGCAACCACTTTGGGATTAGATCAAGTGGCAATGATCTCCTCCAGAGTAGGCACAGAGATAGCCATGTCTCCTAAGACATGTGAAGTAATATGGTTAGTGACCCACTCTTGTATCGAACTTTAAAATTTAATGGTATTCTTGGAAATTCTTTCATCCTCGATCGAGACATTCGAACAGATAGAAAAATTCTCGAGAGTACCAAATCTTTGGAAATTTTGGCCTCCGAACCAGACAAGCTTTTTTCTCTAAAGTCTAGTACTAACTCTTTGACAATACATTGACACTAGACTGGGGGACATGATGAGGTATGTCCTCCTCCTGATACTCCGGAGGAGACAATCACAATTAACTCCAAATACTTCTAAGACAAAACCAATCTATGATGAGGCATTGTCTGCTCAGGAGAGTTGTCAGCCCATGAGAGTTGTCTGCTCAGGTGAGCTGTCTGCTCAGGAGAGCAATGTCTGCTCAGGAGAATTGTCTGCTCACGTGAGCTGTCTGCTCAGGAGAGCATAGTCTGCTCAGGAGAGCTGTCTACTCAGGATGCATTGTCTACTTAGGAGAGTATGTCTGCTCAGGAGGCAGAACATTATCTCCATCAGAACTAGTACGCTGGCAACTGACACACATTGTACGATGATGTACGAATAGCACAGGCGTCTGGTCCACAACTAGCACAAATACAACTTTGACCCCGAAGACCAGGCCTGGTGCTCTTCAGCGCTTTAAGTGCTGCCCCTAGAAGACAACTTAGCTTCCACAAGGCTGTTGTCGTGGAGCTAACCACAGGTAGTATAAAAGGAACTCCTCACACACATGAAGGAGGGCCTTTTTCCCACACACACATACTCCGATAGAGACTTCTCTCTGCCCTTACTCCTCTTTACTTAACACTTATTATTTATCACTCACTTATACCAAGTACTTACTCTCACGCCGGAGCTTGGTCTCGGACTAAAAACCCGGGGCGAGCTAACGGTGTTCTATCTTATTTTAGCCTACAAGACGAAGGAGCTGCCGCGGAGTCTCCTGAAGCTTAGGGTTGAAGAGCATCTACGAATATTTGCTCAAACACTAGCCTTTTTAATTTTTCACACTTTGCATATTATCGCATAGCAATACTTTTTAATGGTGGTCTCGTATTCGTTTATGATATATGAAACCTTAATGCAAATTTGTTTTTACTTATTATCAGCACAAACTACTGGAATGCATGATCTTTTGACAAGTGACAAATGCCTTAATTTACAAACTATCAATTAACAATTCCATGCTCAACAATGTCAAGCCATATGCAAGGTTTTAAGGGGAAACATATACGTGATGGTTACTGCACTTGCACAATACTAACAACTAAGTTGCCCATCTAACAAAACTATCTTTCGAGGCAATTATACATTCACCAAGAAATAAAATATGATGTGTCAACGTTATAGAATTGAGAAAGTCCATATCATTGGAGATGCTCTAACAAAACTTTTTTTTTTTTTTTTTTTTTTTTTTTTTTTAATTCTTGAGAAAGTGTAGTATTATAGATAAAGTCAGAATTTACAAAGCCTGACACAATTTTTAAATACTTTTTATCGAATGAGATGTCTAAATGGCATGTTGAAGTCTTTGACTTGATAACATGACACATAGTCCAAATTGTTTTATATAAGTACAACTATCAAGTTTATATCATGGTTTCGGACCCCTCAACCGTACCACGTAGAAACAATCCGCTCACTTTCTTCACCATCAGTCCATTTTCATTTTTATATGTTAAACTATAGGTGTTGTTTGATTAAGCATTTATTAAGAAAAATAGTTGTCTATAAGAGCTCGACGTGGCCCCAAATTGTATTCATAACAAAGTTTTTCCAATATTCAAAAGAGTATGTTCATAACAAACTATTGAGAACAACTATGAGAAAAGTCAAGCATGCCTAGAATCCCACATCGGTAAAGGAGAATAAGTCTTACCACCTTATATATCTAAGTGTGCATTGAATGTTTGTCTTAGGGTGAGTAATGGGCTTTCGGTTTGCAAGTACTCATATGTTATGGAAACATGTGCGACTGGTTAAGCCGAAAACTTTAAAACCCTAACTTTTTTATACACTATTCCAACTATACATATAAGATTTTTTTGAACAATGATTCCATACATTTTCTTTAACAAAGATTGAGAGTCACAGTAAGTAGTCTAGTTTTGGCAGCTATTAGTAGAAAGTGGAAGATCAATATAGTTTTTATCAAGTTAACTAAAGATAAGCAATTCAATCAACATGAGCCGAAAACTTTAAAACCCTAAATTTTTTATACACTATTCCAACTATACATATAAGATTTTTTTGAACAATGATTCCATACATTTTCTTTAACAAAGATTGAGAGTCACAGTAAGTAGTCTAGTTTTGGCAGCTATTAGTAGAAAGTGGAAGATCAATATAGTTTTTATCAAGTTAACTAAAGATAAGCAATTCAATCAACATGTGTGGCTTTAATTAAAAAGAAATGTGATTTCTACTTAAAGCTATTATGAAAGCTTCAAACAGGGTATCAGTTTATATTTACGCTTTGTTTTCTACTGGTCACAAAGGTGAGAATAGCATGGTGTTATAATCAAACTAATGAAGGTTTTCTATGAAGACACTAATTTCATTCATATCAAACGGTAATCTTGGTTCACAAATTATAATTGTTGTGTTTCACAATCTTGAACAAAAACAACTAGACGCGTTCATAACAAACTACTGAGAACAACTATGAGAAAAATTAAGCATGTCTACAATCCCACATCGGTAAAGGAGAATAAATGTTACCACCTTATATATCTAAGTGTGTATTGAATGTTTGTATTAGGGTGAGTAATGGGCTTTCGGTTTGCAAGTACTCATATGTTATAGAAACATCTGAGACTGATACAGCCGAAAACTTTATGATAAAATCCTTACTTTTTTATACACTATTCCAACTATACATATAAGATTTTTTTGAACAATGATACATTTTCTTTAACAAAGATTGGGAGTCAAGTAGTTTTTGGTAGCTATTTTTTTGAACAATGATACTTTTTCTTTAAAGCTATTATGAAAGCTTCAAACGGGGTATCAGTTTATGTTTACACTTTGTATTCTACAGTCACAGAGGTGAGAATAGCATGGCGTTATAATCACCACAAACTAATGAAGGTTTTCTATGAAGACACTAAGCTTTCATTCATATCAAACAGTAATCTTGGTTCACAAATTATAATTGTTGTGTTTCACGATCTTGAACAAAAACAACTAGACGCGTTCATAACAAACTACTGAGAACAACTATGAGAAAAATTAAGCATGTCTAGAATCCCACATCGGTAAAGGAGAATAAATGTTACCACCTTATATATCTAAGTGTGTATTGGTTGAAGTTAAGCAATGGAAAAATGAAAGATAATGGGTATACTAAGGAATACAATGAGTATTACCTTTGCTATTGTTGTTGCTTGGTTCCACCACCACCACCATATATATATATGAAATAAATTCAAGTAAAAGAATGAAAATGAGGGTATTGATTACCTTAGTCCCCAAATTGTAGGGTAATGGTTGATTACTCACTTCTGGGTATTGATTGCATTCCTTACCTCCAACCAAGCACTTTTAATCATTTCCTTTTCCATTACCCACCTCTTTAACCCCTCAACCAAGCACCCCCTGAATGTTTGTCTTAGGGTGAGTAATGGGCTTTCGGTTTGCAAGTACTCATATTGTTATAGAAACATATGAGACTGATACAGCCAAAAACTTTATATAAAATCCTTACTTTTTTATACACTATTCCAACTATACATATAAGATTTTTTTGAACAATGATACATTTTCTTTAACAAAGATTGGGAGTCAAGTAAGCAGTCTAGTTTTGGTAGCTATTAGTAGAAAGTGGAAGATCAATATAGTATTGGAATAAAAGTGTAGAATTATAAAACCATGAACTACATCCATGAAGGGAAGTCACACACATAATCCTTCACTTGAATTTATAATGCTTTCAAAATGGGAGTAAATCCTTTTTGAAGATAACTGCTTTTAACCAAGTCATACATGACTGGAAAATCAATTTTTTTACATGAATATAACCTAAACGAACAAACATAAGTCACGAACTAAAACGTACTTGTATTACATTACATATAATCTAAAAATATCAAACAACATATAATTGAGCAAAATTCAAGACAGCCTTGATAAGTTCAAGCAGATTCGTTAACCAACTTTTTCTTTTTATTGAGTGATGTACTTAACGATGCCTTAGCCTTCTTCCACTCTTTCATGGACTCGTCTGTCCTCATGAACGAGCATGTGTCATCAGATTCCAAGATAGACCGTTTTTTCCTTTTTTCTAATGGTTTCTTCTTCACGGGTGATAAAGCAGGTTCCTTGGTACTTGGTGTCTGGTCATCGAGAATCTTGTTTTCTGGCTGTGAAACCATTGCATCAGTCTGCTGTTTTTGTTTCTCAAAACTTATATTGGGCACAATCTGTGATATGCTAAAAGAAGTGTGGCTTGTGGTGCTAATCAATTGTGTCCATGAGGATTTATGTCGCCAAAATTCACCTCTAGCTGTTCGAGTCAAATCTTCATCAGTTGGTTTTTTAAGATCATTCGAGCTACCCGACTGGCTATCTGCATTTTCACGCTTTTCTAAGTTGCTATTTTCCACCTCATTAACATCGTCAGCTCGGGGTTCCTCATCTTTTTGGTCAATAGCATCTGGAAGAACATCTGACGTTTCAAGTTTTTCTACATTGCTATTTTCCACCTCGTTAACATCATCAGCTCTGAGTTCCTCATCTTTTTGGTCAATAGCATCTGGAAGAACATCTGGCGTTTCAATTTTTTCTACATAGCTATTTTTCACGTCATCGATATCATCAGTTTTAGGTTCATCCTCTTTTTGGTTGATAACATCGGGAAGAATATCTAACATTTCAACTTTTTCATAACTGCTATTTTTCACGTCATCAATGTCATCAGCTTTACGTTCATCATCTTGTTGGTTAATAACATCAGAAAGAACATCTGGCATTTCAAGCTTGTTGGTTTTTGGTTCCTCCTCCATTTCCCGACAATCATTTGCAAGAATGTCGGAAATACTGACTTCTGTTGTAACTGGGCCTACATCTGCTGTGGACTCTTCTTTTATATCCAATCCGGGCTCGTTTTTATCACTATCCAGCTTTCTTTTCTTATTATCATCCTTTAATTCTTCTTCTTCTTTTTGAGAAACAGTTGCAATGAAGTTAGAAATATTGAATGAAGTGTTACGTTTCTGACCAAGAAGATTTTTCCAACTAGACTTAATGGAACGTAAAGAAGTGTTTCCTGATGGCTTTGTACTTGATTCTGCTTCTGTTTTATTGTCTTTTGGAGTATCCACACGAGTTTGAGAATTTTTAGACGGTTCAGGGACTACAGAATTGTTGGTTTCTTCTGAGTGAGGTGATTTTCTCTTCTTAGCGAGTGGTACAGCCTTCTTTTCATTACTATCATGCACAACTTTTGGTTTCTCGGTAGAAGTTATCGGTCTCTTAGCTATTGGTTTCTGAGCATTCAACAAGTATAAAAGAGAATATTAAGATTAGAGTACGAGTATATACTAAAAAGTAAATGTGGCAAAATGAAAAATCATTAATATTATGTAATGGGTCAAAATGGTACTTTTTATTTAGATTAGATTAAGCCAAGCTGTCAAGTGTCAACACTACTGTCAGGTTTAAAATTTTCATTTAAAAAATAATGTCTAAAATATGATTACGGAAACTATATTGTTAAAAATAATCTGCTTTTTCAATAAAGCTATCTATGAGGATTTAGGCATTTAACAATCTGTGGTCGACTTTTAGGCCAGTTTTAAAATTTGACCTGCTTAACATAAATTGTAGCCAAATCGCCCCATACTAAAAAAATAGGTTGAAATTGACAGCTCTAACTAAAAGGAAATAAACAGATAGACAAAGTGATAACGTTAAGTTGATTACTGAGTCATACCCGATTTGCCATCATAGATCTCATTTCCCCTATCAAATCCATGCTGTCATTTTTCCCATTTCCCACATTAAGTACAAGATTATCTTCATCTGTTAAATTATCTTCTTCATCATCTTCAACAGCAGCCGAGTCATCATTATAGTTCATGGGGTCGCCTCTTGCATTGACCGATTCAGACTTCTTAGTTACTTGCTTAGATGGGTTTGCCCTGTTGAAAATCTTGTTCATCACTGAATTCATTATATCGAGCTCTTGCTCGTTAACTCCATAACTTGCATCCTCAACTTCTGAAGATTGTTTTTTACTGGGTGGAGGAAATTCAATGGAGTGCTCTTCACAATCACAAAAATGGGTTGGGGTGGATGGAACTTGAAGACGTTGGAAGCTGTATTTATGTTTGCCAATACCAACTTGGGCCAATGATTTCACCTATTCAAAAACCAACAAAATCAATGAACTCGAACTGAGACGGTATCTTATAGAAGTGCCAATTTTGACCCATTTACTTATGCATGAGTTGGTTCAGGTTAAATTTACCTGTAACGCGTCAAATTCAATAAGTAACTCAAAAGATTAAACAACTCGAGAGTTGCCCATAAGGTATTTTTAATGCAAAAACCTTATTGAAAAAAATAAACAAAATATGCACTTTGGGTCAACCGTCAACCTGATCCAACCTGTTTCAAACTATATCAGAATGTACCCACTTTGCGCCAAACGCATTTGACATGTTACCCAAACCGCCATTTCGACACATATACATTTACATAAAGAAATAAAAGAAACATTTGGGTAAAGATTAAAAAATGGTGGTTTTGGTCAAAAGGAATAGTACCTTTCCTAGCTTGGGGAAGAAAAGATTGATCTATTTCTTATCAGCTGGCGACGGTTTCTTTGGCTTTTCTAAAGGCGTTTGACTTTTCGATAAATCAGCATTAACACTTTCAGATGCTTTGCTTGCAAGTTCAGATTCTTCTTGCCACTCACGCTTTAATTTAAGAAGATAATGTTCCTTGGCCTTCTCAAGCTTCAGTCTCCCTCCTTTCCACATACATCCATTATACTGAAAATTTGAATATTAACGTTGGCAACAGTAAGAACTTCATCTTAAAAAATGTATAAGGATAGTTGAGAAAAATATATCGTCAGAACTATATATGAACTAAGATGCTTTATGACATAAAACGAATCTAAGACCTCATGCATTATAGATGTAAATCAACCGACTTGCTAGTAGCAAAATTTCGGTGTAAAGGAGTATCATGATTGTATTTCAGATTTCATTATAAAAACAGGACAAAAATGTGGGCACTATGAAGCAAGAAAAAGCATCAGGAAGACGAGCTCTAAAACTACCAGGAAACCAGCATCCATAATGGTATCCTTAGCAATACTTATTAAATGGTCCACAAGATTGGTATCGTATTTGGTTTTTATATATGAACCCTTAATGCAAACTTGCTTTACTTATTATCAACACAAACTACTGGAATGCATGATCTTTAACAAGTGACTAAATTCACAAACTATCAATTAACAATTTCATGCTCAACAATGGCAAGCCGTATGCAAGGTTTTAAGGGAGAAACATATACGTGATGATTACTGCACTTGCACAAAACTAACAACTAAGTTATCCAGCTTACAAAACTAACTTTCGAGCCAATTATACATTCACCAAGAAATAACACCGTATAAATAAATTTAGATGCACATGCTTGATCGCACTACTTTGATAATTCTAACGATTTGTGTTGGTTTAGTATTGTTATCTGATGATTGAATTTAGTTATTTCTAACACATATAGACAATGCAATGGTCGCTTTTCAAAGAAACATGGATTCGCTGAGGTGCAATATTTTCAACTTGTGGGGTTGTTCAAGTAAGCTTATGTAAGCAGCTTATCAGCTTATCGAATTAAAAAAAAATGCAATAATATGCTATTTAAACTTGTTTAAGCCGTTCCTAATAAGCTCATTCACGCTAGCTTTATAGCTTCTTTTTCAGAAGTTCTCATGTCTAGCTACAACTTTACCCCATATCAGACAGTATTTAAGGGACCTTATTAAAAAAAAGCTTATAGTTGTAGCCTTTAGCATAAAACCAATTTCAAAAAGCTTTTCCATTAAGCTAGTTGTTTACACTTTGAAGAGCTGTTAACCACTTTTCGAGAAGTACTTTGCTACGCTTATTGTAGTTACATAACAAAATAAGCTGATATGTCTTTAGGGAGTGTTTAGATTTAGCTTACATTCTGTGCTTATTGGTTTATGGAGATATCAAAAAGCCCACCTTTTTCGTCTTATGAGCTTAACAAGTTGAGCTAATGGCTTATTTCAAATAAGCCATAATTTAAGCTCGTAAGCCGGAAAAATTGGGTTTTCAAAATCTCAATAAACCAATAAGCACAGAAAATAAGCTAATCCAAACACCCATTAAAACAACCATAAGCTCCCCCAAACACCATTTTAGCATCATCTCTTTCATTGTGTAACCTAATAAGCTACAGTAGTATTTCTTTTTTTTATAAAGACTTCACCTTTATTTAACGCGTCTTTGTTGCAAAAAAGTTCAATTGACGAGCTAGTTAGAAATTGATAAGCTCATTTTTAATGAACTTAGTTTATAAGGTCATAAACCATAAAGAATGAGCTTATGAATTTTCAATAAGCTCCTCAATTAAACTTTTTACAACAAACTAAACAAGAAAATGATTTAAATAAGAAAAGGTTATAAAGATATGAAATTTAGTAATAAAAATAATAATACCGTGCTAAAGAGCTTAGGAAGTGATTTATCATTGGATGGTACAAAATCAAGATACGCAAAGCTACGGTCTTTAGTTCTAACTATATCTACGGAGACAACTTGGCCTAGCGAAGAGAATGTTTTCCGGAGATCTTCTTCTGTTACTGCGCCGCCTAGTCCTCCGACAAAGATTCTTGTTTTGTCTGTTGTGGGTGTTGTGACGTCAATTGACTCCATTGTTGCCGGAGATAGAGAAGGAAGTATTGTTGACGGAAGAGAAGGGAAGAGTGTTAATGTGAGTTTAGGTTGCAAGAACACTAGTTGGGATGGGCTGGGTTGGTATGTATGGGCTTTGCTACGTAGTAGTTGGATTGCTTGTTGGCTCGGCTGTCTTAGGCCTGTTCCATAATCCTAATTTTCTTGCTTATTTTGAGACTTGTTGACTTATGAATAACAACAATACTCAAAATAAGTCAAAAGATTAAGGCTTATGAAATATAAGTCTAAATAGGCTTATGTTTTATAAGCTTAGCCAAATAGGCCAGAGGCGTAGGTATCGTGAACATGACGTTGATGAAGCACATTTGTTGGCGACTATTTTGGTGACGATTCAAAATATTCAAAGCATTATTTCAGACATCGATATTGTATGAGCACAAAACTATTTTTAAAGATAGCAAAAGGTACTGAAACTTATACTTTCAATCTTCTTCCGAAGGATTTTAAATTCTTTGAAGTCCGACCCGTGCTACGGGTCAAATGAGTTTTAATATTATTATGAAATGCACTTTAGTCATACGTCAATTGCATACGACACATCATCCGTTGCATTTGATGAATATAAACAAATTGGTGAACATTGTACACGCAATTGTCTAGATCATTTACCAAGTGCATACTGGTTTTGTACATGGCTAAGTTTTTATAGTTTTTAAATAACTCACCTAAGTATATAGAAATCAGTTATACACAATGTTGGAATCACTCCTAAACCTATTTCAAGTGTTAGTGATTAATATGTAATAGTTAGCTTATTATGGCCTTTATGTTAGTAATTAGTCTTAGGCTTATGTAAAAGGCCCATAAGCCTAGGCCTAGCCCAATAAGGAAAAGGAATGGAGTAGGAGTGTTGCCCTAGCTCCCCTTCCTATAAATACCTTGTAATAACCCTCACTTGAGGGTTGGTTGTTCAATTTACTCTTTCACTCTTCTCTACTCTCTACGCCTAACCGTTTATACTTATACGTGTGTGTGTGTTTGGATATTGTTCAACCGACCTCTATCTCTTCTCTATTCTTTCTATTGACGCTTGTGTTGTAAACTTAGTGACCTAACAGTGGTATCAATCGCCAAATAGTTGGGTGAATCGTTATTGTTTTTTAAGTGGGTTTTGGTCCTACGCGTAAAACAACGGTTCGAACTTTGGCTCGCTTAAAAATTGATTTTTTACACTTTTTAATCCAAGATTCTTGTACTTTCAACGTTTTAAGGTGTTAAAATAACTGTTTTTGGCAAAAAGTTTCAACCTTTACGTGTGGATCATTGTTTTTGAGCTTGGTTTTTTACGAGGAACTCGTTCTACGCATAACATTCTTAGACACTTTGGATCATTAAATTTCACACTTTTGTGTTATTTTGGTGATATTGAAGCTATTTCATCACAAAAATCTGGTTTAGAAACATCTTTGGGCAAAAGTCATTTTACGAGTAAGTCTACGCATAGCAAAACCCTAAAACTACGCGTAACTTGGTTATTCGTTTGATCTTCAGTTTCGTGGTTTACTCCGTGTTTTCTTGCTTGGATAAGCCTGAAAATACGTCGACTTGGGATATCCTTTGCACTGTGATAGTGTAAAAGATCATTTGGGCAAAACCCTAAAATTACGCATAAGCATAAGCTTACGCGTAGAAATTTTTACGCCTAAGATTCATCTTACGCCTAAGCCTTGTCTTACGCATAAGGTAATCCTACGCCTAAGTTTTTCTACGCCTAACTCCTTGTTTACGCATAACTTTAGCGTTTTTATCCTTACTTACGCTTAAGCTAATCCTACGCGTAACTCTTATTGTTACGCGTAACTTTGGTGTTTTTACGCATAAGTGCTACTTGGCTTTATTGTGATTTCCACGCCTAAGGATACTTCATCAACAAAGGTTCATTCGACTACAAAGATCCATTTAACAACACAAGTTTTTCAACATGTCACAACCACCATACTCTAGCTATTTTCCTTACACTTATAATCAACAACAATTAAGTCCACAACATCAACAATGGCATCAACAACAAGCAATTTATCAACAACAATTTAATCAACAACATACTCCACAACTTGCAGCAATTCCACAACCTCAAATGGTTCAACCACCACCAAGTCTTCAAGTTCAACCCTACACAAACGATTTCAATCAACATCCATCAAGGAACACTATGAAGGAACCCACTTGGTTTACAAAGATGTGTGAAGCTTTAAGCAGCCAACAATCAATTCATGAGGCTGGATCACTTGATAGACCTCCAATGCTCACTCCAGGAAACTACGATCAATGGGTGATTAGGTTCTTTAGGTTTTGTGATCTGAAGAAGCCACATGGAAAGTTCCATAAAGAAGGTTATCTTGGAAGGTCCATTTCAGATGCCTACTGTCATTGTACCCGGAGATCCAAATGCTAATTGATTCCTCCCGAACTACCTTCTTTTATTTCTCCGTCACACTTATCAACCGCTTTATGAACGGTCAACCGTACAATGATAAAGGGCGCAGCCCGGGAGAGATGCAATTTTACCAAGGATTAAAAATATCCTTAGATCGTTTATGTCCTGGCGAGGCGTGATATCCTAAATACAATGACTTGTGAATTTGTTGAAAATAATATTAGTATAGAAAAACAATCTATTGACTAACACTAGGAATGTGATAGTAATAGCTCTGTCCAGCTACGTCAATAAAAAGTACAATCAGAACCTAAAAACGTAACGAATACAAACGTACGTTTAACTAAAACGTAAACGTAATAAAACAAAACGATTATAACTATAGTAGGGATTTGCATGTCTTAGCGACTTAAATGCAAATTAAAGGAAATAAAAGGTAAAATATATTAAATAAACGCTATCACTATTTTTAAATGATGAACGTTAAAACCTAAACACGTTTAAATAAAATACGTAAACGTACAAAATAAAATGCGAGTTTAAAAGAAATAAAAGGCCTACAAATATGAAAATGAACTTTTTACAATCCTAATAATAAAAGAAAATTATTAGAAAAAGAAAATTATTTTTAAAACTATTTAATTAATTATTATTAATTAAAAACTATTTATTAAGTATTTAAAATGCACTAAAATATAAGAAAATACAAATTTAACCTAGAAAAATGAAATTATAACTTAGAAAAATCTAAAATTTTATAAAACTAATTTAAACTGAAATATATTTTTATGCTTTTTATTTATTTTTTATTAATTATTTACTATTATTAATTACTAAAAACTATTATTGATTTATTAAAAATAATAAATGATTAAAGAAAAATCTGAAACTTTTTACAAAATTCTAAAATAAATAAAAGAAGCCAAGAAAATATAAAAACTATATGCTATTAACAAAAATAAGCTAATAAGCAAATAAGCTTTTAAGTAAAAGCTATCACTTAGCTTAAAAAGGAGCTTTTTTGGTTTTTTTCTTGTTTCTGGACTAAACATATACTAATATTATACATATTTAATGAAAACAAAACTTTACAAACTTGAAAATAAGCAATATAAGAGCTTCTGAGTCCAACAGTTAAGCTTTTGCTTGATGTTGGAGCTCAAGCTCAATATAAGCTTGAAAAGAGCTTTAAAAAACAGAAACAAAAGATAAAATAAGGTAATACAAGTCCAATGGTTAGTATAAACAAGAATAATGGACTGAAATGGTGTGAGCTTATGGTTTAGACACCAAGCTTTTGCTTGACTTGGATGGATGGAGGCTTCAAAGAACCTATAACAAGCTCCACCAGAAATAAAGGAAAGAAATATGTATACAAGTTATATGAACAAATATGAACAAACATGTGCACTGGCAATCACCTAAAAGCTTGTTATAAGCTCATAAGCTCTAACAGATACACAAAACCAAACACACCGCTACTATTGTAATGGCCATTTAAGCTGATAAAATAAGCTTGAAATACCAAAATGAGAATTGAGATAGCAAGATGGGTTGGTTGGGTTTCCAAAAAGCTAAAAATCAACATGTGAGGTTCACAGATTAGCTTAATAGAAGCTTATGAAGTTGCTAATATTTCACTGATTTCTCAGTGAATACTAAGAATTGGGACAAACAAAAAGCTTAATGCATCCCTTATTAACAAGCTACAAAATGGAATTTAAGCACTGGAACCTATAGTCTAGTGGATTAGCTTCCAAAAGAAACTAATATCACAAACTCTAGATTACTAATGAGCTTTTTATTGGCTTATATAGAGCTTGTATAATGGTGCAAATGGACTGCATAAGCAGTTCATTGTTTTGAATGAGCAAACATACAAGCTCCTATAGGACTTATCCAATGAGCTTATGAGAGCTCAACTAACACGAACTAACTATTAGGTTGCTTAGCTTTATGAAAAGCCAAAGCTCACAACATCAAGCTTAGTGAGGAACTTTTTATAAGCTTATGGAAACAACTCCACTTCACTGTTTGCTTCAGTGAAGTGGATGAGATGGGACAAAAAGGTTTAGGTGATTAAGCTATGCAAATAAGCTGAATAAGTAAAAACAAGCATGAATATGAACAAAAGGCTAGAAGGTCTACATAAAACAGTAAGGTGCACAAGCTATGGTCAAATCCACAAGCTTTTGCAAGCTCATGATCTTGACAGCAGCGCTTTGGTGCAGGGCATGTTTTTTGAACAGGTATCTAAAATAAGACTGAAAATAAGCTATTAAAAAGCTAATTAAAAGTAAAATTATATTTTTCTTATTTAGATGAGCAGCAAAATTTTAACATCCTAGAAGCTTATAGACTAAATCTTAAAATTGAACACACACTAAAATTATACATTTTATTCAAAAACGACTATTTTGAAAAATTGACTTTTTACAAGAACATAAAAGTTTGACTAAAATGAACTTAGGATTTAATCTATGGACTGAATATGATATAATAAGCTATAATAAGATGATATTAAGCTATGTTTACAAGTTTTAAGCTAATACTATGAATCTCACAATCTAATTCTATAACAGTTAACTGTGTAAGAGAATTAAAAGGAGATTTGACTTTTAACAAACAAGAACTTAATATTATGACTGAACTGAGCTATTTGATACTAAGGAAACATGAAACCATGAAAAACAACAACAGAGAGACACTGGAAGTCTTGTTTATCAGCAATCCAACATACCTTTGATTATCACTTTTCACATGAACTTTAAAGTTTTGAATGATTCGGAGCATAAACCAATTCCATACATTATATTATCACATTTTAAGACTAATTGAGCAATAAATCTTCAAGAACTCAAGCAAGAACACAGACTTGTAAAATTTATAATCCAACTGAGTAATTTCCAATTTTAAGCACAAGTGAATCTCAATGAACAAACTACTAAAATTATGCTATAATAACATCAAACAATAACACAAAAACAGGAAAACATGAAAATCAAAACATGAAAAATAACAAAACAGTGAATGGGTAAAAATGGTAAAAATAGAACTCACACATGATCAAGGCTAAGATTGAGTACCAAGGTCCAAAAACTACTCCTAGCTTACTGTCAATAAGCTAGAAACCAGAAAACCATCCAGCTTAATTCCTATACCCCAGAACTGCTTATTGGACCATGAGATGATTTCCATTGACTTTCTTTTAATTTTCTTAGTACTTTTCTGAATTTAAAGTCTATAACTGTTTAAATGAATCTGAAAATTCTTAAAGCTTTTGTCAAGGGCTTATGAGAACTATAAAATCCAATAAAACAATTATATAACAAGAATCTAAAGAATACTAAATTTAAAGGAAATTAAGCAAAATAAGAAATTTAAAAGTACTTGAAATTAAACTGGATTTAACATTTCATTACACTAGTTTAAGAAATATAACAACATTAAAACATTAAAAGACAAGATATTTAAAGAAAGCTTTTAAAAATTATACTACGTGAACAATGGTTAAAACCAAAGTTACTCTTCTCTCTGCTTCCTCTTCTTTCTTTATAGCCATTTTGGACTTCCCACTTGATTCTGAGTTTTTCCCACCACCATTGGATCTCTGAAACAGATCCTAGCCTTTGATTTTGCTTTTGGCGCCAAAAGTCTTTGGGTGGTTTTCTGCAATTAATTGGGTTTGGATTGATGTAGAGGTGGAGGGGGGATGTTAACCAGCTGGGGGGATAAGGTGAAAGGTTGAGATGAGGTGGAAAGGTTGAGGGTAGCAGATGGCAGTGGAAGAGTGGACACAGGTGTAGGGATTGAAGGAGGGTGAACAGTGGGCGCGAGTTATCTGTTTTAAATATTTTGGGCCGGGTTATATATATTGGGTTGGGTTGGTTTTGGGCTAGCCGGGTTTAGATTTAATATAGGATCCGGTTGGTTTAAGTTAAACACAGGACCAAATATGCAATTTTAGCAATCTTGAAGGTTTGATCTTGAACATTTTCCAAAGCTCTCACAAGGACTAAAACTGCCAAATGTGATTAGTACAAGGACCTATATTGATAATTTTCCATTTTTGTAAATCCAGGGACCAAAACTGTCAAGTTTGAAACTTGAGGGACCAAACATGTAATTTTCTCCAAATTTTATCATAAGGACCATTTTTGTCATTTATAAATAGTACAAGGTTTAATATTTGATAATTTTCACTTTTTAAATTAACCAAGGACTATATTTGACATTTTCCAAACTTGAGGGACTAAAGTTGTCATTTTGTGATTTTTGAACTTTAAAAGGTTTGTTTTGACAACTTTTGAATCTCATGGACCTTAAATGACATTTTACAAGTTTTTGAATTACCAGGGACTAAATTTGACAATTTTTTGAAACTTGGGGGACTAAAACTGCCAATTATGCAAACTTAATACGTTTTTCATCTGATTTTGATGTTTTTGCATTTAAAACACATAAAACACTTATTTGTGATATTTTTATCATTTTGATGCATTACTGAGTGTTTTCAGATGTTTTTGCAGTCTAATGTGTACAAAAATGATGCCTACTGTCATTGTACCCGGAGATCCAAATGCTAATCCACCAAGAGATGAACAATCAAACATTGCTACTGTTGTAGACCTGAATGTAGAAGAACTTCTACACTATGAAGTTGATGAGCTTGCAATGCAATATATCCTTTTAGGATTACCAAACCTAATTCTTCGAAGTGTTGATGCTCAAAAGACTGCAAAGGCGATGTGGGAACATATTCATCTTCTTATGGAAGGATCTGCACTCAATCAGGATGATATGGAATCCAAAATTTACTTGGCTTATGAACACTTCATGATTGAACCTGGAGAGACACTAGAGTCTTATCATCATCGATTCTCAAACATCATCAATGATTTGGATAAACACAACATCATCATGCCAAGAATTGCAGTTAATACTAAGTTCCTGAGTAGTCTTGGTCCTGAATGGGAAAAGTATGTCATTTTTCTCCGTCAAGCGAAGAACATGCATCATTCTACATACGGATTGTTGTACGATTACTTGAAGCCTCGTGAAAAGGAAGTTGATAAGGAAAGGATTCTCCGTGCTCAAATTGCTTCACCTTCACATCCGGAAAATCAACAACTTGCCTTGTATGCTCAAAACAGTTATCCTCCTCAACCAGCAACTCAACCAACTGCCACAATCACACCACATGATCAATCACAGCAAACTCAACAAACTCAATTGGTTCCTTACAACAATAATACTGATCAGGCACTTTATAGTCAAGCTAATGAGGAATCCGATCCGTTCGAAGCATTGCAACAAGGATTTGTTATGATTGCTAATGCTTTTGGCCGTTATACCAACAAATCCAACAATCGTATTCGTTCCTCATCTAACACAAGGAATCAGGCTGTTGTGAACAATGGACGAGTTGAAGTTCAGAATCGTGGTTATGGTCGTCAGATGGGCGGTGGTCAAGGGTTTAATGTTGTGGGTAGGAATAACAACAGAGCTCAAATGGTGGAACAGGGAAATGCTCAGAATGGGTTGAATGGTATTCGATGCTACAACTGCAATGATAAGGGACACCTGGCTAATGCATGCCCAAAGCCGAGGACTAGGGGCGGTGCTTATCACAAGGAGGCTCTACTTTTGGCTCTTAAGGATGAAGCTGGTGGAACTCTCACAGACAAAGAACAGAGTTTTATGGCGGATGCAGACTCAGATGATGATATGGAGGACTTGCAGGCCAATGCAGCTGTTATGTTGATTGCCAATATGCATGAGTTACACATGAGTGACACAGGCCCAGTGTATGACACTGATGGATTGTCTCAGGTACCCGAACAAACCATATTTATCTCTGATCTAATATCTCCGCCAACATCTGAATCCGGCAAGGCTCAGAATGTTCAAAATGAGTCGTCCACATCTCATTCCGACGATTTTCAACTAGACTCCGTAGTTATATTTGACGATCAAGATGACCTTATGGTTTCCCTTGATAATCAAATTGACTCCGTGGTTATACTTGAGGATCTAAATAATGATCATGTTGTGACTCATGTTGAACACACCGAACTTTTGCCTCGTCCAGATGTTGATCTGTTGCTTAAAAACCAACAATCCATAGTGGAAGAATGTCGTGCAGTAAATCAGGACTTGAAAAATAAAAATGCACTGTTAACCAAGGATTTTGAATGTTTACAAAAGCAACTCAACTTTTTCAAAACTCAAGAAAAACGTGAAAAAGGTTTTGAAGCCGCCTTTGCTAAATCTCATCAAAACGAAAAATATTTAGAGAGACAGATGCGTGATCTAGCCGCTTCGAAGAATGTTTTGTTGTCTGAAATAGAACAACTGAAACATGAACATAAAAAGCAAATTAACGCTCTCACCTTGGAAAATCAAAAAGCTAAGGCTGAGTTATTAACTTGTTAAAAACAGTTCTCCGCATACAAAAAGCATTCAACGAAACGAATAGATGATCATCTTGAAGAAATTATCGGCTTGCAAAACAAACTTAAAGAGTTTAAAACTGTTTTTTACAAACATAGTGAGTCGGTCACAGCTATTGAAAAGTTTACTTTAAAACCCAATCCAAATGGATATGGACCGAATCTTGCTGATTACAAACCTAAGCTTTCAACCAAAGCATTCAAACGAAATCCTGAAGTTTCCAGTGCATAATATAAAATTGATAACTCTGTTATGAGTGTTGTTGAATATCATCGTCAAGAGGAATTAGATGCAGAAGACGAGAGTCGATCAAAATTAGAAACTGTTGTTTACAACAAACCTTTTAACTATTCAAAAGCGGTCACTTTCGTCACACCAACGGATTCTTCTAACACACCAAGGATTATCATAAAAACATCTGAGTCTTCTAATGTTAATCCCAAACCAGATTATGCATAAACTTATGGTCCTTTACCTTCCATCAGTGAAGTAAACTCAAAACATGAAAATCGCAAAATTCTTAGATATTTTGACCTTTTCATGGTTGACCTCAAAACTTTACAACATGAGATAGAATATCATTCTAAAATCAAAGTTCAACATTTTCAATTGCCTCTAGCGCGAGAACAAAGAGACATTTTTCAGAAAAATCTTTTACCAAATGTTTAAAATTTGAAAAATTGTGCATTGTCTTGGGAACGGGACTTTCATAAGGAACTTGGATTGATGAAGGTCGTTTTTGATAAAACAGAAACATCTATTTCTAATACTAAACGTAAAAAGAAAATGTTGAGAAAAGATGTTGATCGACTCTTTGAAGATGTTATCTGTGCTGATGTCCATAATGTTGTGTTATTGAATTCTTTGTCATATGCATCTGGTTATATCTCTGCTGATACTGTTGATTCTGTGGTAATTGTTGATAATCCTGATAATGTGCTTTAGAACGAGTCTTTAAAGGTTGAAAATGAACGATTGTCAAACGAGCTTTCT
Organism: Chrysanthemum makinoi; assembly: GCA_910596185.1. Taxonomy (NCBI): domain Eukaryota; kingdom Viridiplantae; phylum Streptophyta; class Magnoliopsida; order Asterales; family Asteraceae; genus Chrysanthemum; species Chrysanthemum makinoi. The sequence continues at coordinate 276,840,706 of OU343221.1, forward strand.
AATGCAAAACGTCGTCTTAATTGGTGTCAAAAAGATATTCACGATCAACAACTTGCTTATCAAAACAAAATCGCCCAGTTGCGTGCAAAATTTTCTGATCCAAAAATTGAGCAACTGGATGATCAAAACGTGTCTTTCAAGTGTCAAATCTCAAAATATGAACAAGAACTTGCAAAAGTTAAAAAGGAATATGGTGTCATATTTGATTTACTCAAACAGACTCGTAATGAAGCATCCAACGAACTTGATCATTATCTTGCATACACTAAAGAAGTCATGAACTTTGCTGGAAATCTTGGTTCTGAAAATCAAGATTTGGTGCACACTATCCTTAAGTTAAGAGAAATGTTAGGAAAGTATGAACAACTTCCGCCTACCGTGATTAAGAGAATAGCACCAGTAACACTTAGTAATCGTGAACCTAGAATCCCTATTGCCAAATCACAAGTTGCTAACGTGCTTCCTTCTACTGAAACAGGAATAGTTGCCTCTTTTACAAACGTCCGCACTTCACAGCCTAGGAGCAATACAAGGAAGAATAGGAAGTTGCGACCTAAGAAAAGAACAATAAAGAATGCTGAAGTAGAAGAACACCCTAGGACTATGAATAAGACTCACGTTGCTTCCACTATAAATATTGCGTCTGGAAAATGTAATAGAAATAGTGATGTAACGAATGTTAAACCTTTAAGTACTTTCGATATTCAGTCTGATGCACCTTGTGTTATTTGTTGTAAAAGTATGGATTCTGATTGTCATGACAAATGTGTTGCTAAAGCTATCATCTCTCATTTACGGAATCCTAAGAATCGGAATACCTCTAGGCCCACTAATCTTTCTAAGTCTGTGCTTGGTAAACCGCCCTCTTTAGATTCTAAGAAACGAATTGATGTCCCTGTAGTTTCAGTATCACCTCCAAGGATTGTAGTACCACCTAGCACATTCACTAAGACTAAAGCTAAGACTAGTTGGAGATGGCAGAAATGGATACATAATACACTAGGATTTAAATGGTTGCCTAAAATCATTGATGTGTGTATTTCTACTATAACTGCTTTGGAACCCTCTAACACTTCGGGTTCCACATCTACTTCTATTCCATCTGTGTCGTCTGTGTCTAATGCAGGTGATACAGATCATCCTTTGGATTGTTGATAGCGAATGTTCCCGACATATATGACAACCTTAAACTGTTAACAAACTTTGTTTCAAAGTTCATTGGCACTGTCAGATTCGGGAATGATCACTTCGCGGCTATCATGGGCTACGGAGATTACATTAATGGCAACATCGAAATTAGCAGGGTTTATTATGTGGAAGGCCTCGGTCACAATATATTCTAGTTGGTCAATTTTGTGATGGAGACTTGGAAGTAGCTTTCAGGGAGAAAACTTGTTTCATTCGTGATCTTCAAGGAAATGATCTTATGTCTGGCCAACGCTCATCCAGTCTCTACACTATCTCCATGCAAGACATGATCGCTTCATCTCCCATTTGTTTACTCTCAAAGGCTACATCTACAAAATCTTGGCTATGGCACCGTCGTCTATCACATCTAAACTTTCAAACCATAACCAACCTTGCTCGACACAAACTTGTTGAAGGTCTCCCACGATTCAGGTATTCTAAAGATCATCTATGCTCAGCTTGTGAACAAGGGAAAAGCACTCGTGCTCATTTTCCTTCAAAGGTGGAACATAGCTCTTAGCATGTGCTTCATCTTCTTTACATGGATTTGTGTAGCCCGATGCGCGTGCAAACAATTAATGGCAAACGCTACATCTTAGTAATTGTTGATGACTATTCACGCTGGACTTGGGTCTATTTTCTTCGAAGCAAAGACCAAGCTTCACAGATGATCATCACCTTTCTCACGAAAATACAAGTTCAGCTCCGAAACACCGTCAGAAAAATAAGAACAGACAAAGGAACTGAATTTGTTAACAAAACTCTTCGTGAATTTAATGAGAAAGTGGGAATTGACATCAGGACATCTATTGCACGCACACACTGAACAAAGCGGAGTTGTTGAAAGACAAAACCGAACGTTAGTGGAAGCTGCAAGAACAATGTTAATCAATGCAAAACTCCCAGATTACTTGTGGGAAGAAGCGTATCTCTTGCATGCTATACTCAAAACCGTTCTATGATTACAAAACGTCACAACAAAACGCCTTTCGAGCTTGTCCACAAGAGAAAACCGAATCTCAAACACTTTCATGTATTTGGATCTCTTTGCTATCCGAATAATGATCGTGATGACTTTGGAAAGCTCAAAGCCAAAGCTGACATTGGAGTATTTATTGGATATTGTGAGAACTCAAAAGGTTACCGGATCTGGAATCGTCGTACAAAGGAGGTTATGGAAACGATTCATGCTAATTTTGATGAGCTTACGGAAATGGCGTACGAGTATAACGACTTGGAACCCGATCACAACGGCTTAAACTTCCCCAAAACCCCATCATCATGAACAAAGCCCTCACTTACTCGTCAACAAATGGAAAGACTTTTTGCTCCGCTGTTGTGAGCGAAATTGATGAGCGTGCTCGGTGTATCCGCTATATTCCGTGCTCAACCGATACTACTCTTATACCTGATATACCTGCTACAACAACCACTATTGAAGAAGCACCATCAGTTGACTCCACACAACAGTTGAACAAACCACTTCCAACAATGATGAACCGGCTGATGATGTTCTTAATGAAGTACCCCCACCTGCAGATTTTGATCCAAATGCGTTCTTTAACCCGTTTGCTAATGAGGCTACACGGATGTCGCGGAATCTTCAACAAGCCATTTGAATCTTCAAAATCTGCACAACGTATACCAACATCAACCCTCTACACATCGATGGACAAAATACCATCCTCTGGAAAATATTATTAGCAACCCGAATCAACGATGCGTTCACGAGACAACGGCTTCACTCGGATGGTGAACATTGCATTTATGCACTCACCGCTGTCTCCAATCGACCTAAAACATTAAACCTGCAATGACAAAAGACAAGCTGGATTGAATCCATGCAAGAAGAACTCAACCAATTCAAACGTCTTGAAGTATGGGAACTGGTTGAAAGACCATCAAGGGTCTACGTCATTGGTCTAAAATAGATTTGGAAGAACAAATTGGATCTTTGAAGGGAATGTCATCGAGAAACAAGTTACGTCTGGTGGCTAAGGGTTATAGACAGGGGAAAAGGGTATTATTGACTTTGAAGAATCATTTGCTCGGTTGCTCGTCTTGAGGATGTTCGGATATTTCGGCGTTCGCGGCTCATATGAACATCACGGTCTTTCGGATGGACGTTGCTTTTCGAATGGTCAACTGAAAAAAGCAGTTTATGTCAGCCAACCGAAGGATTCGTTGATCCCAGCGCTTCGAACCATGTCTACAAACGAACAAAGCTCTGTATGGTCTCAAACAAGCTCCGAGGTGGTATGATAAGCTATCATCTTTCCTCATTGCCAATAATTTTACCAAAGGTTCGGTCGACCAACTCTTTTCATACAATATCACGGGGAACATATTTTAATTGTTCAAATTTACGTGGATGACATCATTTTGGGTCAACACATAAAAAGTACTCAATCGCTTTTGCTAAACTAATGAAGAAACATTTTGAAATGTCAATGATGGGTGAACTTACGTTCTTTCTAGGGTTGCAAGTTCATCAATCACCGTGGTATTTTCTTGAGTCAGTCAAATATGCCCTTGAAATTGAACAAATTGAATGAATACTTGTGATACTTATGCCACACCAATGTCACATACCAAGAAGTTGGACGCTGATTTGCATGGGAAACTAGTTGACCCTACAAAATACCGTAGTATTATTGGTTCTCTCATGTATCTAACGACCCAGAGACCGATATTGTCTTTGCCATTTATCTTTGCTCCGTTATCGATTCACGACCAACTGAAACCCACCTCTCGGAGGCTAAAAGAATCCTCCGATACATCAAGGGAACCATTAATTTGGGAAACTGGTATCCGAAGGATTCGGTTTTGAACTAATAGCTTTTCCAGACGGGCGGTGGTCACGGTGCCGGCCTTAGACTCCGGGAAAAGTACTTCAGGAGCACTACAATTTCTTGGTGATAAACTGGTGTCATGGCAATCGAAGCGAGGTTGTACATGCTGTCCTCAATGAAGTAGAATATGTAGCCCTGTCGGCATGTTGTGCTCAAGTCATTTGGATGAGAACACAACTCAAAGACTATGGTTACGGAGTTGACAGAATCCCAATGTCTTCCTGCGACAATCGGAGTGCTATTGCGATCTCGTGCAACTTCGGTTCACATTCGAAATCAAAGCACATCGATCTTCGATATCATTTCATCAAGGACCACGTGGAACAGTGTACAGTTGAATTATACTTCGTGGGTACAGAATACCAATTGGCAGATCTACTCACCAAAGCCTTGCCTCCCGCTAGGTTTAATGAGTTGGTCCCCCGGATTGGTATGCGGTGTTTGACTCAAGAGGAACTGGATGAACTCTTAAAACATTCTTAAAATCAGTCAAACACCAAAATCTCTTTTGTAAATATTTTCCAAAAACAAAATATAAAAATATAAAATCAGTAAAAACAACAAAATATTCTTCTATCTATATTTCTTTATACATGGCAAGTACATTTCTTCCGTCAACACTCTAATCTTTCAAAATTCAGTATTTTTTCGATCAAGTGTTGAGGGGGAGAAAAATAAATAACTGCTGTTTCAAAATAACATTGTACTTGCATGTTACCTATCGGTTGTTTCTTTAAATTGGTGGTCACATTTCTGGTTCACTGACACTCCTCGAACTAAAATTTATAACCTTTCATTATTTCTTAAGTCGAGGGGGAGTGTCGTCAAGTTTTGTTCTTAAAATCTTTCGTTTGGTAACCAAAATGGAAGTTAAAAGGCTTTGGATGAAAATGGAAAAGGTGGAGGGACTAAAACTGTCAAAATCTTAAAGTTATTTTAATAAAACTACCCACCTAATTCATTTTCTCATCACATTTAATATTTCACCAACCATATCCTACGGTTAAAAATCGTTCAACAAATCTATGTTTTGGATCATCAATTTGTAAGTTGTTTCATAATCTTAACGTGTTTACAAACAATGGTTTTGAATTTTTTACAAATCCAACGGCTAAAACGTGAGATATGAGTGATTATGTGTTCTACGCATAAGCGTATGAATACACAATCATTGGTGTGTGTTTGTGGTTAAAATAAGTGTGTCAAAACGTTTCAATAACATCAATGATACTATGTTTATCCTCTAAATCCACCCAGAAACACGAATTGATTGTTTTTCAAAATTAGGGTTCATGAGTCGTTTTGGGTGTTTTCATATGTGAACATTTTTGGTGAAAAAGATTGTTGTAGGAGGTTGTTGTCAAGTTGAATTGATCATATCTAGGCCCAGATATCACCCAGAAACACTAATGATTCATAAATTTGAATTTAGGGTTTATGTTCATTCGGTTTGGGTATTTTTGATTCTAGACACATTTGATGTTAAAACTTGGCTAAGACAAATCAATAGGCATCTTTGACTTACCAGAAAAACTTTGGTGCAATTTCCATGGCTAGATTTCTTACGCGTAATCTTTGAACTCTAGGGTTTAAGTCTACGCGTAAACTGTTTGATGAGTTTTCATGCCATGATATGTTATACAATGAATGTATGTGTTAATATTGTTACTATGATGAATTTATTTCAGGTTTGCTACTCGTAAAAATCAGAATCAAGGTTGTTAGACATCTACGTATAAGGATCACCTTACGCGTAGCATGTTATGCGTAAGAGAAATCTTACGCGTAGCGTTTACGCGTAAGGTTCTACATAAGGGACTACGCGTATCCTCTGAAGGATATGCGTAAACAGTGACCTCTACGCATAAGGTCTACTCTTACGAGTAAGCCTTACGCGTAAGGTTTATATACGCTTACGCGTAAGCTCTACGCATAAGGTCCCCTGTTCCTACGCGTAAGTCAGGATCCTACGCATAAGCTTGTGTCTACGCGTATAACTCATGTTTACGCATAAGCTACCATTTCTACGCCTAAGCCTTGATCAAACCTTCATTATGAATTGTTACGCGTGCAAACTTGTAAATAAATAAATCATAATGTCACGAAATCAATAATGTCACTAATAAGCTTAAATGTGTAATGTGTTGTGAAAAATATGTGATAACATAAACTTTAAAACCTAAAGTTAACTAACTCACGAAACTTTTCTCAACGTCATTGGACTCTTGGACAAACAAGTGATTTTGGACTCGTAACAATCATCGACATTGCACATTCAATAATTAGACAATAAAACCATCTGTTGACTAACATTATGTCTTTCGATATGTTGGTTCTTTTGGCTAAATGTGTTGCAGATCACGACATGGAAGCTCAAATGAATGTGGATGCACCAAATGTTCTCACCATTGCTTTGATATCTTCCTCATGGCTATCCAATGAAGATTGGAAAGAACAATCTCACAGTTGACTTTGACACCTCACACGCTTCGAATCTTCTTGCCTCATTACATTGGATATTCTAAAGAACCATCCTTATCGAGAACATGCTCACCAATTCGCTCTTATGCGGAGATCTACATTCAGCCAGTTCTGGAATACAATGCAAATGGTCAAAGGTCGATATCTTGACGGTGACGCTCAATCACAAGCAAATCACTATCACACCTGCAGATTTAAGAGATGTTCACCTCATTCCTGACATCATACCAACTGAATACTCTGTTGCACCAACTGAAGAGACTGTTCTGCAATTCTTGATTGATATTGGGTACGGCGAAGCTTCAGGAGTAATCAATAAGCATTCACACGTGGATCTAAAGAACATTCCTCAGCCTTGGAGAACCCTTTATACCATCATCACAAAATCGTTTCTGGTGGTGGCGGTGGCTATGAGCATCCTAAGCTCGTGGAGCGCAAATCTTTTGGGCTCGATCAACATGAAACATATCGAAATGAAGCTCGATATGGGATGACATGATGACATTCCTCAAAAAGCTTGGCTCAAAGATTCCTTATATCAGATATACAAAACTGTTGATCCAAAGAGCACTTGGATATAACCCTGATATCCCCAAGAGAATCAATGATCCCAATAATCTCGACATGATGACTGAACCCACTCTAACAGTCAGATTTAAGGAGTCAACTACCAAGAAACAAGGTGCTGTGTTGCCAGACCACCTTCTCTCAGATGAACTCAAAAAGCTCAACTCTTACAAAGGTATCGAAAAGCTGTGCAAGAGAACAAAGTTGGTTTTCTAGATGAAAAATCTTCGGGCACACCTACCAGGAAAACCAGACGCGGGAGTGCAGGCAGTGCCGCAAGCACTGAGAGTCAACAAAAGTTCTCGAAGAGGAATCCTCCAAGCAAAAGGAGAGTTCCTTCTCAAGAAGCTGTTCCTATTCCTATTCCCAAGCCTGAACCACAAAGAAAGTTAACGGACGAGGACTCTGAGGGTACTGAATCAGATGAAGAGATTACCTACTCTGAAACTGGAAAGGATGACACTCCATCGATGCGAAACCTCCCATCCCCGGCGATACTGAGGCAAAGGGAAGACTCGGTGATTGAGCACGAAAAGGAAAGTTCAGATGAAGAGCCACTGGACACGATTACAGGAAAAGTTCAAATTCATTAGACTCCAACACGTTGCCAAAGAATTTGCTAAAGATCAAATGGGTGGCCCGGAGGTCAAGTGGTGAAGTTCAACCTACACCAAGTCCGATGCGGTTAATCAACCCAATAAGGGATCCGTGCCACCCCTTTAAACCAACAACAAAGCGTGGAAGAAAGTCTGAGGAAAAGAGGGAGAGAAAGAAAAGTCGGAGAAGGAAAAGTGAAGAAAGAAAGTCGAAAATGATGAAGAAATGGATTATGATAAGTTTCTTCTAGACAATCCAACACGTCCCAAGGAGAAAACCTCGGAGCCTCCTCAGGACCCCGAGCCACCTCATGTCTCTTTGTCATCAGATTCATCTTCTCATTCTTCACCACCACCATAAAAAAGATCAACCAAATCATCATCCAAATCAGTAAAGAAGCCAACAACGTCTTGGATCTCTCAAGCAAAGACCAGAATCGTTAAAGCTGTCAAGCAGGTCAGAGAGAAAGATATTACAAAGAAGAAGTTTGATTTTCTTGCTGACCCGGATACGATATCTTCATGATGAGAAAGACAAGATGCAAGTTGAAAGGAGTATGTCCAAAGCTCATGAAAGATGATCTCCAAGGGAAAATGGACGAGATGATCAAGGGATAAACTCACAAGTTCCTTCTTGGCCGTTCCTAAAGCTGACAAAGGAGATGTACACCAGACAACTTTATCCGAATCTATTGCATTTGGCCAAGCAAACTATGAAATCAACTCCAATGCATGTAAACATCAATCCAGTTGATCCCATAATCTTCTCGGATCTTGAATTGGTGAACCGGCTGGTAGCTCAAATGTCGAAACGCTCTGCAACGTTTGCCTCCTACGAAGGTAAATTGTTTGAAGCATTACTGGAATACCAACTCAACTCAGCATGCAGAGAAGAAGCTGAAAGGCCTAAACGTCCAAGAGACGACGAAGACAAAGATAAGGATAAGGATAACGAGCCCAAACGCCCGAAGAAGTCTGGTGAATCATCCTCAATGCAACGTCCACCCCAACGGACCCCGGCTCAACAAAGATCTCCTCCTCGCTTTCTTCTACGAAAAACCCGGGGATTCTGAGTTACCACCCCAGACTCAGAAAACCGGTAATCACTTTAAGTATACGGGTGGTGACAATGAGGAAGTCCATGAGCCCCAACAACAACATATTTCTCCTGACACAACCAAGAAACCAGAATCCTCCCATAGGCCAAAGAAAAAGAAGAAGAAGGCGCCTATGACTGACGTCTTATCATGGTTGAACGAGGATAACACGAATTGGTTCTCGAAGCTTGTTGATTCTACACCCTACCCACCTGAAGGTCAAGATGCGGTAGAAGGTCGTACATTGGAGCATGCTAAGTTCTTGCAAGAAAAATTCCGTGTGAAAAAGATGACGAAATCCGAGTTGAAGCGAATCAAGAATGAAGCATCTCAACTGCTCAAAGACAGACTCGAAAGTGCTACTGAAGTTGAGTATCACCTTGATAATATAGCACAAGCTATGTCTAACAACATGGATTGGCTCAACCCGAAGCAAACATCGACTTCACCAAACGGGACAACCCTCCATGTTACACCGGCCGGGTCTAAACCTCTACAACAATTGGCCAACCAGATCAGCCTAGGATTCCATTCCAACATTTCTTCAACAAAGACTTGGAATTTCTTCTTCACGGTGGCGATGGTTCAAGAAAATACGCTACATCACTTGACACTTCCGTTCGGCAGCCATATACTCTAACCGCATAGCCATCGAGGAAAGAGCTAACCACATGTTCTCCAACAATGTGGAAGAGTATGACCGTGATGCAATGTATGGGATTCACCATTGGCCGGAACGCCGACGAATCTACTACAGAAGCTGCCAGGTTCAGAAGTCTCAACATGAAGTGTTCAGTACTAAAGCAATTGTGGCTATTAAACATGTTGATCTTTCGTCTAAATAGGACTACACTTTCCTCAAGAATATTGTGGTCAAAAGGAAAGACGAAAGGGATTATGCATTCTCTGAAGCAAACTTTGAGAATTTGTCTATTAACGACATTGAAGACATGTACCTTGCCAAAGTCAGGTGCATGAGACAATTATCGTGAAGTGCAAGCGTGAATTCATCAAATCCTTGCTTATCTTCATCAGAAGAATAGTAATCAAATAACGTGTAGAAGATCTCCGACTGCGGTTGAATCATATCGGACGGGTGTCAACTTCACTCCACCTCGGCTAGATCTTCCCGACATCAACCAGCTTCCACAATACACTCTCATCAGCCAACCATTCGGAGTAGCTTGCCTTAGTGAACTACAACGCAACTGCTTGATGGCGTGTAGAGATCTTCACAAGTTTGGGGATCACACACTGAAGAAGGTTGGGGACGGATTGGCTTATAGGTTGAAGGACATACATGAAGGAATTGGGTCACAAAAGCGATGGAATTCTAAGGACCGACGAGATGTGAAGAGGATCATTACCAGGATTGATGAAAGGTTGTATCGAAGAGATCAGTTCAGAACACTGGAGAGCTTTGTAGGTGGTCGACCCAGGATTGCTCTCGCTGGCTATCAATGCCCAGTTCGCATTCCTGGCAACATTGATGGAATTCCTGGTACCCCTTGAACTACTTCTATTTCATATAATTTGGATGTATGATTATATATGACAATGGCTTGTGCACACATAACAGTGTACAACCCGCTCTTGTAAATAAAGGACCATGTGGTACGCCTCAGTGCCACAATCCTTATAAAAGGAGCGAAAGCTTCTTACTTTTGAGTAAAACCTTTCAAACCTTTCAATTTTCAAAGGTTTTTGCTCAAAAGAACAAGTACTTCCCCTTATGATTTTCATACCTCAACCGTTTATATCACTTGTTGAGGGGGAGTATTTGACTTAAAAACTTTGATTCACAAAATGTTCTTTGTGTTATCTTCCCACAAAACTCAAAATGGACATATTTATTCTCAACATTTCTTAAAAAATAACATTTATATGCCATTTTGAGGGAGAAACTATGTGATAAGAAATATGTTGTGTAAATGCAAATGAATCTTTGGGCTACAGACTTAACCAACAAATTGACGAGATCTTAACTGTCAGTAACTTCGAAAAGACTTGTCCGGGACGGGTAATAATTTCAAGCTAGTTCGCTAATAATGTAAACGTGTCTCATGAAAGGACTTGTCGAGTAGAATGTACCATTAGAGAAACTCCTGGTAGACATGATCTTTGACGGGTTTGACAACCTTTCGAGGTTTGTCCACACCTTCAAGATAGTTATTAGAGCTAGTTGTCACCTAAAAGCTGACAATGTAACTCTTTAACTATTCAACGTAACCGTGTCTCGCATGGGATTGTCTATCTTGAGTCGATCAATTCAAAGTGCGCTCTTCCTCACCGTGCAGATTTCTGTCTTAACACTAAGCGCGTGTGGAGGGTATTTATGCTAAAAGATAAAACTCTCACAGTGGTACAAAATGTTTTTCATTCACAAACACTTCGAGAGATTTTCATGAAAATGGTTTTATGGCAACGGAGTTATAAGGTGATTAAGGTTAGGAAAAACCGTCCTATGATCCGCCAGAGCCGGAGGGATCTACCCAAGGACACTACCAATAGTTAGAATTAGAAGTCCTTAGGTATGATTGTAAAAAGGAGAAAATGAGAACCGGAGAAAGAAGGAGTTGAAGAATTAAAAGAAATGTAAAGAAAAGGGTGAAAAGAAATAGCCCTCCAAATTATTCAACTTAGGGCAGACACAGGGTTCAATTCATATGCTACTGGTTGTCACTTGATGAAGCCGGTATTGAAGATTAAAAGTCGTCATGGACCCAGTGACGCAATCACTAAACCTTCTTAGCCACTCAAGTTTCTCTCAACAGAAGCTTGTTTCATTCTCACAGGGAACCCTACATAATCTATCGGCTTTCTCTTACAGATTGTTGATATTGAAGAAGGAGACCCTCTCCCTAGTGTTCGCTCAGGAAAACCAAAATGCACTATTGAGTCTAGAGCCACGAGATTCATCAAAAGATCTCTTAGGTACACTTGACATTTCATCACTTGCTGTTCAACAATAAGAACACCAGTGGTACGTTATCGAGTCCTTCACAGATCTTAGCAATCTATCGAGAACATTTATGAGAGGTTCACAATTGTGATCCTCAGTGATTGAATGGAAACTCTGCGGTCACATCAAACGGCCGACAACAGTGTCACTTCGGTAACTCCCGTGGATTACGCTTAGTGGTCTCAAGCGGTCTACTGTCGTGAGGTGATGCTTGTGTACCTCGGCGACTCATCGAACCGTAGATGTACTTGTACTCGTGTTATCTCACTTGTGGGACTCGGTTCAGGAACGGCCTTTGTGAGAATTAGAGTTGTGTTTTCACACTATGGTGTTAACACTCTCGAAGTTCAAACTTGTAAGTGCCGGAATCCGCTTATTACTAACCTTTCTTATGTTTACTTCTTATGGAAGCTCTGGAGCGGACCGATCATGCAGATTCTCCACAGGCTTATACCAACATCATCACTTATGGAAGTTCTCTCATAATCAAAGCCAACACAAAGTCAGAATGATTCTTCGTCAAAGTCAAAGAATCTACAAAGTTTAAAGACTAAGAGAACTTCTTCAGTACTGAAATCCAACGTCAAAGAGTGTGTGAGCATGTTGGAGAAAGACGTGGAGACACTGAAACCAGCGAAGCTGACTTGATGCAGACAACAACAACATACTATCACTACCATCACAAAGAACAATGATCAAAGAACAAATATTAAGATGACGTCAAAGCAGAACTGTTTAAGGAAAACAATTTCTCTACACTGGGGAGATTGTTCAAATCAAGGCAATTCTTCTCACAAGAAGAAGAATGTCGAGAGACGTCAATGCTACTATTACATCTGTACCTTAACCATTCATATTCATTCATCACCAACACTTAGGGGGAGATTGTTGGAATCACTCCTAAACCTATTTTAAGTGTTAGTGATTAATATGTAATAGTTAGCTTATTATGGCCTTTATGTTAGTAATTAGTCTTAGGCTTATGTAGAAGGCCCATAAGCCTAGGCCTAGCCCAATAAGGAAAAGAAAGGGAGTAGGAGTGTTGCCCTAGCTCCCCTTCCTATAAATACCTTGTAATAACCCTCACTTGAGGGTTGGTTGTTCAATTTACTCTTTCACTCATCTCTACGCCTAACCGTTTATACTTATACGTGTGTGTGTGTTTGGATATTGTTCAACCGACCTCTATCTCTTCTCTATCTCTTTCTATTGTGCTTGTGTTGTAAACTTAGTGACCTAACACACGACTTAATAAAAAGTTCGGCCCTTACTCAAAGCACTTTCATAGTGACATATATGACCGATCGCGGTTCAAAAACCAGACTAAACTGTCACACCCCCAATTTACATGTTTTGCAGCGGAATGGAATACCTGGGGGATGACTGCCATAGCATCACAATTACGGTTATATTGAACGACCTAAAGTGTCGTTTTGAAAATACATCGTTTGATTGTGTAAAATAATCAGAGTTTACAAAACATAGGTCCCAAAAGATTTCCAAAGTACCAATATAAGTTTGTTACAATCAAACGATAGTTAAGTGCATAAAATATATGTGAGACGCGTCAGCTCAGCGACTCCATGCAAGCCATGATGATATGCTAATACCTGAGATAAACATGCTTAAAAGTGTCAACACAAAGGTTGAGTGAGTTCATAGAGTTTGGTTTATCATGAAAAGCCTTTAAAGAACGTTCATGCACGTTTCATATAATATGAAAACTCTTAAGAGAGAGTCTAAGTTTTTGGTCATTGAGAATAGTCTACAAAGCAAAGGCGTTGTAAATCCACTCAGTTCCAAATTCCGCCCATACAAAACTTGCAACCTGTATGTTCACAACCCATTGCACAAAAGTAGTATGTCTAGTAGTCAAGTATACGTTGTCATAATAGTCCACAATAAAGCACCACGTATATAATAATGTATGCCAGGCAAAGCCCCTAGAATAAATAATATGCGTCCCGTAACATAGTGAACAAGAGGTTGGCCAACCTCTAATAGCGCTATCCACACTACCTACTGGTACGAGACTAACAATGCGAATGTACGAACAATACATCATACAACTATTATATACAATTAAGAATGCTCCGAACATGGGAGACTTTGCACGCTCCACCAAAAAGGCGAGACTTTAGGTCAAGAATGCTCCACCAAAACGGCGAAACTTTTAGGTCATAGCACGTACGATTCAATAAGTTCAAACAAATCATAAGTTCGTAATTAAGTTCAAGGGTTTATTCAAGTTCAAAAGTTCAAGTCAAAAGAGTTCATAAAAATAGTAATCAATTTAGTTCGAGTATGATTCATGCATTTCACCCCAAAATATAGTAAAACGGTAAAAAGGGGATTGTGAATACTCACGGTAATCAGTAAAAGTTTAGAGTACTTATGAAAGTAAATGAAAATAGTTGAGAATGTATCTCCCCCAAAAGTAGTTCAAAACATATAAAAGTAAGGGCTATGAAACTCACCAGATGCAATGATTATGATGACAAAAGTGGATACACTTAAATGAGGTGCAATCTCTATCTGCAACCTAATATGAATGATATGTTCTAATGTAAGTCATGAAACAATGTCGTGCATGCAAACTCATATGATATCCATACCACTTGTACATTTTTGAAGATGAAGTGTATCGTCGAAATATACGTTTGTTTCATATTGTCAAGTTTATAAAATACTTTAGAAGTGTTGGTAAATTTAGTGTACTTGTGGGATTAGTTGACACCTGTTTTTGGGTTAGGAGGTACGGCGTTTACACCCATGAGGTCCCTGAACACCCTGACTCGACTTAATAGTGGTTTGTACTGCTAGTGTATTGGTTACTACTGATAGTGTAGAAACTGATGGTTCCTACTAGTAGTGTTATGGTTCCTGCTGCTAGTGTAATGGTTTCTGCTGATGGTTCCTGCTGGTAGTGTATGGTTCATGCTGCTAGTGTAATGGTTCCTATTGGTAGTGTTGCAGTAATTATTTTGTAACAGCTTTGACTCATTCAATTGGTCATTATAAGCGCTTTATGACCACGTTTAATTGGTCATGTAACCACTATTTCTATGATTATGGAGGTTTATTATGAGTGATTAATTGGCCGTTAATCACACATAATGTCCATTGATTAGTGTTGAGTGTTCTCTACTATAAATAGAGAGTGACATCTTCAGCTTAAATACACACTGAAAAAGTACAATACCAGGAGAAGCAAACTGAAAGCTTAAACACTTGAAAGCAAAGGGTTATTGATTTGTGCCTAATTCAATAACAAACATTTAGTCTTATCCCAAGTAGATATTCGTGATACCCAGGCAATAGGATCGAATAGTTTACTTTGGAAAGTGATCACACGATTCTAAGTGATATCCGGTAACCACCTAGTGGTATTAGGTTGCTATAGATTGTCTTAACCACGATTGCGGGCTCTTACCTCCAACAATCAAAGTAAACTATTTGTGATAATCAATGGTTGCTGCTGCAATGAAACACATGGCTTCAAACTTTGCCAAGCTTGATAAGTTTGAAGGGGTGGACTTTAGGAGATGGCAAAAGAAGATGCACTTCTTCTTTGTCAAGTATGGCGTGGTATATGTGCTAACCACTCCTATTCACGATGATGGGGATGATGCTCTTGTGGGCGGATAAGGAGAAGGAGCAAATGGGAGAATGATGACTATATTTGCAGAGGTTTAATTCTCAATGGTATGTCGATTCTCTATTTGACATTTATCGAGAACTTTGAATCTTCCAAAGAACTGTGGGATTCCTTGGATGCCAAATACATGGCTGAGGATGCTTCAAGTAAGAAGTTTCTTGTAAGTAATTTCACAAATTACAAAATGACTGATTCAAGACCAGTCATGGAACAATACAATGAACTTCTTGGCATACTTGGAAGGTTTACACAACATAATATGCACATGGATGAGGCTATTTCAGTCTCTTGTGTTATCGATAAACTTCATCCTTCTTAGAAAGATTTCAAGCATACCTTGAAACATAAGAAAGAGGAGTTAACTCTTGTTGAGTTGGGCAGTCATCCGCGCATTGAGGAATCTCGAGGTGCGGGATAATGACAAACCAAAGAGTAGCAATGCTCTTGGACCATCTGTTGTCAATATGGTGGGGCATAACAACTCTAACAGGTACAATGACAACAAAGGTAGCGTAAACATCATGATAACACAAGGGCAGATCCTAACAAGAAGGCAATACCTACTTGTTGGAAATGTGGCAAAGCGGTCACATTAAAGGGATTGCAAGGGTGTTAAGGTTGGTGTTAAAGCCAATGGATCGGCACTAATGGTTGAAGTGGTGGTTCTACCAACTCACCGAAAGGTCGAGAATATGTTTAATAAGTCTTTTCAGATTTATTATGTTACATATGTATCTGAATCTTATTATGTGCATGATGATGATGTTGCGTGGTGGGTTGACTCTGGTGCAACAGTTCATGTGTGTAAAGATAGAAGTTGGTTCAAGACTTATGAGTCACCGAATGATGGTTCTATTCTTCACATGGGAAATGAGTCAACAACCTTGGTGCATGGTCGTGGTTGTGTAGATCTTATGTTTAGTTCGGAAAGATTGTAACTTTGTTTAATGTTATTCATGTTCCCGATATAAGGAAAAACTTGGTTTCAAGTAGTGTTTTGAATAATCATGGATATAAACAAGTTATTGAGTCCGATAAATTTGTCTTGTCTAAAAGTGGTGTTTTTATTGGTTTTGGCTATTTGTGTAACCAAATGTTCAGACTTAATATTGTCAGCGATAGTGATAATTCAGCCTTTGTGACCACCTCGACCGGTGACTATACCCTTTGGCATGCTAGACTTGACCATGTACACTATAAAAGGATGCAAGATATGTCTAAGGATGGGTTAATCCCTGCATTTGACATGGACCTGAAAAGTGTAAAACTTGCATGTTGACCAAGATAACCAAGAAACCTTTTAAGGGTGTTAAGCGTGAGACTAAGCTCTTGGAGCTAATACACGATGACACTTGTGATTTGCATGCCACTCCATCTTTGGGGAATAAGAAGTACTTTGTGACATTTATTGATGATGCTTCTAGGTTTTGTTATGTCTATTTGTTACATACTAAGGATGAAGTATTAGATAAATTCAAAGTGTTTAAAGCGAAGTTGAATTACAACTTGGTTCTTTGATCAAAAGATTAAGGACTGATAGGGGAGGTGAGTACATGGATACTCTGTATTTTTACTCTATTGGTATTATCCATGAAACGACTGCTCCCTATACTCCTCAGCAAAATGGCATTTCTGAAAGGAAAAACAGGGTACTGAAGGAGATGGTTAATTCCATGTTTTCCTATTTAGGGTGAGTCAAGGGTTGCGGGGTGAAGCTATGTTAACTTGACTTGCTATTTATTAAATAGAGTTCCCAACAAAAGGAACAAGGTTACCCCTTATGAACTCTGGACTAAAAGGAAACCCAACTGAACTATCTCGGGTTTGGGGTTGTAGAGTCATTGTAAGACTCCACGATCCAAAGTTGAAAACTTTAGGTGAAAGAGGCATTGATTGCATCTTTGTTGGATATGCTGAGCATTCCAAGGCTTTTAGGTTCTATGTTATTGAACCTAATGAATATATTTCAGTTAACACCATAATTGAATCAAGGGATGCAAACTTTAATGAGAATAGATTCTCATCAGTCCCTAGACCAAGTCAGAGGATTCCTAATGGAACTCATGACACTGGTGTATCAGAGGTCTCTAATGAAGTACCATCAGAGGTCCCTGATGAGGTTGTGGTTCAACAATCTGAACCTATGCTTAGAAAGAGCAAAAGGGTCAGGACTCCAAAGTCATTTGGACCTGAGTTTCAATTATACTTAATTGAAGGAACAAGGGATGAGGTCTCTAACCAATACTCCTATTGTTTCATTGTTGAGGATGATCCCAAGACATTTGAAGAAGCAATGAAGTCCCAGGATATTGCTTTCTGGAAATAAGCAATCAATGATGAGATGGATTCCATCATGGGCAACAACACTTGGGTGTTGGTTGATCTACCACCAGGTTGCAAACCCTTGGGTTGCAAATGGATTTTCAAAAATAAAATGAAGGTAGATGGAACTATTGAAAAGTTTAAGGCTAGACTAGTCATTCAAGGCTTTAAACAAAAGTCAGGAATTAACTATTTTGATATTTATGCCCTTGTGGCTCGTATTAGTACCATAAGACTGATGATTGCCTTGACATCTATTCACAATCTGATTATTCATCAGATGGATGTGAAGATAGCTTTCTTGAATGGTGAATTAGATGAGGAGGTTTATATGAACCAACCTCAGGGCTTCATCTTGTCTGGCAATGAAAACAAGGTGTGTAAACTGATTAAGTCTCTTTATAGACTAAAGCAGGCACCTAAGCAATGGCATCAAAATTTTGATGAAGTAGTTTTGTCTAGTGGTTATGTTCTTAACCAAGCTGACAAATGTGTATATAGCAAATTTGATGAATCCGGTAAAGGAGTCATCATTTGTCTATATGTTGATGACATGTTGATCTTTGGCACTGACGAAAATCAGGTTGACCTGACAAAGGAATTTTTGTCATCAAGGTTCTCCATGAAGGATATGGGGGAGGCTGATGTTATCCTTGGTATAAGGATTAAACATGAAAGTAAAAGAATTTCTATCTATCAATCTCATTATATTGAGAAGGTGTTGAGGAAATTCAATTACTTTGATTGTACTCCAGTGAGTACACCTATGGATACTTGTGAGAAACTGATGCCTAATAATGGCAAGGCTGTATCTCAACTTGAGTATTCTAGTGTAATTGGATGCTTGATGTATGTCATGACTTGTACAAGACACGATATTGGTTTTGCGATGGGTAAATTGGCTGGTATAATAGTAATCCTAGTGCTCATCAGCGGCAAGCGATTCGAGAGAATGCTGAAGTATTTAAAGAGAACTATGGATTATAGTCTCTCATATAATGGCTATCCTTCAGTGTTAGAAGGATACACTGATGCATGTTGGATCGGTAACTGCGATGACAATTAGATCTACTAGTGGCGGGTATTCCTACTTGGTGGAGGTGCAATTTCTTGGGCATCCAAGAAGCAAACTTGCATCACCAGTTCAACAATGGAATCTTAATTTGTGGCCTTAGCAGTTTGCTTGGTAAAGAAGGCTGAATGGTTGAAAAACTTGCTTCTTGAGATTCCATTGTGGCCTAAACCTATAGCACTTATTTCTATTCGTTGTGATAGTGCCGCTACATTGGCAAAGGCTTATAGCCAGATGTACAATGGGAAGTCTAGACACTTAGGTGTCAGGCATAGCATGATTCGTGAGCTTATCATGAATGGGGTGGTATCCATAGAGTTTGTTAGATCTCAACAAAATTTAGCTGATCACTTGACGAAGGGATTAGCTAGAGACTTGGTTATAATGTCTGCTAAAGGGATGGGTTTAAGTCCAACTTAGTCACTGAATGCTAGGACACCCAACTCCCTCCTAAGGAAACTTGGGAGTTAAGTTCAATGTGGAAAGTTTGAACATTCAGGTGGAATTTGGAGCACATGTTTTATTTACATCCCAAGGTTGTGCTAAGAATCTGCTGAAAGGAGGATGAAGTATTTACTTCTTAATGGTTAATTTTCTTTGAAAAAGTGCTTGGCTCATGAATAAAGAGGAACCACCTATGTAAATGTTGAAGTTTTGCCTCTTCAGGGAGCTTTGGACTTTTGGCTCTTACAACATTTATGAATTTGGATATGGACACATGGCTTGTATAGTGTCAGGAGCTTTTAAGTGTTTGAAAACTTTGTTGGAAATGTATATATTTACAAACACGTAAATGTCCGGATTCGAACTCGTGACCACGGGATTGCACACGTTAGCGAATGATAATTAAATTTAAATAATTAATGTTAATGTTTATGATTAATTATTGCACATTAAGTCCGTTTAACGATCGTTAAGTATTTAACGGAAAAATGACTAACGACCGTTAAATGAAAAGAGAAAGGATTAGAAATGGAAAATCTTGAAAAGGAAAAGTTATGGGTTTCTCTTGGGCTTGTCTCATGGCCGGCCAAAGGGGAGGGTTCTCAACCCAATCCCTAACTTGTTCCCAAAGGTATCCATGCACTATATAAACAAGGCTAGGTTCTAGGGTTTTTCATAACTTTGTGCATTGAATTAACCCTAGATCTCTCCTCTCCTCTCTCTTGCAATTCTCGTCCGAACACCCCCTTGTTAGGGAGTTTGGTTTCGTTTTTCTTAAAACGAGGACTTGTGTTAGATCTAGCAATCGCTTGATTCGTTGGTTAATTAGTGTGTACAAGAACGTGGTAGTAAGACACTATTCTTACACCAATTGGTTTGAGTTGTAAAGCGGTAAGGAAAACTCTTTAAACCACTTCTTTGTTTTGCTCAAGAGATCGACATTACGCAAGAGAAGTGCGTTCATACATACTTCGGTTAATTATTTATTTGTTATGATTTTTAGTTTTCCGCTGTGTACTCTTGATGTCTACAAGTTTTATTGTATATCATGTATTATAAACTCAACAGTGGCATCACGAGCCTTGTATAACAAGTAATTAATTACTGAAACACATAATTAAAATAAACATGTTGTGTTATTATTTGTATGCGTAGATCTAGGGTTTGCAAAACCTAAACCCTAATTTTTTAGGGGGGGCATTTTTTTGGTGCCCTAATTAGGGTTTTGTAAACTAAAGTTTTAATTGGATTAGAAACCCTAGGATGCATGTAATTTTATGTATATTGCGTAACTCTGTTTAATTGCATTAATTGTTAAGTGTAATTTTATGTCTATGATAATTACATGCATGTTTTATCATGGATCTGCTTTTATTGTATGTATTTCTTGTTTAAGTGATATACATTAAATTATGATAGATCTAAATTTGGGGAAGACCTCAATAATTATTATTTAATCAATTATGTGCTATGTGGTATATTTTTAATTTTGACTTACATGATCGATGAATCGATGCATGTGGCTCACCTTGTACATAGCTGAAAGCGGGTGAAAGTCTTAATTAAATATATACATATTGACAGATTTAGAATTGATTATTAATAGGATTTATCAAAAGGTTTGCATGTGGCTATTTGATATGCATGACTTATTTTTTTTTTGTTATGCGTTCATTGTTTATTTGTTTATTTTTTCAAATACTTGCTTGTTTGTTATGTGTAACAAGGGTTTTTTACAAGAAAAATAAACTGGCCTAAACAATGGTGAAACATGTATTTTTAAGCATAGTAATCGTAATCGTTTAATTGATTGATTTTTGCACAAAATAGTTAGAACGGCTCACCCATTAATGACAAACTGTGTGATGGGTATAAGGAGGGACCGCATTAAATTGTGACGCCCTAAAGATGAGGGTTATGCTTGTGACCTAATTCTCCGCTCGTTTGTGCGTCTTAATGGAGCTACCAAGTATTCCTATATGTGTGCATTAAATCTTAAGGGTGAATTACTTTAATCTCTACACGCCACTTTTGTGGTAATTATCCGAATAACTTGGGTCTTATGACTCATGCAGTAGTAGGATATAGTGGTAATTAAGGTGATTCTTTAATTGGTAATCCAATACCTCGATTAAAGTTTGATGATGAAAAGCTTAAATCATTAAAACAAGCATATAAATGTTTTAATAAAAACTATGCTACGAAGATGAATGCATGACATCTTTGTACATATTTGATTTGACATCAAAATTATTACCCTTTAATTTGAGTTATATGCCATCCAGTGAAACGGAAACACCTAAGATTACCTTTTATTTGCGTGAGAACATGACTTAGATCGTAATCAAAGGGTAAAATGTCCACGTGTCGTGAGATCGAGCATGGACGATTTTGCAGTTTCTTAAGTTGGACAAGTTAATTGAGTTAGGCGGTGAAGCGGCAACTCAAGGCATAAGATGGGATAAAACATGTTTACATGCCGATTGATATTGGCTATATGTAAATCCCATAAATCTAGGAATTGCAATTGAAATTGGCAATTGAGCAAAAGCTCTACCACTTTGTATAAGGTTCATTACTAGCAGATCAACTGGCGTGATGAAATTATGACAATTTGGATCCTAGTTTTCAATAATAATTAATTGGTTATATGAATATGAACCTTGGGTATTTAATTGTTTATTGAAAAGGAAAAATTATCAAAATACTAATTATGGTTTTTTGAACTTTTTTTGTAGATGGCTCATCAACCGAGAAAATACTATGAGCTTAATGAGTCTGCTTTCAAAGATATGATTGGAAGAGACAAGTATTTGGACCTAATTTCAATGATTGGCATCGTTCACTTAGGATCATCCTTCGTGTTGCCAAACGGGTTGAAATTTTGACTACACCTGCTGATGCTCCTCTCAATACGGACTCTTGCTCTTAAACAAGAGGCATATCGTGTTGAATATGAGAAGCACAATGATGTGGCGTGTCTAATGCTTTGGGGATGTGCGCTCCAATTGCAAAACAATTTGAGCACTATCCGCCTATGAGCATGCTAGATGAACTCAAACAAATGTTTGAGAAGCCACTGGTGAACTATATGAACTAATTGAAAAGGTTCACACGCAAGCGGGAGGTTGGCAAATCTGTCTCGACCACGTCCTCGAGATGAAACATCACTTAGACCAATTGGAGCTTCGGTTGTGGTTACTCGAATGATGTATGTGTCGGCCTCATCAATCATTCCCTTAATCAGGAACGATTTGGTGATTTTGTTCGAAATTTTAACATGCATTGCACGGGGAAGACAGTGAATGAGTTACATGCAATGCTTGTAGACTTCGAGAAGAGATTGCTAAAGAAGGCTCCTACACTGCTGTACTACGCAATACAGGTGGTAGGGTGAATAAGCCAAAGGCATAGCAGATAAGAAAGGGAAAGGAAAAGGAAAGGGGAAACAAGTTGTCATCCCACCAGCTCCTAAGAAGAACCACGCAAAGAAAAGGAGAATCCTAAGAAGGATTTAACTTGCCACCACTGACTCACTGGTCCTTTGGAAGCGGAAGCTGTCGGTTTATCTGAATGAGTGCCTTCAGAATAAAAATAAGATGGTGCCTAGCTCATCAGGTATTTTTATGTTTGAATTATTTTCTTTTCCTCATAAGCAAAATTCATGGATATATGATACAGGATGTGGTACTCACATCTGTAATACATGCAGGAATTAGAGGAGCAAGGAAGCTGACCAGTGGAGAAAGATACTTGTACGTTGGCAATGGAAAGCGTGCAGTTGTCGAAGCCATAGGGACTTTTGATTTAGTGTTGCCTTCGGGCTTAATTTTGGAACTAAATAATTGTCATTATGCACCCTCTATTGTTAGGGGTGTTATTTGATTTCTTGGTTAAAAGATATTGGTTTTGGGCACTTTTACCACTTATGGAATTTCAGTTTCTTTAAATAATGTTTTTTACTTTAATGCAATTCCTATGCTTGGTGTATTTGAAATTGATATGGATGGTTGTATATCCAATGAAAATAATTCGTTGTATAGCATTAGCAATAAGAAGAGCAAGTTGAACTGTGACTCGTCTTATCTTTGGCATTGTCGCCTTGCCCATATAGGCAAGAAATGCATGGAAAAGCTGCAACACGATGGGCTTTTACAAACGGTCAATGATGAATCATTTCACAAGTGCGAGTCTTGCATTCTTTGGGAAGATGAAAAGGAAACCTTTTCACCACAAGTGGAAAGGGCTTCGATCTACTTGGATTGATACACCGATGTGTGTGGTCCACTTAGACATGTGTCAAAAGCGTGGTGCTTCCTACTTCTTAACCTTACGGATGATTTGGTCGTTATGGTTATGTTTATTTACTTAAACATAAACATGAAGTCTTTGAAACATTTAAGGTTTTCAAAAGTGAAGTAGAATTACAACTCGGTAAGAAGATTAAAGCTCTTCGATCCGATAGAGGTGGTGAATATATAAGTCAAGAGTTCAAAGATTATTTAGCTGAGTGTGGAATTATCCAAAACTCACATCTCCTTATAATCCACAACAAAATGGTGTATCTGAAAGGAGAAATCGTACCTTACTTGACATGGTACGATCAATGTTTGAAATTACGACTCTTCCTTTTACTTTTTGGGATTATGCCCTTGAAGCTGCTATTCGCATTTTGAATATGGTTCCAACAAAGAAGGTTGTTAAAACTCCATATGAAATATGGACAGGAAAAGCTCCCAACCTTTCTTACTTAAAGGTGCAGGGATGTGAAGCGTTTGTTAAACGTGACACACCTGATAAGCTCCAAGCCAGATCTGTTAAGTGTATCTTTGTAGGATACCCTAAAGAAACTATGGGTAACTACTTCTACTACCCGGTGAGAATAAAGTCATCGTGGCTAGGTATGGAGATTTCCTTGAAAGGAATCTCATATCTCAAGAACTTCGGTGGAGAGTATATGATCCGGAATATGATCAAGAAGATACAACACCTTACGAAACTACTAGTCAACTTCAAGAAGAGCACGAAAGCTTAGGCGTTCCTCCTGAAGTTATTCCCATTCGTAGATCTGAAAGGACTATACATGCACCTGACCGTCTATGTCTTAACGTAGAGGTGGAGGAAAGTATAGTTGGGGATCTTAATGAACCTGCCAACTATAAGGCTGCCATGGCTGATCCTGCAAAGGATAAATGGCAGATTGCTATGAATGGGGAAATGCAATCCATGAAAGATAATGAAGTTTGGATTGAAGTTGATCTTCCTCCCAATGCGAAAATCGTTGGAAGTAAGTAGATCTTCAAGAAGAAAACTGACATGGATGGCAATGTACACACCTACAAGGCTCGTCTGGTGGCTAAAGGTTTTACTCAAACCTATGGCATTGACTACGAGGAGACATTTTCTCCTGTAGCGGACATAAGAGCTATTAGGATTCTCATAGCTATAGCTGCACACTATGACTATGAGATTTGGCAAATGGATGTCAAAACCGCTTTTAAGAATGGCCGTCTAGATGAAGACATCTATATGGCACGGCCGGAGGGTTTGTGAATCCATTATTTCCTAACCGTGTATGCAAGCTTAAGAGGTCCATTAATGGGTGAAGCAAGCATCAAGGCAATGGAATAAAAGATTCGATGGAGAAATCAAAGGTTTTGGATTTACTCAGAATCTTGATGAGCCGTGTGTATATCACAAAGCTAGTGGGAGTCATGTTACTTTCCTTGTTCTGTATGTCGATGACATATTAATCATAGGAAATCATATACCAAGTCTAAATGAGGTGAAAGCCTATCTTGGTAAATGTTTTTCGATGAAGGACTTAGGGGAAACATCATACATACTTCGAATCAAGATCTACGAGGGATAGATCAAGGCGGCTAATTGGTTTAAGCCAAAGTGCTTACATTGACAAAATATTGAAGAGATTCAATATGCAAAATTCCAGGAAGGGATTTTTGCCAATGCAAGTAAATCATGGTTTGAGCACCAATGCGTGCTTCAACACTGCGAGAGGTGGCGCGTATGAAGAAAGTTCCTTATGCTTGGTAGGATCTATCATGTGCGCGGATACGATGCACAAGGCCTGATGTGGCGTTTGCTCAAAACTTGACCAGTCGGTATCAACAGAATCGGGTGAAATTCATGGGCTGCTGTTAAGCATATTCTCAAGTACCTTAGGGCTACAAGAGATATGTTCATAGTGTATGGGAAATCCGGCGAAGCATGCATTACAGGTTCTTGCGATGCATTCGGAAGTGTGACAAAGATGATACGAAGTCTCAAAGCGGGTTACATTTTTGTCATCAATGGAGGTCTTGTGGATTGGAAGAGCAAGAAGCAGACAACACTTGCGATGTGCGCTACTGAAAGTGAGTACATAGCGGCGTCTGAGGCTGCTATGGAAGCTGTTTGGATAAGGAAGTTTGTTTCGGGGCTTGGTGTTATGTCGTCGATTGAAAATCCTATTAAAGTATATTGTGACAATTCATTTGCAATTACTTTTGCCCATGAACCTGGAGTCATGAAGGGCACCGAAACTATCCTAGACAATATCACTATGTTAGAGAGCAAGTCGAGATAGGTGAAATTGAGTTGCTCAAAGTTCACACTGAGATGATAACATAGCGAGATCCTTTAACGAAGGCCTTACACGGTGAAAAACTTAATAATTTGTCGATAAGTTTGGACTTCGTTTAGCTAGTAGTTTCATGCCCATCTGTGACTAAGTATTTTAGATAAAGGATATTGTAAACATTATTATTGAAATGAAATGAAGTATTTTGTTATGTTTATTATTCATCTATTATGATGTTATCCTATATTTGCATGTTTAAATCCTTGAATAACTTAAGTTATTCTAAATAGTCCGTTGTCAATCAATAACAAGGGAATGATATTGAATTAAGACAAATCTGAGTATTAGTTAGAATATACTTGAAAGTATATTGATGCGTAGCATGACTAATTTCAGATGATATTCAATGATTGAGTATAGGACTTATCCCACCCACATGATAATACTTTATGGATCTTAGTCATTAAGTATATCATGAATATTTATCCTCTGACTTGAGATACCAGAGATATGTCATGGATGTAGTGCATTTTTGTGAAGAAATCTAACGCTACACGTGGCGGGTAGTTATAAGGGTTGTTTTGAAGTGTTGTGAAATCTGTGAATCCTGCTTGTAGTCAAAGCGAGTTTGTTTCCTTCAAATTTATTTTGAAGTATAATACTTGTTGGGCCCTCGTAGGGTTGTTAAGATGTTTGCATGGCCATGCCCAAGGTCTTCTGGAATATGTTCAGAAAATCAATCACATAAAGCGAGAAACAGAATAGTTAATTAAGAAATGAGTGAGATCCATATTCTTATTAACATGGTATTAGAAACAAAAGGATGAATATGATGATGAATCATCAAAACTTGGTTTTCTCCAGAAAACCATACATGAGTTGTACCGGGGGCATTGGCGTGTTGCTAGACGCTAACCAATGTCATTTCACGTTTTGGAAACATATCCAAGTGGGGCTTTGGAAATGTATATATTTACAAACACGTAAATGTCGGATTGAACTCGTGACCACGGGATTGCACACATTAGTGAATGAGAATTAAAGTTAAATAATTAATGTTAATGTTTACGATTAATTATTGCACATTAAGTCCGTTTAACGATCGTTAAGTATTTAACGGAAAATGACTAACGACCGTTAAATGAAAAGAGAAAGGACTAGAAATGGAAAATATTGAAAAGGAAAAGTTATGGGTTTCTCTTGGGCTTGTCTCATGGCCGGCCAAAGGGGAGGGTTCTCAACCCAATCCCTAACTTGTTCCTAAAGGTATCCATGCACTATATAAACAAGGCTAGGTTCTAGGGTTTTCATAACTTTGTGCATTGAATTAACCCTAGATCTCTCCTCTCCTCTCTCTTGCAATTCTCGGCCGAACACCCCCTTGTTAGGGAGTTTGGTTTCGTTTTCTTAAAAGCGTGGACTTGTGTTAGATCTAGCCGCTTGATTCGTTAGTTAATTATGTGTACAAGAAGCGTGGTAGTAAGACACTATTCTTACACCTAATTGGTTTGAGTTGTAAAACGGTAAGGGACAACTCTTTAAACCACTTCTTCTGTTTTGCTCAAGAGATCGACATTCGCAAGAAGTGCGTTACATACTTTCAGTTAATTATTTATTTGTTATGATTTTTAGTCTTCCGCTGTGTACTCTTGATGTCTACATGTTTTATTGTATATCATGTATTATAAACTCAACAAACTTGTGTGTATTTTATCTTCAGGTATTCAAATGGGTTGAAGGGTTCAATTCTTAGAACACCCTGATTCTCGAATATTTGAACGTGTAATGTACTAAGATGGAAATTCAATCCTCAGGATATTTTCGTTTATGCACATGTTTTGTTAGATGTTTGTTTTTCTTGAAAAGGAAGTGAACTAAATTTAGGGAGGATTGTTGGTAAATTTAGTGCACTTGTGGGATTAGTTCACACCTGGTTTTGGGTTAGGAGGTACGGAGTATACACCCATGAGGTCCCCGAACACCCGACTCGACTCAATAGTGGTTTGTCTTGCTAGTGTATTGGTTACTCTTGATAGTGTAAGGCTGATGGTTCCTACTTGGTAGTGTTATGGTTTCTGCTGCTAGTGTAATGGTTCCTGGCGGTAGTGTATGGTTCTGCTGCTAGTGTAATGGTTCCTACTAGTAGTGTTGCGTAATTATTTTGTAACGACTTTGACTCATTCAATTGGTCATTATGGCGCTTTATGACCACGCGTTTAATTGGTCATGTAACCACTATTTCTATGATTATGGAGGTTTATTATGGGTGATTAATTGGCCGTTAATCACACATAATGTCCATTGATTAGTGTTGAGTGTTCTCTACTATAAATAGAGAGTGACATCTTCAGCTTAAATACACACTGAAAAAGTACAATACCAGGAGAAGCAAACTGAAAGCTTAAACACTTGAAAGCAAAGGGTTATTGATTTGTGCCTAATTCAATAACAAACATTTGGTCTTATCCCAAGTAGATATTCGTGATACCCAGGCAATAGGGTCGAATAGTTTACTTTGGAAAGTGATCACACGATTCTAAGTGATATCCGGTAACCACCTAGTGGTATTGCAGTTGCTATTGATTGTCTTAACCCTGTTCTGGGCTCTTACCTCCAACAACAAGTATTTACATTGAAACAACATCCTATGATAGTCGTTAAGTGATAAATCAAGAAAATATAGTTTATGAGTAGTTTTCGGAAAAGTTTGAGTGATCGCATATTATTCGTTATAACTTCGTTTGACGAATGGTTGAATATTTTGGAAAATAGGCTAAGTGAACTCACTTTTACTTAAAGACATTATTTTCTCAAAAGTACTCTATCGATAGGAAAAATGGCTCCAAACATGGTCACTTGCGATAACCATTTTGGTCTAATAGAAAATATGTATGTGTTATTATTTATGAAAAATAATAGTTACGATAGTCATATATCAAACGCTTGTAACTTAATCGTTATAACTCGGTTTTCTACGTTCTATATATCCTCGGATTCGTGTTAGTATGTACTAATATATTTTTGATAAGTCGACTCTTCTAGTTTACGTCAAATACTCGTTTTTGACCTTAGAAAAACCCTTGACAGCAAGTACTATTTCAGAAAATAGTTTTCGTCGCTAAACTTAGAATTAGCATAACTTTTTCGTTATAAACCCGTTTTAATCCATTCAAGCGACCACGGTTTCGTTTTTAAATATATTTTCTGAAAATATAACCCAAAATAATCCACAACCCACTGAATTTTCCAGATTTTACAAAATAAGACAGCCCTTAATTATATGTTATCGAAAATGATTTTTCTAGTTCAAAGCTTGTACCAAACCCTTTCCAATCAACGCCAAAGCTATTCTAAACCTACCATACACCTTCTTAGGGTGTCATGGGTTCCTAAAATTTACCAAAAATGATAAGGTTCATGGGAATATTAATAGGATAATTTAAACTCATTATAAGTAGTAAAATCAAGTATAAGTGGTATGGATCATAGAATACTTGCATGTTTTTCTTGCTAGATCATAATAATATATCAAGTAATAGTATGAAAGATTAGAAAAATTATTTAAAACACTTGAGTGATTGAAGTGGTTTAGGTAACTAAGTACTTAATTACTTCAATGTTTTTATTTCAAAACCTATACTAGAACACAAAATGGATCTTGGAAAAATTATGGTTTCTTCTTGTTGTTCTTGCTTGGCCGCTCATCACAAAGGAAATGGGAGAGTTTCTAGCTTTATTTCACCTTTTGGTATGTGTAAGTATGTGTTTTAGATTAGTAAATATCTTGTATAATACAATATCTAGTCATAAAAAAATGAGTATGTGTACACTTATGATCAAGATATTTAATAAAATGGATGACAAGGGGGCGGCAAGGGCAAAATGGGGAGACAAGGTTGTGTATTTTGATGATTAAATGTGTTTAAGGTTATGTATAATGCATATTTTGTACATATAATTAGTTATTTAGTGTAGCGTTGGCTAGAAATCGATTTTAACGGAATGAAATAAAATATATCGATGTCATAAAAATTATAAAATTACATTTCTCGTAAATATCGGGTGAATAAATAATTATCGTATCGAAATTACGTAAATCGTCGTAAATATATATATACAACAATATATATTTAGAATAAATCCAAATCATCGAGTAAACTAATAATATAATTTTTATAGTCTTAAAATGAGTATAAAAATATATCCGGATAATTGTTGGAAGTGTCGGATCAAATATCCAAAATAAGTGATCGTGCGATAGCGTTTATTTAATAAATAAATATACGTTAATGAAATATGCAAACACATGCATGAACCAATATGAAAATGATGTTACTGATGATATGTAGACTAACTCTAGTCTATATGAAGTGATCTCAATGATGTTCTATGAATCATAACTTCACGATTACTGAATTCGATACTCATAAACCTAGTTTACAAAAATAATGAATAATAATCGTGAATATAATTTTTTCTCCGGGAATGAATAGTGTTTTGTGAATAGTAAAATTTTGAAATAACCTCTCAAAATATCAAATCGACTTCAAAAACTATGAATAGTAAAATTATGAATAGTAACCAATAAATAGTAAATTCCCGAGATGAATAGTAAAAATTTCAAAGTTTGTAAAATGACCTGAAATTGAGAATTGTCACATAAACCATCAAAAACCAAACAGGATCGAAAATTGAGTTGAAACCAAAATACTGACCAAATTGTGTTCGTCGGTCCGGTCCAGGAAAGCACATTGACGGGTTGTACAAACGAAAGACTAAATATGAAAAAAAAATATGAACCGAAGCCCGTGTGGTCATATCCAGTTGAGACAGGTATCTCTCGGTGCTAGTCAGGGTTCTAAAAGGCGCGTCATGGCGGCACCTCAACCTTACGAAATACACCAAGGCGTCGGCTCTAGGCATGGTGTGAGTTGGGACGTGAAAAGGCGGGCAAAAAAGCAACGCGTCGCGAGTTTTTTTGAAATTATTAAAGGATTTACTAATATTTGGGATTTAGTCTTACATTTACTAATAGTTTGGATTTGGGCTTAGTGTTACTAAATTGACGACTCATGTAATTATGAAATATAATATAAATCTATAAATACTTTTTGCCGTATTTAAAATGTCATTGTCATGCATTATGCTAAAATTTAAACTTTGACCAATCTTGAGTAAATGCAGTATGTATTATTTAACCTTGGTGCAATTCACGTATGAAATGCTAGACATTAGGTGTCATTTGAATCTTACTTGTTAAGTTTTAATCTTACTTGTTAAGATTTGTATGTAAATTATGCTCTTTGGTCAACAAATCAAGGTGTGTTTCTTCTAAACAGCACCATATTTTAAAGACAATTTTTGTATCATTCCAATTTCTTTTGCTTTTTTTTTTATAGCTAAAACAGTATTCTTTACCAAATTATACCCAAAACCCAATCACCACTGCACCATCTCTCCTTCACGATCCAAAGTTACAATTTTATAAAACCAAAAAAAATGAACTGGTTCACCGGTGGTGGTAGCGATGACAACCCTCACTCACTACCAAAAGCCTCATCAGCTCCAGCTTCATCATTGTTAGCAGATTGGAACTCATACGCTTCTACTGCAAATGATTCTGGGTCTGGGAGTTTTGCGTCTTTTGATATTGAATCTGCTGTTAGGTCTGCTAACGACACCGTTTCTGGCACCTTCAGTGTGTAAGCCCCACTTTATAATCATTCATTTATTTAACTAGCCGGATACCCGCGCATAGCGGCGGCGATAAGTATAGTTATATGTATTTGCTTACCCGTTTAGTGAATTCGTTTCACAACACTTCAAATGTATATGTGTTAGTTGTAAGTGTTTGTTTGGTTGTTAGATATTGTGACTTCACCTCCTAAGGGTAGTTTAGTAATTTTGGTCTAAAGGGTATTTTGGAAGAATCTAGAAAAGGAGATACTTAAGAAGAATTATCTAGAGATTAGTAGAAATTATATTATGAAATATCTAGGATATTTAGGTTAGAAGCTTCTAGAATCATATTAGCCATTAGTATTAATAAGGGCTAATTCTTCTCATTTGTACACTACTACTCATCTTGTATCCTTTGATTTGTAATACAAGAAACTTTTGTCTGATCTCCTTTTGTTTTGCTACTAATTATTCTCGATTATTCTCCCAGATCCTAACAAAGGTATCGAGCTAACCGATCGTGTTTGAAGCAAGCTTATTTGATTTTCAAAATATGATATCATTTTGGATCTGTTCTTCGTTTTGGTATTTGGTGTTTCTTTGTTCGTCGGGTTTGAAGGTAGGAGAAATCAAGATCAATTTGTGTTGTGGAAGATCGAATTTGTCTTGTGAGAGGTTTTGTTCTGAAACATCACTAGTAAACCCTTTGAATAATATATGCTCAAACATCATCGTCATTAGTTAGCATTGAAAAGTTTAATGGGAAAAGTAACTTTAGTTTATGGTGAATTAAAATTCGAGCCTTATTGAAACATAAGGTATTTGGGCACCTACACCCCAAAGCGATATGGATGCAAAATATGCCTCACAAGATGAAAAGGCCCATTCCACTATTTTGCTATCTTTATCGGATGAGGTTCTTTGCGAGGTTAGGATGAAAGCTCCGGTGTGTGGAAGAAGTTAGAAAAGCTTTATATGACAAAGTCGTGACGAACAAGTTGTTATGAAGCACGTTTGTTTTCAAATAGAAGGTTCATCATTAAAGATCATCTTGATGCATTGAACTTCGATCTTGATGGACTTGAAAATGTTGATGTCAAGATTGATGATGAAGATCTTTCTTATTCTTAAGTATCGTTGCCTCCCTCGTTTGAGAACTTTGTGAACTCCTTCGTTGTTGGAAAAGACACTATCACATTAGAAGATGTTCGATCCGGTTTGCATTCAGAAGAGCTTGTCATCAAGCATCAGGAACTTTGGAAGATCAACATAAACTTATCAACTGAGTCGTGATAGGGTCAATATCGATTTGAAAATGGTAAAGATAAAGGTGGAGCATCATCACGTTCTCGAGGTCCCAATCCTCGAGATATTTGTAATTATTGCAAAGAGGAAGGCCATTGGAAGTACAATTGTCCTAAACTTAAGGAAAAGGTCAGTAGCGGTTGTTGCTAAAGAGTTCATTGTGAGGTACTTTGAATGTTTGACCGTAATCTTATTATATAAGGTCATTAGAATTTGAATTTGGTATTTGCATTTGAAGATCGATTTGGTGTTTGAACTTGGTTATAATGTCGTTTAATTTTGTTCGTCGTTTGGAATTTGTCGGTTGGAAATTTGGATCTTAGTTTGTTGGCTTTGAAGTTTGTTGCAATTTGATTATTCTTGGTGAAGATCGTTTGAGATTTGTTTGTTCGGTTGGCGTTTTGAATTGTGCTAACATTTGATTGTTCGTTGTGAAGTTATCGGCATTTGTTTTTGGATCGTTTTGTTTGGATTGCTTTTGAGAATCGATCGTTTGATTTGAAATTGGCTAGTATCTCTAGGAACTGGAATTAGATATGGTGTTACTTAGGAGTTGAACTCAAAGTGGAGATTGTTAGATATTGTGACTTCACCTCCTAAGGGTAGTTTAGTAATTTTGGTCTAAAGGGTATTTTGGAAGAATCTAGAAAAAGAGATACTTAAGAAGAATTATCTAGAGATTAGTAGAAATTATATTATGAAATATCTAGGATATTTAGGTTAGAAGCTTCTAGAATCATATTAGCCATTAGTATTAATAAGGGCTAATTCTTCTCATTTGTACACTACTACTCATCTTGTATCCTTTGATTTGTAATACAAGAAACTTTTGTCTGATCTCCTTTTGTTTTGCTACTAATTATTCTCGATTATTCTCCCCTGATCCTAACATTGGTACCCGTAGCTTTCCC
>OU343221.1:276874519-276927381 GCA_910596185.1 Chrysanthemum makinoi
AATGACATAAAACTAATCTAAGACCTCATGCATTATAGATGTAAATCAACCGACTTGCTAGTAGCAAAATTTCGGTGTAAAGGAGTATCATGATTGTATTTCAGATTTCATTATAAAAACAGGACAAAAATGTGGGCACTATGAAGCAAGAAAAAGCATCAGGAAGACGAGCTCTAAAACTACCAGGAAACCAGCATCCATAATGGTATCCTTAGCAATACTTATTAAATGGTCCACAAGATTGGTATCGATTTGGTTTTTTATATATGAACCCTTAATGCAAACTTGCTTTACTTATTATCAACACAAACTACTGGAATGCATGATCTTTAACAAGTGACTAAATTCACAAACTATCAATTAACAATTTCATGCTCAACAATGGCAAGCCGTATGCAAGGTTTTAAGGGAGAAACATATACGTGATGATTACTGCACTTGCACAAAACTAACAACTAAGTTATCCAGCTTACAAAACTAACTTTCGAGCCAATTATACATTCACCAAGAAATAACACAGATAAATAAATTTAGATGCACATGCTTGATCGCACTACTTTGATAATTCTAACGATTTGTGTTGGTTTAGTATTGTTATCTGATGATTGAATTTAGTTATTTCTAACACATATAGACAATGCAATGGTCGCTTTTCAAAGAAACATGGATTCGCTGAGGTGCAATATTTTCAACTTGTGGGGTTGTTCAAGTAAGCTTATGTAAGCAGCTTATCAGCTTATCGAATTAAAAAAAAATGCAATAATATGCTATTTAAACTTGTTTAAGCCGTTCCTAATAAGCTCATTCACGCTAGCTTTATAGCTTCTTTTTCAGAAGTTCTCATGTCTAGCTACAACTTTACCCCATATCAGACAGTATTTAAGGGACCTTATTAAAAAAAAGCTTATAGTTGTAGCCTTTAGCATAAAACCAATTTCAAAAAGCTTTTCCATTAAGCTAGTTGTTTACACTTTGAAGAGCTGTTAACCACTTTTCGAGAAGTACTTTGCTACGCTTATTGTAGTTACATAACAAAATAAGCTGATATGTCTTTAGGGAGTGTTTAGATTTAGCTATATTCTGTGCTTATTGGTTTATGGAGATATCAAAAAGCCCACCTTTTTCGTCTTATGAGCTTAACAAGTTGAGCTAATGGCTTATTTCAAATAAGCCATAATTTAAGCTCGTAGTCGGAAAATTGGGTTTTCAAAATCTCAATAAACCAATAAGCACAGAAAATAAGCTAATCCAAACACCCATTAAAACAACCATAAGCTCCCCCAAACACCATTTTAGCATCATCTCTTTCATTGTGTAACCTAATAAGCTACAGTAGTATTTCTTTTTTTTATAAAGACTTCACCTTTATTTAACGCGTCTTTGTTGCAAAAAAGTTCAATTGACGAGCTAGTTAGAAATTGATAAGCTCATTTTTAATGAACTTAGTTTATAAGGTCATAAACCATAAAGAATGAGCTTATGAATTTTCAATAAGCTCCTCAATTAAACTTTTTACAACAAACTAAACAAGAAAATGATTTAAATAAGAAAAGGTTATAAAGATATGAAATTTAGTAATAAAAATAATAATACCGTGCTAAAGAGCTTAGGAAGTGATTTATCATTGGATGGTACAAAATCAAGATACGCAAAGCTACGGTCTTTAGTTCTAACTATATCTACGGAGACAACTTGGCCTAACGAAGAGAATGTTTTCCGGAGATCTTCTTCTGTTACTGCGCCGCCTAGTCCTCCGACAAAGATTCTTGTTTTGTCTGTTGTGGGTGTTGTGACGTCAATTGACTCCATTGTTGCCGGAGATAGAGAAGGAAGTATTGTTGACGGAAGAGAAGGGAAGAGTGTTAATGTGAGTTTAGGTTGCAAGAACACTAGTTGGGATGGGCTGGGTTGGTATGTATGGGCTTTGCTACGTAGTAGTTGGATTGCTTGTTGGCTCGGCTGTCTTAGGCCTGTTCCATAATCCTAATTTTCTTGCTTATTTTGAGACTTGTTGACTTATGAATAACAACAATACTCAAAATAAGTCAAAAGATTAAGGCTTATGAAATATAAGTCTAAATAGGCTTATGTTTTATAAGCTTAGCCAAATAGGCCGAGAGGCGAGGTATCGTGAACATGACGTTGATGAAGCACATTTGTTGGCGACTATTTTGGTGACGATTCAAAATATTCAAAGCATTATTTCGCACATCGATATTGTATGAGCACAAAACTTTTTTTAAAGATAGCAAAAGGTATGAAACATATACTTTCAATCTTCTTCCTAAGGATTTTAAATTTTGAAGTCCGACCGTGCTACGGGTCAAATGAGTTTTAATATTATTATGAAATGCACTTTAGTCATAATGCATTGTACTACACATCATCCGCTGTATTTGATGAATATAAACAAATTGGTGAACATTGTACACGCAATTGTCTAGATCATTTACCAAGTGCATACTGGTTTTGTACATGGCTAAGTTTTTATAGTTTTTAAATAACTCACCTAAGTATATAGAAATCGCTTATACACAATGTTGGAATCACTCCTAAACCTATTTCAAGTGTTAGTGATTAATATGTAATAGTTAGCTTAATATGGCCTTTATGTTAGTAATTAGTCTTAGGCTTATGTAAAGGCCCATGCCTAGGCCTAGCCCAATAAGGAAAAGAATGGAAAGAGTGCTTCTACCCTTCCTATAAATACATTTGTAATAACCCTCACTTGAGGGTTGGTTGTTCAATTTACTCTTTCACTCATCTCTCACCTAACCGCTTATACTTATAATGTGTGTGTGTTTGGATATTGTTCAACCGACCTCTATCTCTTCTCTTTCTATCGACGCTTGTGTTGTAAACTAAGTGACCCAAAGTGGTATCAATCGCCAAATAGTTGGGTGAATCGTTATTGTTTTTGCTGGTTTTGGTCCTAACGCGAAAACAACGGTTCAACTTTGCTCGCTTAAAAATTGATTTTTTACACTTTTTAATCCAAGATTCTTGTACTTTCAACGTTTTAAGGTGTTAAAATAACTGCTTTTGGCAAAAGTTTCAACCTTTATGCTGGATCATTGTTTTTGAGCTTGGTTTTTTACGAGGAACTCGTTCTACGCATAACATTCTTAGACACTTTGGATCATTAAATTTCACACTTTTGTGTTATTTTGGTGATATTGAAGCTATTTCATCACAAAAATCTGGTTTAGAAACATCTTTGGGCAAAAGTCATTTTACAGTAAGTCTACGATAGCAAAACCCTAAAACTACGCGTAACTTGGTTATTCGCTTGATCTTCGCCAGGTTTTCTCTCTGTTTTCTTGCTTGGATAAGCCTGAAAATACGCCGACTTGGGATATCCTTTGCACCGTGATAGTGTAAAGATCATTTGGGCAAAACCCTAAAATTACGATAAGCATAAGCTTACAGAAATTTTACGCCTAAGATTCATCTTACGCCTTAAGCCTTGTCTTACGATAAGGTAATCCTACGCCTAAGTTTTTCTAATACTAACTCCTTGTTTACGCATAACTTTAGCTTTATCCTTACTTACGCTTGTTAATCCTACGCTAACTCTTATTGTTACGCTGTAACTTTGGTGTTTTTACGCATAAGTGCTACTTGCTTTATTGTGATTTCTACGCCTAAGGATACTTCATCAACAAAGGTTCATTCGACTACAAAGATCCATTTAACAACACAAGTTTTTCAACATGTCACAACCACCATACTCTAGCTATTTTCCTTACACTTATAATCAACAACAATTAAGTCCACAACATCAACAATGGCATCAACAACAAGCAATTTATCAACAACAATTTAATCAACAACATACTCCAACCACCACCAAGTCATCAAGTTCAACCCTACACAAACGATTTCAATCAACATCCATCAAGGAACACTATGAAGGAACCCACTTGGTTTACAAAGATGTGTGAAGCTTAAGTACCAACAATCAATTCATGAGGTCGATCACTGATAGACCTCCAATGCTCACTCCCAGAAACTACAATCAATGGGTGATAAGGTTCTTTAGGTTTTGTGATCCAAGAAGCGCACATGGAAAGTTCCATAAGAAGGTTATCTTGGAAGGTCCATTTCGTGATGCCTATCACATTGTCTTGAGATCCAAATGCTAATTGATTCCTCCCGAACTACCTTCTTTTATTTCTCCGTCACACTTATCAACCGCTTGGGAACGGTCAACCGTAACGATGATAAAAGTACGTACCGAGAGAGAATGCAATTTTACCAAGGATTAAAAATATCCTTAGATCGCTTATGTCCTGGCGAAGTGCGATATCCTAAATACAATGACTTGGAATTTGTTGAAAATAATATTAGTATAGAAAAACGAATCTGATTGACTAACACTGGAATGTAATAGTAATAGCTCGCCTACGCCATAAAAACGCATAACCGAACCTAAAACGCAATCAGATATACAAAGCGACGTTTAACTAAAACGTAAATGTATAAAAACAAAACGATTATAACTATAGTAGGGATTTGCATGTCTTAGCGACTTAAATGCAAATTAAAGGAAATAAAAGGTAAAATATATTAAATAAACGCTATCACTATTTTTAAAATGATGAACGTTTAAAACCTAAAACGTACGTTTAAATAAAATTACGCGAACGCATAAAAATAAAATGCGAGTTTAAAAGAAATAAAAGGCCTACAAATATGAAAATGACATTTTTACAATCCTAATAATAAAAGAAAATTATTAGAAAAAGAAAATTATTTTTAAAACTATTTAATTAATTATTATTAATTAAAAACTATTTATTAAGTATTTAAAATGCACTAAAATATAAGAAAATACAAATTTAACCTAGAAAAATGAAATTATAACTTAGAAAAATCTAAAATATGATAAAACTAATTTTAAAACTGAAAATATATTTTTTATGCTTTTTATTTATTTATTATTAATTATTTACTATTATTAATTACTAAAAACTATTATTGATTTATTATTAAAAATAATAAATGATTAAAGAAAATCTGAAACTTTTACAAAATTCTAAAATAAATAAAAAGAAGCCAAGAAAAAAATATAAAACTATATGCTATTAACAAAAATAAGCTAATAAGCAAATAAGCTTTTAAGGAAAAGCTATCACTTAGCTTAAAAAGGAGCTTTTTTGGTTTTTCTGTTTCTGGACTAAACATATACTGATATTATACATATTTAATGAAAACAAAACTTTACAAACTTGAAAATAAGCAATATAAGAGCTTATGAGTCCAATGCTTGGCTGATCACGGGAGCTCAAGCTCAATATAAGCTTGAAAAGAGCTTTAAACAGAAAACAAAAGATAAAATAAGGTAAGTACAAGTCCAATGGATTAGTATAAACAAGAATAATGGACTGAAATGGTGTGAGCTTATGGTTTAGACAATCAAGCTTTTGGCTTGACTTGGATGGAATGGAGGCTTCAAAGAACCTATAACAAGCTCCACACAGGAAATAAAAGGAAAGAAATATGTATACAAGTTATATGAACAAATATGAACAAACATGTGCACTGGCAATCACCTAAAAGCTTGTTATAAGCTCATAAGCTCTAAAGATACACAAAACCAAACACACCCGCTACTATTTGTAATGGCCATTTAAGTCGATAATAAGCTTGAAATACCAAAATGAGAATTGAGATAGCAAGATGGGTTGGTTGGGTTTCCAAAAGCTAAAATCAACATGTGAGGTTCACGATTAGCTTAATAGAAGCTTATGAAGTTGCTAATATTTCACCGATTTCTCGAATACTAAGAATCGGGACAAACAAAAAGCTTAATGCTCTTATTAACAAGCTACAAAATGGAATTTAAGCAACCGAACCTATAGTTCAGTGGATTAGCTTCCAAAAGAAACTAATATCACAAACTCTAGATTACTAATGAGCTTTTTATTGGCTTATATAGCTGTAATGGTGCAAATGGATCTGATAAGCAGCCATTGTTTTGAATGAGCAAACATACAAGCTCCTATAGGACTTATCCAATGAGCTTATGAGAGCTCAACTAACACCTAACTAACTATTATGGTTGCTTAGCTTTATGAAAAGCCAAAGCTCACAACATCAAGCTTAGTGAGGAACTTTTTATAAGCTTATGGAAACAACTCCACTTCACCGCTTGTTTCAAAGGAAGGATGAGAATGGACAAAAAGGTTTAGGTGATTAAGCTATGCAAATAAGCTGAATAAGTAAAAACAAGCATGAATATGAACAAAAGGCTAGAAGGTCTACATAAAATAGTAAGGTGCACAAGCTATGGTCAAATCCACAAGCTTTTGCAAGCTCATGATCTTGACAGATAAGTCGTGGTGCAGTAAGCATGTTTTTGAACAGTATCTAAAATAAGACCTAAAATAAGCTATTAAAAAGCTAATTAAAAGTAAAATTATATTTTTCTTATTTTATGAGCAGCAAAATTTTAACATCCTAGAAGCTTATAGACTAAATCTTAAAATTGAACACACACTAAAATTATACATTTTATTCAAAAACGACTATTTTGAAAAATTGACTTTTTACAAGAACATAAAAGTTTGACTAAAATGAACTTAGGATTTAATCTATGGACTGAATATGATATAATAAGCTATAATAAGATGATATTAAGCTATGTTTACAAGTTTTAAGCTAATACTATGAATCTCACAATCTAATTCTATAACTTAATGTGTAAGAGAATTAAAAGGAGATTTGACTTTTAACAAACAAGAACTTAATATTATGACCGAACCGAAGCTATTTGATACTAAGGAAACATGAAACCATGAAAAACAACAACAGAGAGACACTGAAGTCTTGTTTATCAAAGAAATCCAAACATACCTTTGATTATCACTTTTCACATGAACTTTAAAGTTTTGAATGATTCTGAGCATAAACCAGATTCCATACATTATATTATCACATTTTAAGACTAATTGAGCAATAAATCTTCAAGAACTCAAGCAAGAACACAGACTTGTAAAATTTATAATCCAACTGAGTAATTTCCAATTTTAAGCACAAGTGAATCTCAATGAACAAACTACTAAAATTATGCTATAATAACATCAAACAATAACACAAAAACAGGAAAACATGAAAATCAAAACATGAAAAATAACAAACAAATGAATGGGTAAAATGGTAAAAATAGAACTCACACATGATCAAGGCTAAGATTGAGTACCAAGGTCCAAAACTACTCCTAGCTATCGTCAATAAGCTAGAAACCAAAACCATCCAAATTTTAATTCCTATACCCCGTAATCGCTTATTGGACCATGAGATGATTTCCATTGACTTTCTTTTAATTTTCTTAGTACTTTTCTGAATTTAAAGTCTATAACTGTTTAAATGAATCTGAAAATTCTTAAAGCTTTTGTCAAGGGCTTATGAGAACTATAAAATCCAATAAAACAATTATATAACAAGAATCTAAAGAATACTAAATTTAAAGGAAATTAAGCAAAATAAGAAATTTAAAAGTACTTGAAATTAAACTGGATTTAACATTTCATTACACTAGTTTAAGAAATATAACAACATTAAAACATTAAAAGACAAGATATTTAAAGAAAGCTTTTAAAAATTATACTACGTGAACAATGGTTAAAACCAAAGTTACTCTTCTCTCTGCTTCCTCTTCTTTCTTTATAGCCATTTTGGACTTCCCACTTGATTCTGAGTTTTTCCCACCACCATTGGATCTCTCTGAAACGATCCTAGCCTTTGATTTTGCTTGGCCAAAAGTCTTGGGTGGTTTTCTGCAATTAATTGGGTTTGGATTGATGTAGAGGTGGAGGGGGGATGTTAACCATGGGGGGATAAGTGAAAGGTGAGATGAGGTGGAAAGGTCGAGGTGTAGAAAGTGGAAGAGTGGACACAGTGTGTAGGATGAAGGAGGGTGAACAAGGGGCTGAAAGATCTGTTTTAAATATTTTGGGCCGGGTTATATATATTGGGTTGGGTTGGTTTTGGGCTAGCCGGGTTTAGATTTAATATAGGATCCGTTTGGTTTAAGTTAAACAACAAGGACCAAATATGCAATTTTAGCAATCTTGAAGGTTTGATCTTGAACATTTTCCAAAGCTCTCACAAGGACTAAAACTGCCAAATGTGATTAGTACAAGGACCTATATTGATAATTTTCCATTTTTGTAAATCCAGTGGACAAAACTCCAAGTTTGAAACTTGAGGGACCAAACATGTAATTTTCTCCAAATTTTATCATAAGGACCATTTTTGTCATTTATAAATAGTACAAGGTTTAATATTTGATAATTTTCACTTTTTAAATTAACCAAGGACTATATTTGACATTTTCCAAACTTGAGGGACTAAAGTTGTCATTTTGTGATTTTTGAACTTTAAAAGGTTTGTTTTGACAACTTTTGAATCTCATGGACCTTAAATGACATTTTACAAGTTTTTGAATTACCAGGGACTAAATTTGACAATTTTTTGAAACTTGGGGACTAAACGCCAATTATGCAAACTTAATAATGCTTTTCATCACGAGTTTTGATGTTTTTTGCATTTAAAACACGCACAACCACTTATTTATGATATTCTTTATCATTTTGATGCATTCTTGAGTGTTTTGGATGTTTTTCGCAGTTTAATTTGTACAAAAAATGAATATGAGTATTTGGGCACTCATCACTAATCCGCGAGATGAAAATCAAACATTTACTCTTTATTCTAGGGAACTTTGAATCTGAGAAGAACTTCTACACTATGAAGCTGATGAGCTTGCAATGCAATATATCCTTTTAGGATTACCAAACCCAATTCTTGAAGTGTTGATGCTCAAAAAATTTGCCAAAGGCGATGTAGGAACATATTCATCTTCTATGGAAGGATCTTGCACTCGAGGAGGATATGGAATCAAAAATTTACTTGCTTATGAACACTTCATGATTGAACCTGGAGAGAACACTAGAGTCTTATCATCATGGGATTCTCAAACATCATCAATGATTTGGATAAACACAACATCATCATGCCGTGCGGTTAATCTTTAAGTTCTGAGTAGTCTTGGTCTGAATGGGAAAAGTATGTCATTTTCTCAAGTCAGCGAGAAGAACATGCATCATTCTACATCCATTTGTGCGATTACTTGAAGCCTCATCAAAAGGAAGTTGATAAGGAAAGGATTCTCCGTGCTCAAATTGCTTCACCCACATCCGGAGAATCAACAACTTGCAGTATGCCAAAACAGTTATCCTCCTCAACCCAGCAACTCAACCAAGCTGCCAGAATCACACCACATGATCAATCACGCCAAACTCAACAAAAACTCAATTGGTTCCTTACAACAATATCTTGATCAGGCACTTTATAGTCAAGCTAATGAGGAATCGATCCGTTCGAAACATTGCAACAAGAGTTTGTTATGATTGCTAATGCTTTTGGCCGTTATACCAACAAATCCAACAATGTGATTCGTTCCTCATCTAACACAAGGAATCAGGGCTGTTGTGAACAATGGGCGAGTTGAAGTTGAGATCCGTGGTTATGGGGTAGATGGATGGGCGGTGGTCAAGGGTTTATGCTGTGGTAGGAATAACAGAGCTCAATGGTGGAACAGGGAATGCTCAGGAATGGGTTGAATGGTATTCGATGCTACAACTTGCAATGATAAGGGACACTGGCTAATGCATGCCCAAAGCGAGGACTAGGGCGATTGCTTATCACAAGGAGGCTCACTTTTGGCTCTTAAGGATGAAGCTGGTGGAACTCTCACGGACAAAGAACGAGTTTTATGGCAGATCTTGACTCAGATGATGATATGGAGGACTTGCAGGCCAATGCATTTGTTATGTTGATTGCCAATATGCATGAGTTACACATGAGTGACCTGCGGGCCGATGTATGACAGCGATGGATTGTCTCAGTACGGAACAAACCATATTTATCTCTGATCTCATATCTCCGCCAACATCCGAATCCGGCAAGGCTCAGAATGTTCAAAATGAGTCGTCCACATCTCATTCCGACGATTTTCAACTAGACTCCGTAGTTATATTTGACGATCAAGATGACCTTATGGTTTCCCTTGATAATCAAATTGACTCCGTGGTTATACTTGAGGATCTAAATAATGATCATGTTGTGACTCATGTTGAGAACAACCGAACTTTTGCCTCGTCCAGATGTTGATCGTTTACTTAAAACCAACAATCCATAGTGGAAGAATGTCGTCGCATAAATCGAGGACTTGAAAAATAAAATGCTGCTGTTAACCAAGGACTCTGAATGTTTACAAAAGCAACTCAACTTTTTCAAAACTCAAGAAAAACGTGAAAAAGGTTTTGAAGCCGCCTTTGCTAAATCTCATCAAAACGAAAAATATTTAGAGAGACAAATGCGTGATCTAGCCGCTTCGAAGAATGTTTTGTTGTCTGAAATAGAACAACTGAAACATGAACATAAAAAGCAAATTAACGCTCTCACCTTGGAAAATCAAAAAGCTAAGGCTGAGTTATTAACTTGTCAAAAACAGTTCTCTGCATACAAAAAGCATTCAACGAAGCG
The DNA here is from genome assembly GCA_910596185.1 of Chrysanthemum makinoi. Taxonomy (NCBI): domain Eukaryota; kingdom Viridiplantae; phylum Streptophyta; class Magnoliopsida; order Asterales; family Asteraceae; genus Chrysanthemum; species Chrysanthemum makinoi. The sequence goes on from OU343221.1 coordinate 276,885,074, forward strand.
AATAGATGATCATCTTGAGAAATTATGGGCTTGCAAAACAAACTTAAAGAGTTTAAAAGCTGTTTTACAAACATAGTGAGTCGGTCACAGCTATTGAAAAGTTTACTTTAAAACCCAATCCAAATGGATATGGACCGAATCTTCCTGATTACAAACCTAAGCTTTCAACCAAAGCATTCAAACCAAATCCTGAAGTTTCCAGTGCATAATATAAAATTGATAACTCTGTTATGAGTGTTGTTGAATATCATCGTCAAGAGGAATTAGATCAGGAAGGCGAGAGTCGATCAAAATTAGAAATGTTTGTTTACAACAAACATTTTAACTATTCAAAAGCGGTCACTTTCGTCACACCAACGGATTCTTCTAACACACCAAGGATTATCATAAAACATCTGAGTCTTCTAATGTTAATCCCAAACCAGATTATGCATAAACTTATGATCCTTTACCTTCCATCAGTGAAGTAAACTCAAAACCTGAAAATCGCAAAAATTCTTAGATATTTTGACCTTTTCATAGCTGACCTCAAAACTTTACAACATGAGATAGAATATCATTCTGAAATCAAAGTTCAACATTTTCAATCGCCTGTGGCGCGAGAACAAAGACATTTTTCGAAAAATCTTTTTACCAAATGTTAATAATTTGAAAAATTGTGCATTGTCTTGGGAACGGGACTTTCATAAGGAACTTGGATTGATGAAGGTCGTTTTGAAAACAAAAAATCTATTTCTAATACTAAACGTAAAAAGAAAATGTTGAGAAAAGATGTTGATCGACTCTTTGAAGATGTTATACATGCTGATGTCCATAATGTTGTGTTATTGAATTCTTTGTCATATGCATCTGATTATATCTCTGCGTCTTTTGTTGATTCGTGGTAATTGTTGATAATACTTATAATGTGCTGAGCGAGTCTTTAAAGGTTGAAAATGAACGATTGTCAAACAAGCTTTCTAATGCAAAACGTCGTCTTAATTGGTGTCAAAAAGATATTCACGATCAACAACTTGCTTATCAAAACAAAATCGCCTTCGTGCAAAATCTTCTAATCCTAAAATTGAGCAACTGGATGATCAAAACGTGTCTTTCAAGTGTCAAATCTCAAAATATAAACAAGAACTTGCAAAAGTTAAAAAGGAATATGGTGTCATATTTGATTTACTCAAACAAACTCGTAATGAAGCATCCAACGAACTTGATCATTATCTTGCATACACTAAAGAAGTCATGAACTTTGCTGGAAATCTTCGTTCTGAAAATCAAGATTTGGTGCACACTATCCTTAAGTTAAGAGAAATGTTAGGAAAGTATGAACAACTTCCGCCTACCGTGATTAAGAGAATAGCACCAGTAACACTTAGTAATCGTGAACCTAGAATCCCTACTGCCAAATCACAAGTTGCTAACGTGCTTCCTTCTACTGAAACAGGAATAGTTGCCTCTTTTACAAACGTCCGCTTCCAGCGACCTAGGAGCAATACAAGGAAGAATAGGAAGTTGCGACAGAAAAGAACAATAAAGAATGCTGAAGTAGAAGAACACCCTAGGACTATGAATAAGACTCACGTTGCCTCCACTATAAATATTGCGTCTGGAAAATGTAATAGAAATAGTGATGTAACGAATGTTAAACCTTTAAGTACTTTCGATATTCAGTCTGATGCACCTTTTGTTATTTGTCGTAAAAGTATGGATTCTGATTGTCATGACAAATGTGTTGCTAAAGCTATCATCTCGTTTGGAATCCTAAGAATCGGAATACCTCTAGGCCACTAATCTTTCTAAGTCTGTGCGGTAAACCGCCTCTTTAGATTCTAAGAAACGCAATTGATGTCCCTGTAGTTTCAATCACCTCCAAAGATTGTAGTACCACCTAGTGCATTTACTAAGACTAAAGCAAATACTAGTTGGAAATGGCAGAAATAGATACATAATACACTAGGATTTAAATGGTTGCCTAAAATCATTGATGTGTGTATTTCTACTATAACTGCTTTGGAACCCTCTAACACTTTGGGTTCCACATCTACTTCTATTCCATCTGTGTCGCATGCGTGTCTAATGCAGGTGATACGGATCATCCTATGGATTGTTGATAGCGGATGTTCCCGACACATGTCAGGCAACCTTAAATCATTATCAAACTTTGTTTCAAAGTTCATTGGCACTGTCAGATTCGGGAATGATAACCAGCGACTATCATGGGCTACGAATATTACATTAATGGCAACATCGAAATTAGCAGGGTTTATTATGTGGAAGGCCTTGGTCACAATCTATTCTCAGTTGGTCAATTTTGTGATGGAGACTTGGAAGTAGCTTTGGGGAAAACTTGTTTCATTCGTGATCTTCAAGGAAATGATCTTATGTCGTAACGCTCATCCATCTCTACACTATCTCAATGCAAGACATGATCGCTTCATCTCCCATTTGTTTACTCTCAAAGGCCACATCTACAAAATCTTGGCTATGGCACCGTCGTCTATCACATCTAAACTTTCAAACCATAACCAACCTTGCTCGACACAAACTTGTTGAAGGTCTCCCACGATTCGGTATTCTAAAGATCATCTATGCTCAGCGTGAACAGGGAAAAGCACTCGTGCTCATTTTCCTTCAAAGGTGGAACACGACTCAATGTGCTTCATCTTCTTCACATGGATTTGTGTAGCCCGATCTGCGTCAAGCGATTAATGGCAAACGCTACATCTTAGTAATTGTTGATGACTATTCACGCGGCTGACTTGGTCTATTTTCTTGAAGCAAAGACCAAGCTCCACAGATGATCATCACCTTTCTCGAAATACAGTTCAGCTCCGAAACACCGTCAGACAAATAAGAACAGACAAAGGAAATGAATTTATTAACAAAACTCTTCGTGAATTTTATGAGAAAGTGGGAATTCAACATCAGACATCTATTGCACGTACACCAGAACAAAACGGAGTTGTTGAAAGACAAAACCGAACGTTAGTGGAAGCTGCAAGAACAATGTTAATCAATGCAAAACTCCCAGATTACTTGTGGGAAGAAGCTGTATCTACTGCATGCTATACTCAAAACCGTTCTATGATTACAAACCGCCACAACAAAACGCCTTTCGAGCTTGTCCACAACAGAAAACCGAATCTCAAACACTTTCATGTATTTGGATCTCTTTGCTATCCGAATAATGATCGTGATGACTTTGGAAAGCTCAAAGCCAAAGCTGACATTGGAGTATTTATTGGATACTGTGAGAACTCAAAAGGTTACCGGATCTGGAATCGTCGTACAAAGGAGGTTATGGAAACGATTCATGCTAATTTTGATGAGCTTACGAAAATGGCTTTTGAGTATAACAGCTTGGAACCGATCACAACCGCTAAACTTCCCCAAACCCCATCATCAGCTAAACAAAGCCCCCAGCTTACTCGTCAACAAATGGAAAGACTTTTGCTCCGTACTTCGTGAGCGATATTGATGAGCGTGCTCCAGTGTATCCGATGTTTCACGCTCAACCTGATACTACTCTTATACGATACACTGCTACAACAACCATTGTTGAAGAAGCACCATCGATTGACTCCAACACAACATTGAACAACCCGCTTCCAACAATGATGAACGGTGATGATGTTCTTAATGCAGTACCCCCACCTGCTGATTTTGATCCAAATGCGTTCTTTAACCCGTTTGCTAATGAGACTGCTACGGATATGCGGGAATCTTCAACAAGCCATTTGAATCTTCAAATCACTGGCGTATACCAACATCAAACCTCTACACATCGATGGACAAAAGACCATCCTCTGGAAAATATTATTGGCAACCCGAATCAACGAGTCGTTACGAGACAACGTCTTCACTCGGATGGTGAACATTGCATTTATGCACTCATTGTCAATTGTCGAGCCTAAAAACATTAAAGAGCCATGACAAAGACAAATGGATTGAATCCATGCAAGAAGAACTCAACCAATTCAAACGTATTGAAGTATGGGAACTGGTTGAAAGACCATCGAGGGTCTCGTCATTGGTCTAAAATGGATTTGGAAGAACAAATTGGATCTGAAGGGAATGTCATCGAAACAAGTTACGTCTAGTGGCTAAGGGTTATAGACAGGAAGAGGGTATTGACTTTGAAGAATCATTTGCTCCGGTTGCTCGTCTTGAGGTCGTTGGATATTTCTGGCGTTTCAGGCTCATATGAACATCACGGTCTTTAGATGGACGTCAAATGCTTTTCGAATGGTCAACTGAAAAGAAACATTTATGTCAGCCAACCGAAAGATTCGTTGATCACGCTTCGAACCATGTCTACAAACTGAACAAAGCTCTATATGGTCTCAAACAAGCTCCTCGGGCGTGGTATGATAAGCTATCATCTTTCCTCCTTGCCAATAATTTTACCAAAGGTTCGGTCGACCCAACTCTTTTCATACAATATCACGGGGAACATATTTTAATTGTTCAAATTTACGTGGATGACATCATTTTTGGGTCAACACATAAAAAGTACTCAATCGCTTTTGCTAAACTAATGAAGAAACATTTTGAAATGTCAATGATGGGTGAACTAATGAAGAAACATTTTGAAAGGTGGAGGGACTAAAACTGTCAAAATCTTAAAGTTATTTTAATAAAACTACCCACCTAATTCATTTACTCATCACATTTAATATTTCACCAACCATATCCTACGGTTAAAAATCGTTCAACAAATCCATGTTTTGGATCATCAATTTGTAAGTTGTTTCATAATCTTAACGTGTTTACAAACAATGGTTTTGAATTTTTACAAATCAACGGCTAAAATGATGCGATATGAGTGATTATGTGTTCTCACCAGCATAAGCGTATGAATACACAATCATTGGTGTGTGTTTGTGGTTAAAATAAGTGTGTCAAAACTTTTCAATAACATCAATGATACTATGTTTATCCTCTAAATCCACCCAGAAACACGAATTGATTGTTTTTCAAAATTAGGGTTCATGAGTCGTTTTGGGTGTTTTCATATGTGAACATTTTTGGTGAAAAAGATTGTTGTAGGAGGTTGTTGTCAAGTTGAATTGATCATATCTAGGCCCAGATATCACCCAGAAACACTAATGATTCATAAATTTGAATTTAGGGTTTATGTTCATTCGGTTTGGGTATTTTTGATTCTAGACACATTTGATGTTAAAACTTGGCTAAGACAAATCAATAGGCATCTTTGACTTACCAGAAAAACTTTGGTGCAATTTCCATGGCTAGATTTCTTACGCGTAATCTTTGAACTCTAGGGTTTAAGTCTACGCGTAAACTGTTTGATGAGTTTTCATGCCATGATATGTTATACAATGAATGTATGTGTTAATATTGTTACTATGATGAATTTATTTCAGGTTTGCTACTCGTAAAAATCAGAATCAAGGTTGTTAGACATCTACGTATAAGGATCACCGCCGTAGCATGTTATGCGTAGAGAAATCTTACGCGTAAGCGTTCTGTGTAAGGTTCTATAAGGGAATACGCGTATCCTCCGAAGGATATGCGTAAACGATGACCTCTACGCATAAGGTCTACTCTTACGAGTAAGCCTTACGTAAAGGTTTATATACGCTTCGCGTAAGCTCTACGCATAAGGTCCCCTGTTCCTACGCGTAAATATTTCTTACGCGTAAGTCGAGGATCACGCGATAAGCTTGTGTCTCGCGCATATAATCCTCTTTAGCATAAGCTACCATTTCTACGCCTAAGCCTTGATCAAACCTTCATTATGAATTGTTACGCGCGCAAACTTGTAAATAAATAAATCATAATGTCACGAAACCAATAATGTCACTAATAAGCTTAAATGTGTAATGTGTTGTGAAAATATGTGATAACATAAACTTTAAAACCTAAAGTTAACTAACTCACGAAACTTTTCTCAACGTCATTGGACTCTTGGACAAACAAGTGATTTTGGACTCGTAACAATCATCGACATTGTACATTCAATAATTAGACAATAAAACCATCTGTTGACTAACATTATGTCTTTCGATATGTTGGTTCTTTTGGCTAAATGTGTTTCAGATCACGACATGGAAGCTCAAATGAATGTGGATGCACCAAATGTTCTCACCATTGCGATATATCTTCCCTCATGGCTATCCAATGAAGATTGGAAAGAACAATCTCACAGTTGACTTTGACACCCTCACCCTTTCGGAATCTTCTTGCCTCATTACAGTGGATATTCTAAAGAACCATCCTTATCAGAACATGCTCACCAATTCGCTCATTGCACGGAGATCTACATTCGCAGTTCGGAATACAATGCAAATGGTCAAAGGTCGATATCTGTGACGGTGACGCCTCACAATCAAAATCACTATCACACCTACAAATTTAAGAGCGTTTCTCCTCATTCGACATCATACCACCGAATACTCTGTTGTACCAACGAAGAGAAGCGTTCGCAATTCTTGATTGATATTAGGTACGTGAAGCTTCAGGAGTAATCTATAAGCATTCACACGTGGATCTAAAGAACATTCCTCAGCCTTGGAGAACCCTTTATATCATCATCACAAAACTGTTTCTGTCGTGGCAGCGGCTATAAGCATCCTAAGCTCGGAACGCAAATCTTTTGGGCTCTGATCAACATGAAACATATCGAAATTGAAGCTCTGATATGGGATGACATGATGACATTCCTCAAAAAGCTTGGCTCAAAGATTCCTTATATCAGATATACAAAACTGTTGATCCAAAGAGCACTTGGATATAACCCTGATATCCCCAAGAGAATCAATGATCCCGATAATCTCGACATGTTGACTGAACCCACTCTAACAGTCAGATTTAAGGAGTCAACTACCAAGAAACAAGGTGCTGTGTTGCCGGATCACCTTCTCTCAGATGAACTCAAAAAACTCTACTCTTACAAAAGGTATCAAAGCGAGGGAGAACAAAGTTGGTTTTCTAGATGAAAAATCTTCTGGCACACCTACCAGGAAAACCAGACGCGGGAGTGCAGGCAGTGCCGCAAGCACTGAGAGTCAACAAAAGTTCTCGAAGAGGAATCCTCCAAGCAAAAGGAGAGTTCCTTCTCAAGAAGCTGTTCCTATTCCTATTCCCAAGCCTGAACCACAAAGAAAGTTAACGGACGAGGACTGAGGTACTGATCAGATGAAGAGATTACCTACTCTGAAACTGCAAAGGATGACACTCCATCAGTACGAAACTCCCAATCCACCGGCAGATACAGGCAAAGGGAAGACTCCAGTGATTGAGCACAAAAAGGAAAGTTCAGATGAAGAGCCACTGGACACTGATTACAGGAAAAAGTTCAAATTCATTAGACTCCAACACGTTGCAAAAGAATTTGCTAAGGATCAAATGGGTGGCCCGGAGGGTCAAGTGGTGGAGTTCAACCTACACCAAATCCCGTTGCGGTTAATCAACCCGATAAGGGATCCGTGCCACCCCTTTAAAGCAACAACAAAAGCGCGTGGAAGAAAAGTCTGAGGAAAAAGAGGGAGACAAAGAAAAGTCGGAGAAGGAAAAGACTGAAGAGAAAGAAAAGTCTGAAAATGATGAAGATATGGATTATGATAAGTTTCTTCTAGACAATCCAACACGTCCCAAGGAGAAAACCTCGGAGCCTCCTCAGGACCCCGAAACCACTCATGTCTCTTTGTCATCAGATTCATCTTCTCATTCTTCACCACCACCATAAAAAAGATCAACCAAATCAGTAAAGAAGCCAACAACGTCTTGGATCTCTCAAGCAAATACCAGAATCGTTAAAGCATCAAGCGGTGAGGAGAAAGATATTACAAAGAAGAAGTTAGATTTTCTTGCGACGATACGTATCTTCATGATGAGAAAGACAAGATGCAAGTTGAAAGGGAGTATGTCAAAAAGCTCATGAAAGATGATCTCCAAAGGAAAATGGACGAGATGATCAAGGGATACACTCACAAGTTCCTTCTTGACGCCGTTCCTAAACTGACAAAGGAGATGTACACCGAACAACTTTGAATCTATTGCATTTGGCCAAGCAAACTATGAAATCAACTCCAATGCATGTAAACATCAATCCAATTGATCCCATAATCTTCTCAGAGATCTGAATTGGTGAACCGTTGGTAGCTCAAATGTCGAAACGCTCGCAACGTTGCCTCCTACGAAGGTAAATTGTTGAAGCATTACTGGAATACCAACTCAACTCAGCATGCAGAGAAGAAGCTGAAAGGCCTAAACGTCCAAGAGACGACGAAGACAAAGATAAGGATAAGGATAACGAGCCCAAACGCCCGAAGAAGTCTGGTGAATCATCCTCAATGCAACGTCCACCCCAACGGACCCCGGCTCAACAAAGATCTCCTCCTCGCTCTTCTACTGAAAAACCTCAGGATTCTGAGTTACCACCCCAGACTCAGAAAACCGGTAATCACTTTGAGTATACGGGTGGTGACAATGAGGAAGTCCATGAGCCCCAACAACAACATATTTCTCCTGACACAACCAAGAAACCAGAATCCTCCTATAGGCCAAAGAAAAAGAAGAAGAAGGCGCCTATGACTGACGTCTTATCATGGTTGGACGAGGATAACACCAGATGGACCGGTTCTCAAAGCTTGTTGATTCTACACCCTACCCACCTGAAGGTCAAGATGCGGTAGAAGGTCGTACATTGGAGCATGCTAAGTTCTTGCAAGAAAAATTCAGTGTGAAAAAGATGACGAAATCCGAGTTGAAGCGAATCAAGAATGAAGCATTTCAACCGCTCAAAGACAGCTCGAGAAAGTGCTACTGAAGTTGAGTATCACCTTGATAATATAGCACGAGCTATGTCTAACAACATGGATTGGCTCAACCCAAAAGCAAACATCGACTTCACCAAACGGGACAACCCTCCATATTACACCGACTGGTCTAAACCTCTACAACAATTGGCCAACCAGATCAGCCTAGGATTCCATTCCGACATTTCTTCAACAAAGACTTGGAATTTCTTCTTCACGGTGGCGATGGTTCAAGGAAATACGCTACATCACTGACACTTCCGTTCTCGGCAGCCATATACTCTAACTGCATAGCCATCAAGGAAAGAGCTAACCACATGTTCTCCAACAATGTGGAAGAGTATGACCGTGATGCAATGTATGGGATTCACCATTGGCCGGAACGCCGACGAATCTACTACAGGCTGCCAGGTTGAAGTCTCAACATGAAGTGTTCAGTACTAAAGCAATTGTGGCTATTAAACATGTTGATCTTTCGTCTAAATGGGACTACACTTTCCTCAAGAATATTGTGGTCAAAAAGGCAAGACGAAAGGGATTATGCATTCTCTGAAGCAAACTTTGAGAATTTGTCTATCAACGACATTGAAGACATGTACCTTGCCAAAGTACAGGTCGCATGAGACAATTCTCGATTGAAGTGCAACGTGAATTCATCAAGTCCTTGCTTATCTTCATCAGAAGAATAGTAATCAAAGAATGTGTAGAAGATCTCCAGCTTGCGTTGAATCATATCGAGACCCGTGTCAACTTCACTCCACCGCCTAGATCTTCCGACATCAACCAGCTTCCACAATACACTCTCATCAGCCAACCATTCGGAGTAGCTTACCTTAGTGAACTACAACGCAACTGCTTGATGGCGTGTAGAGATCTTTACAAGTTTGGGGATCACACACTGAAGAAGGTTAGGGACGGATTGGCTTATAGGTTGAAGGACATACATGAAGGAATTGGGTCACAAAAGCGATGGAATTCTAAGGACCGACGAGATGTGAAGAGGATCATTACCAGGATTGATGAAAGGTTGTATCGAAGAGATCAGTTCAGAACACTGGAGAGCTTTTTAGGTGGTCGACCCAGGATTGCTCTCGCTGGCTATCAATGCCCAGTTCGCATTCCTGGCAACATTGATGAAATTCCTGGTACCCCTTGAACTACTTCTATTTCATATAATTTGGATGTATGATTATATATGACAATGGCGTGCACACATAACATGTACAACCCGCCTTGTAAATAAAGGACACTGTGGTACGCCTCAGTGCCACAATCCTTATAAAAGGAGCGAAAGCTTCTTACTTTTGTGTAAAACCTTTCAAACCTTTCAATTTTCAAAGGTTTTTGCTCAAAAGAACAAGTACTTCCCCTTATGATTTTCATACCTCAACCATTTATATCACTTGTTGAGGGGGAGTATTTGACTTAAAAACTTTGATTCACAAAATGTTCTTTGTGTTATCTTCCCACAAAACTCAAAATGGACATATTTATTCTCAACATTTCTTTAAAAATAACATTTATATGCCATTTTGAGGGGAGAAAACTATGTGATAAGAAATATGTTGTGTAAATGCAAATGAATCTTTGGGCTACAGACTTAACCAACGAATTGACGAGATCTTAACTGTTAGTAACTCGAAAAGACTTGTCCGGGACGGGTAATAATTTCAAGCTAGTTCGCTAGTGATGTAAACGTGTCTCGCAAAGGACTTGTCAGAGTAGAATGTACCATTCGAGAAACTCCTGGTAGACATGATCTTTGACGGGTTTGACAACCTTTCGAGGTTTGTCCACACCTTCAAGATACCTTAGTGAATGGTTCTTAGTGAATGGTCCCACGGATCGCTTCGTCATTTCTGGATTTTTGAGAATGAGGCCCGCTCCTGAGCCATCAATGCATGAGGATCCATCTGTAAACAAGATCCATGGATCTTGTAACTCGGTCTTAATTGGTGTGGATACCTCGCAAATTTCTGCGGCTTTTCAATGATGAAGTCGCCGAATCCGTCCTTTGATTGCGGTGCGTGGTCTGTGCGAGATGTTGTACTCACCTAGCAATACACTCCACCTGCAGTCTACCTCGTCCGGTTTGGAGATGATCGCTTGATCGGTTGATCCGTGATTCTGCTATGGGTGCGCTGGAAGTACCTGCGACGTTTAGCAACAAATACAACGCCAAAACTAGTTTTTCCATGGCACTATAGTTCATCTCCGTCTTCTTGAGTGCCTTGCTTACAAAGTAGATGGGAGTTTGTAGTGAGTCCCTATCTGTTACTTACCGCCACCTGACTGCGCCTTGATTCAGGTTCAAGTACATGATTAGCTCTCTTCCCGGTTCGGGGGCGCGACAAGTGTTGGGAGCGTGCGAGATGTTGTTTAAGCCTGATGAAGGCCTTTTCGCCTCCAGTCATCCAAGTCACCTTTCTTTATACACTTCTTGAGTGTTTTGAAAAGAGGTATGATTTTTCTGTGATTTGGATAAGAACACTTTAAGCCGGCCAACTTTCCATTGAGAGATTGGACTTCCTTCATCGTGCGTGGTGAGGGAAGTTCGATGTGACAACCCGTACTTTCAGGTCATTTCTCGACACGATTTATGCCTCACTATTTCAACATTTATCGTAAACTTGGTTTACGTGTTTCAAATTCGCGTAACCTTAAAGGTTTAGCGGCGAATTCATGATCATAACATCACGTACATTTCATATGGACTAAGATTAGTCTACATTTCATTCACATCATTTGCATCATATTAGTTCATTCATGACATTTCATTTCACATTTAACGCGTAAATTTTTATATTAAATAAACGTTATCGCGTGAGTTATTATTTTGAATATTTAATCCGTTACTTTCAAAAATGATCCCGACATATTTTATACTTACATTTAGTTTATAAAAACTATATTTTGACTTTACCTAGTGTTTTAAATTTATTTGGTACATAAATCGTTAAAGTTAAATTATTACGACGTTTTCTTAAAATTATCGATAATTATTTTATCACTCAAATTTCACAAGGAATCTATTTTACAATTTTATAATATCATTATACTCTATTTTAATCTATTAAAAATTTACTTGTACCTAAAGCTACCAAACTTTACAAGTTATTGTTATTAATTTACACATTTACCTTACATTTTTCTTACAAGTATACAAGTACCTACATTATAAAAAAAAGATCTTTGTGAAACATGATCCCCAAAATTGGTTACAGGGAAGGTTGGCATTGAATGTTGGAAGAAAAAAAATCTTTACTTGTATAAACTTACACTTCATCTCAATTTTTCACCTAATCATTCATTCACTCTCACAATTCAAAGTTAGTAAAAATCTTGTTTTCTCTCTTGGTTCTCCTTGTTAAAACCGGCCACCTTCAAGAGCTAGGAGGGATCAAAATTTTTTCTTCTCAAGTTCAAGTGTATAAACAATCTAGTTATCACTCTTTATTAGGTTTTGAAATAAAACCAAGAGTGTTTAGGCTAAACCTTGTTCTTTGCACCTCATCATTATACTTGTAAGCATATCATTTATATTTTTCATGTTTCCTTTTCATTTCATAAGTATCTTTTTATTTTTGGAGCAACATGCAAGACATATGTGATTTATACCATTTTTACTTGATTTTTGGAGTTTTATATATATATGGTCATCCTATAAATATCCCCTTGGTACTTGTTGGTCTTGATGATGTCTAGGAACCCATGACACCCTAAGAAGGTGTATGGTAGGATTAGATTAGTTTTGGAGTTGATTTGAAGGGATTAGAATAGGTTTTGTCCGAGAAAAACTATTTTCGATAACTATAAAATTATGTTCTGTCCTTGTTTCATTTTTCTGGAAAAACCGACAGTTGGTACGAAACTTTGGCCTTGATTTTTAGAAAATATACTTTAAAACGAATCCGTTGCCGCTTGAACGGATAAAAACGGAGTTATAACGAAGCCGTGGTGAATTTTTAAAGTTTGGCGACAAAATAAATAGTTTTCTGAATTTTCAGCATGCTGTTTTAGTTTGTCAGTCAAAAAGCGAGCCTTAAGCTTCACAAATTATTTCGACTTGTCAAAAATATATTAGTATACTTTGATCCGAAGCTAAGGACGTATTATCGCGAAAACGGATTTGAAACGACAAATATATGCACGTTTTCAAAAACTTGCCGTAACTATTATTTTTAGAAAAACTATATTATTTTTACGAGATAAGTGTTACGGTAACTAAAATCACCATATTTAACCTCTATTATCTTTATGTTCGAGACCTTTATGACGAAAACTCATGAACTAAAACTTCTAGATTTTGATACAAACTTTCCAAAATCGTCGAGTTCGTTTCCTAACGTTCGACGTACACCGTTTTACGCGACTAGTTTTCCAAAGCCATTTTGTTAATTTCATGAAAATTCCGGCGACATTGTTTTGCAAGACGATTTTAAAGTGAAAATTTCACCATAAATCATTATAAAACCATTGTAGGATGACATTTTGACGTAAAACTTGAAAAGTGATGTTGGATTGGTCAAGACGTCAAACGAGTATTTTTCGACGATAAGTAATATTTTCAAAACTCGCAAATGGTATAAATAACATACTAAATGCATGCATAACATTACATTGCAACTCATTACATATCATATCATTCATAATAGGTCATTTTAGAGATTCACGCTATATTTCATTATCCACTTTTTGTCATCGTAATCCTTGCAACAGGTGAGTTTTCATAGCCCCACTTTTAATTGTTTTTATACTACTTTTGGGGGAGATACATGCTCAAACTGTTTTCATTTACTTTCACAAGTACTTTAACTTATATGAATTACCGTGAGTTCCATAGCCCCACTTTTCTTGTTTTAATATTTTTATTAAACTCTTCGGGGGAGATACATGCTCATCAACTACTTTTATGACATTCATGATTATTTGCAAATTATATGTTTATCTGAACTGAATGTTTAGTTATGCGAAGTAACAGTATTGCCATATTTAGAAATTCCATATTATATTCATTGGTCTAACGGACTTGGTATAATCATTGGTCTAACGGTCTTGGTATATTCATTGAGCTAACGGTCTTGGTATATTCATTGGTCTAATGGTCTTGGTATATTCATTGAGCTAACGGACTTGGTATATTCATTGGTCTAACGGTCTTGGTATAATATTGATCTAACGGACTTGGTATACGATTGTGGACTAACGGTCTTGGAACGATTTGAACATACACTATATACATTTTGGCAATGGGTTGTGAATACACAGGTTGCAAGTTTTGTATGGGCGGAACTTGGAACTGAGTGGATTCACAATGCCTTTGCTATATAAACGATTTCGATACATTGAGCCATGCACTATTATGTGAATTCATTTGACATCATGCACTTGAACATTAACTCTACATATTAAGGGTTTGTGAACACACAGGTTGCAAGTTTTGTATGGGGGGACTTGGAACTGAGTGGATTTACAATGCCTTTGCTACATAAACGATTTTGAAAGGCTTTACATTTCAACTCAAACTCTATGAACTCACTCAACCTTTGTGTTGACACTTTTAGCATGTTTTATCTCAGGTATCTAAGGCATTCACTTCATGGCATGCATTTGGATACATCATGGAGTCGTGGTGACGACGCGTCTCACTTGGGTTTTACGCACTTTAAAACATTGTTTGAATTGTAACAAACTTATTTCCGTACAAGATGATTTTCAATTGGGACCTATCTTTGTAAACTCTGATTATTTTTTTTAAATCAAACGATGTATTTTCCAAACGACACTTTAGGTCGTTCAATATAACTGTGATTGTGATGCTATGACAGTCAATCCCCAGGAATTCCATTCCGCTGCAAAACAGGTAATTTGGGGGTGTGACCATGATTGGCATCGAGCTTCGGTTATAGAGAACTAGGCCGCATCATTGACCTAGACTATAACTACATCATCATAGCATCTCATCATTTCATCACAAGTGCATGTTCACTTTGCATACGATTTATACATACATTTTTTCGAAGTTATTTACTTTCATTTCAAAACGATTGTCACATGGATGCCTTAAATACCCATCCCATTATCCTTTCCTCATACTCCAATGTGGAGAATGCCCTGTCATTCCCTATCACAATTTTACACGGTTGACTTAACACCAAACATCATATGAGTCGATTAGTCCAAGCATTGCATAGTTACTCTTAAATTATACATAGCCTGATCACCTATGTCTAATTCAGGAAGAATCATGCAATGAAGGGAGTAGTAGGCTTATATGTGTAAGCAATTCCGTAATCGAGCCAAATTTTCAAAAGATTTTCTTCAAACCACTTGTTTCCAGTTTGATCCGCGTGACAGTTCTTGTTTGATGAGTTGCAAAGATCGAGCTAGAAACAAGTTGTTACCTAAACCGATTTAGCCTAATCGTATGACAGTTCTTGTTTGATGAGTTGTGGGATTAAGTAAAAATCGGTTACAAAAAAGTCTTTTGAGGGTTTTGCTCGAGAATGGGAAGGCTTGCCTCATCAAACCCTAACCCGATAGACTAACACTGAACTGAATTCAGGAACTGAATTCCTTTTGGATGGTGAATGTGACAACCCGTACTTTCGGTCATTTCATTACGATTTATGCCTCATTATTTCAACATTTATCGTAAACTTGGTTTACGTGTTTCAAATTCGCGTAACCTTAAAGGTTTAGCGGCGAATTCATGATCATAACATCACGTACATTTCATATGGACTAAGATTAGTCTACATTTCATTCACATCATTTGCATCATATTAGTTCATTCATGACATTTCATTTCACATTTAACGCGTAATTTTTATATTCAATAAACGTTATCGCGTGAGTTATTATTTTGAATATTTAATCCGTTACTTTCAAAAATGATCCCGACATATTTTATACTTACATTTAGTTTATATAAACTATATTTTGACTTTACCTAGTGTTTTAAATTTATTTGGTACATAAATCGTTAAAGTTAGATTATTACGACGTTTTCTTAAAAATTATACGATAATTATTTTATCACTCAAATTTCACAAGGAATCTATTTTTACAATTTTTATAATATCATTATACTTTATTTTAATCTATTAAAAATTTACTTGTACCTAAAAGCTACCAAAACTTTACAAGTTATTGTTATTAATTTACACATTTACCTTACATTTTTCTTACAAGTATACAAGTACCTACATTATAAAAAAAAAAAAAGATCTTTGTGAAACATGATCCCCAAAATTCGGTGCAAGGGGGGAAGGTTGGCATTGAATGTTGGAAGAAAAAAAAATCTTTACTTGTATAAACTTACACTTCATCTCAATTTTTCCTACCTCAATCATTCATTCACTCTCACAATTCAAAGTTAGTAAAAATCTTGTTTTCTCTCTTGGTTCTCCTTGTTAAAACCGGCCACCTTCAAGAGCTAGGAGGGATCAAAAATTTTTCTTCTCAAGTTCAAGTGTATAAACAATCTAGTTATCACTCTTTATTAGGTTTTGAAATAAAAACCAAGAGTGTTTAGGCTAAACCTTGTTCTTTGCACCTCATCATTATACTTGTAAGCATATCATTTATATTTTTCATGTTTCCTTTTCATTTCATAAGTATCTCTTTATTTTTGGAGCAACATGCAAGACATATGTGATTTATACCATTTTTACTTGATTTTTGGAGTTTTATATATATATGGTCATCCTATAAATATCCCCTTGGTACTTGTTGGTCTTGATGATGTCTAGGAACCCATGACACCCTAAGAAGGTGTATGGTAGGATTAGATTAGTTTTGGAGTTGATTTGAAGGGATTAGAATAGGTTTTGTCCGAGAAAAACTATTTTCGATAACTATAAAATTATGTTCTGTCCTTGTTTCATTTTTCTGGAAAAACCGACAGTTGGTACGAAACTTTGGCCTTGATTTTTAGAAAATATACTTTAAAACGAATCCGTGGCCGCTTGAACGGATAAAAACGGAGTTATAACGAAGCCGTGGTGAATTTTTAAAGTTTGGCGACGAAATAAATAGTTTTCTGAATTTTCAGCATGCTGTTTTTAGTTTGTCCGAGTCAAAAACGAGCCTTAAGCTTCACAAATTATTTCGACTTGTCAAAAATATATTAGTATACTTTGATACGAAGCTAAGGACGTATTATACGTAGAAAACGGATTTGAAACGACAAATATATGCACGTTTTCAAAAACTTGCCGTAACTATTATTTTTAGAAAAACTATATTATTTTTACGAGATAAGTGTTACGGTAACTAAAATCACCATATTTAACCTCTATTATCTTTATGTTCGAGACCTTTATGACGAAAACTCATGAACTAAAACTTCTAGATTTTGATACAAACTTTCCAAAATCGTCGAGTTCGTTTCCTAACGTTCGACGTACACCGTTTTACGGCTAGTTTTCCAAAGCCATTTTTGTTAATTTCATGAAAATTCCGACGACATTGTTTTGCGACGAAAAGTGAAAATTTCACCATAAATCATTATAAAACCATTGTAGGATGACATTTTGACGTAAAAACTTGAAAAGTGATTTTGGATTGGTCAAGACGTCAAACGAGTATTTTTCGACGATAAGTAATATTTTCAAAACTCGCAAATGGTATAAATAACATACTAAATGCATGCATAACATTACATTGCAACTCATTACATATCATATCATTCATAATAGGTCATTTTAAATTCACGCTATATTTCAGTGTATCCACTTTTGTCATCGTAATCATTGCAACAGGTGAGTTTTCATAGCCCCACTTTTAATTGTTTTATACTACTTTTGGGGGAGATACATGCTCAAACTGTTTTCATTTACTTTCACAAGTACTTTAACTTATATGAATTACCGTGAGTTCCATAGCCCCACTTTTCTTGTTTTAATATTTTTATTAAACTCTTCGGGGGAGATACATGCTCATCAACTACTTTTATGACATTCATGATTATTTGCAAATTATATGTTTATCTGAACTGAATGTTTAGTTATGCGAAGTAACAGTATTGCCATATTTAGAAATTCCATATTATATTCATTGGTCTAACGGACTTGGTATAATCATTGGTCTAACGGTCTTGGTATATTCATTGAGCTAACGGTCTTGGTATATTCATTGGTCTAATGGTCTTGGTATATTCATTGAGCTAACGGACTTGGTATATTCATTGGTCTAACGGTCTTGGTATAATATTGATCTAACGGACTTGGTATACGATTGTGGACTAACGGTCTTGGAACGATTTGAACATACACTATATACATTTTGGCAATGGGTTGTGAATACACAGGTTGCAAGTTTTGTATGGGCGGGACTTGGAACTGAGTGGATTCACAATGCCTTTTTGCATAAACAATTTCGATACATTGAGCCATGCACTATTATGTGAATTCATTTGACATCATGCACTTGAACATTAACTCTACATATTCTGCCAGTGGGTTGTGAACACACAGGTTGCAAGTTTTGTATGGGCGGGACTTGGAACTGAGTGGATTTACAATGCCTTTGCTACATAAACGATTTTGAAAGGCTTTACATTTCAACTCAAACTCTATGAACTCACTCAACCTTTGTGTTGACACTTTTTAGCATGTTTTATCTCAGGTATCTAAGGCATTCACTTCATGGCATGCATTTGGATACATCATGGAGTCGTGGTGACGACGCGTCTCACTTGGGTTTTACGCACTTTAAAACATTGTTTGAATTGTAACAAACTTATTTCCGTACAAGATGATTTTCAATTGGGACCTATCTTTGTAAACTCTGATTATTTTTTTTAAATCAAACGATGTATTTTCCAAACGACACTTTAGGTCGTTCAATATAACTGTGATTGTGATGCTATGACAGTCAATCCCCAGGAATTCCATTCCGCTGCAAAACAGGTAATTTGGGGGTGTGACATTCGATGACCGCTTTTGTCTTTTCTGGACATGGTTTTATGCCGTCGGGTTCTATCAGGTATCCAAGGAACATGCCTTCATGGCGCCCGAAGGTGCACTTCCTAGGATTCACTTCATGTTGATCTCTTAGAGTTTTGAACGTTTCCTCGATGTTCGCACTAGCTCATCTTCGGTATGGCTTTTATGACCGGTCATCAACATAGACTTCTAGGTTGCGGCCCACCTTTTTTCAAAGTTGTCCACTAACCTCGGTAGGTGGCGCCGCATTCTTCAAGCCAAAGGGCATTTTTGTGTACTTGCGATAAACACCTCGGCTTGTATGAAAGCGATTTTTCCTTGTCCTCTTTAGCCATTTGGATTTGATGATATCCCTTGCACGTCGAGGAAGCATTTCAATGGATATCCGCACAGAGATTCTATTTTCCAATATATCTCTAGTAAAGGATAGCAGTCTTGTGGACATGCTTTGTTAAGGTCGGTGAAGTCTACACACATTCGCGGTGCGAGTAAACTCTTCTTTACCATGACTGGATTGGAGAGCGGTCGTGGTAGTAAACTTCCCGCATGATTCTTGCCTCTACCGCTTTTGTACCTCTGCCAAGATTGCTTGCGCCGCTCGGGCTTGGCCCGCTTCTTCTGCGTATGGGTTGGTATCCTGTCCGGATTTTCGGTTTATGCTCGTGACGGGCGTGGTACTCTGTCATGTGTTTAGGCTCCCATGCGAAAATATCCAAATTCTTCTGCAGGAGCGCATCACAGGTTGTTTTGCCGTTGTCCAACAATGAACCCCGATGGATATTTCCCATTCGCTCGTATTCGAAGGTGAATGCTACTTTCGGATTTGGAACTCACAGTTATCTAGCTGTCTGGAGTTGGTACCGTATCGCATGAAATCGTGTTGCATTCTCTGTGTGGTATAGTGGTATTGTAAAGAGTAACAATACCACCTTCCACTGGAATTTAAGCATCCATCTTGCCGTTGATGGCTGCTGCTCGCATAGCGATATTCCAGTCTCCCAATAATGCCATTGTATGGCGAGGGAGATTTAATCACCATGAATTCCATCCATGCGTTGCTTGAGTGTTTTTCGTTTCCAATACTGACATGTAGTCGTAGTTGCCCCATAGGCCATATCTTTTCCCGTAAAACCAGTCCAACTGCCCCTTACGGACCGGGATTAACCGATGCGTATTTCGGGCATAATCGTTTGAAACAGTGCTCATACATGATGTCGGCAGAAGCTCCGCCATCAACATACATGCGGTGGATGTCGTGACCCGCCCGCTTATCTCTATAGTAAGTGGTTCCACCTCTCGCGTTATTCGGAGCTAAGGTGGGGAACGAGATTTCCCTTTTCTCGTGAAAAATCTGGCTTACCTTCGTTTTGTGACCATTGCCATGATTGTATCATGTAAATGGTGTTGGGCTTGTCTTTAAGTGTCTCTTTCTTATTGCCACTCTTACGTTTGTCCTTCCCTTTCTTGATATTCTTGACCAGATGGTCCAATCTACCCTCTTTGACCATCTTGTCGATGAGTTGGCGCAATTGGACACATTCGTTAGTGGTGTGGCCCTTCAGCGTGTAATCGCAGTATCCACTCCCAACACGCCGATCCTCTGGAGTGCGCATTTGTGGTGGTCTCGGAAGCTAGCGTAGCCTTGCCGATATTTCTTTTGGCGATTTAGTGGCGGGGTATATTTGTCATTGTCGCGTCCATTCCCGGTTGCGAATAGTTCTGAAGTACGGTTACTATTCCTGCGTGGATTGTCTCCCTGGTTGTTCCGTGACGGTAGTTCGGTAGCTTCTCTTGCTATCCGCCGCAGTGGCTTCTCCTTGTACAAAGGACCGTGTACGCTTCATAACCTCATCGAAGGATTGGGGAATCCTGTCATTCAATCTTTTGATAAGTTCCGGGTTGTTGATTCCATTCATGAACCCTGAGATTTTGAGTACTTCGGGACATGCTTTGACTTGCATGCACTCATCCTTGAAGCGCTCCATGAAAGCGCTTGTGGATTCCACCTGGCGTTGGACTCTACTTGCGAGTTCAATGGGGTTTTTAGCGCACTTTTTTCGTTGAGTAAAGTTTAGGCGGAATGCCTTCCTCAACTCTTCAAAGCCATTGATGCTTCGGTGGGAGCTTCTTTGAACCGGTTTAAGCGCATTACCCAGTGTGGAATTGAACATGTGGCACCATACGAGTTGTGGCCAGTTTTCAATGGTTGCGGTGGTTCGAAAATTTTTAGGTGATCATCGTGGTCACCTGCTCCATCATAGGTTTTAACATTAGTAGGCATCGCTCTTTTTATTCTCAGAAAAATCCTGACGATGCGTCTAGTAAAGCGTCTATTTTCTCGACGACGCCATGGGAGAGAAATATCCTCCTCTTCTTGCTCACGGTTTTTTCTTTTGGATTTCCAATGTCCAGTCTCGCTGTCCTCGTTGTCCGAGGAATTACTAGAAGACAATTCTTCTCTCCTTATTTCACGATTGTCCTCGAATTTGTACTTGGGAACTTTCACTTAGGGAATATCGCTCCCCATCTATCTTAGCGTTCTGGGGTTACCAAGTCTAGCGTGGACATTGGTACGCCTCTCCTCTTCCTCAATTTCATTCAGAGGTATGAGTCGATGTATCATCTTCCTCGACTCTCCTTCCGATTCTATTGAACACCGGGGTGCGATTTATCTCTCCTGCGTTTCTCCTTCGACGACGCGGTGGAGATGTCCCAAACTCGGGCCAAAGTCGAGCCGAGCATGCAGACTCGGCCGGTCTTTTCTTTGCTTCTTCTTGCATGAGGATAGCTAGGGCTTCGTAATTTTGAGAGACAAAACTACTTGGCTCTAATTCCGGAATGACCCCCTCTAGGATAGGGGTATCCGTTTCTATCAACACACCCTTGTTCTTGTCGGGTGCGTCAGGTGATTTTGTGAAGTTAGCTTCTAATACCGATTGAAGTGGAGTAAAGGAGTCTTGCATGGATCTCTGGTACTGGTGGTAGTAGTTGTTGCCTAGGTTGTCCCGAGGCGGTTCCACGAGGGAAGGCCGAATCTGGCCCGATCCACGATTTTTAGCAGCACTGGTTGTCCCAGATCTGCTGGGAGTTGCCCTGCACTGCGTCTTCTTTCCAGTAAAGTCCGATTGCGATAAACCGTCATCCTAGTTCTTGCTTCTTAGTGAATGGTCCCACGGATGGCGCCACTTGTTGATGCAAAAGTTGGGCGTTCCTTGTTTGGAGCTCGGTTCCGCACCAATTGAGAATTGTTGCTTAAGACCTGCGCACTAAAGAAACGAAGACACAGTTAGGCTTACGTGGGATTGTCTCCCACGATTATCCTCTGGCGTGAGAGTAAGTAATCGGTTTATGGTTTAAGGAGAATTAGGGTTATCAGAGCGTACCTTAAACGAGGGATGTGATTCCCTTTATATACGCAAGGAATCCTTGTTGGTTCCGTGTTCCTCAACCTTCGGAGTATCCCACCTTAATCGGTTGGGAATGATTATCTTCCTATTTAGAAGATATCGGATATCTATTCCATCAATAGATTCGGGCTTGGGCCTTCATGAGCCCAAGTGTTTAGTCCGCTTAGCCCAGTTAAATGCCACGGGCCAGTTAGTATTGGACTTTAGTCGGGTCGTGACCGGATATAGACTATACGTCATCAGTTATTAGAGCTAGTTGTCACCTAAAAGCTGACAATGTAACTCTTTAACTATTCAACGTAACCGTGTCTCGAGGGGGATTGTCTATCTTGAGTCGATCAATTCAAAAGTGCGCGCTCTTCTCTCACCGCGTGATTTACGTCTTAACACTTAAGCACGTGTGGAGGGGAGTATTTCTGCTAAAAGATAAAACTCTCACAGTGGTACAAAATGTTTTTCATTCACAAACACTTCGAGAGATTTTCATGAAAATGGTTTTATGGCAACGGAGTTATAAGGTGATTAAGGTTAGGAAAAACCGTCCTATGATCCGCCAGAGTCGAGGAGGATCTACCCAAGGACACTACCAATAGTTAGAATTAGAAGTCCTTAGGTATGATTGTAAAAGGAGAAAATGAGAATCGGAGAAAGAAGGAGTTGAAGAATTAAAAGAAATGTAAAGAAAAGGGTGAAAAGAAATAGCCCTCCAAATTATTCAACTTAGGGTAGACACCGGATTCAATTCATATGCTACTGGTTGTCACTTGATGACGCCGGTATTGAAGATTAAAATTCGTCATGGACCCAGTGACACATGCACTAAACCTTCTTAGCCACTCAAGTTTCTCTCAACGGAAGCTTGTTTCATTCTCACAGGGAACCCTACATAATCTATCGGCTTTCTCTTACAGATTGTTGATATTGAAGAAGGAGACCCTCTCCCTAGTGTCCGCTCAGGAAAACCAAAATGCACTATTGAGTCTAGAGCCACGAGATTCATCAAAAGATTTCTTAGGTACACTTGACATTTCATCACTTGCTGTTCAACAATAAGAACACCAGTATGCGTTATCGAGTCCTTCACATATCTTAGCAATCTATCGAGAACATTTATGAGAGGTTCACAATTGTGATCCTCGGTGATTGAATGGAAACTCTGCCAGGTCAACATCAAACGCCACGACAGTAGTCACTTCGGTAACTCCCCGTGGATTACGCTTAGTGGTCTCAAAAGGTCTACTGTCGTGGTGATGCTTCGTGTACCTCAGTGACTCATTCAACCGTAGATGTACTTAGTTACATCGTGTTATCTCACTTGTGGGACTCCGGTTCAGGAACGGCCTTTGTGAGAATTAGAGTTGTGTTTTCACACTATGCTGTTAACACTCTCGAAGTTCAAACTTGTAAGTGCCGGAATCCGCTTATTACTAACCTTTCTTATGTTTACTTCTTATGGAAGCTCTGGAGCGGACCGATCATGCAGATTCTCCACAGGCTTATACCAACATCATCACTTATGGAAGTTCTCTCATAATCAAAGCCAACACAAAGTCAGAATGATTCTTCGTCAAAGTCAAAGAATCTACAAAGTTTAAAGACTAAGAGAACTTCTTCAGTACTGAAATCCAACGTCAAAGAGTGTGTGAGCATGTTGGAGAAAGACGTGGAGACACTGAAACCAGCGAAGCTGACTTGATGCAGACAACAACAACATACTATCACTACCATCACAAAGAACAATGATCAAAGAACAAATATTAAGATGACGTCAAAGCAGAACTGTTTAAAGAAAACAATTTCTCTACACTGGGGAGATTGTTCAAATCAAGGCAATTCTTCTCACAAGAAAGAAGAATGTCAGAAGACGTCAATGCTACTATTACATCCGTACCTTAACCATTCATATTCATTCATCACCAACACTTAGGGGGAGATTGTTGGAATCACTCCTAAACCTATTTCAAGTGTTAGTGATTAATATGTAATAGTTAGCTTATTATGGCCTTTATGTTAGTAATTAGTCTTAGGCTTATGTAGAAGGCCCATAAGCCTAGGCCTAGCCCAATAAGGAAAAGAAAGGGAGTAGGAGTGTTGCCCTAGCTCCCCTTCCTATAAATACCTTGTAATAACCCTCACTTGAGGGTTGGTTGTTCAATTTACTCTTTCACTCATCTCTACGCCTAACCGTTTATACTTATACGTGTGTGTGTGTTTGGATATTGTTCAACCGACCTCTATCTCTTCTCTATTCTTTCTTTTGATGCTTGTGTTGTAAACTTAGTGACCTAACACACGACTTAATAAAAAGTTCGGCCCTTACTCAAAGCACTTTCATAGTGACATATATGACCGATCGCGGTTCAAAAACCAGACTAAACTGTCACACCCCCAATTTACCTGTTTTGCAGCGGAATGGAATACCTGGGGGATGACTGCCATAGCATCACAATTACGGTTATATTGAACGACCTAAAGTGTCATTTTGAAAATACATCGTTTGATTGTGTAAAATAATCAGAGTTTACAAAACATAGGTCCCAAAAGATTTCCAAAGTACCAATATAAGTTTGTTACAATCAAACGATAGTTAAGTGCATAAAATATATGTGAGACGCGTCAGCTCAGCGACTCCATGCAAGCCATGATGATATGTTAATACCTGAGATAAACATGCTTAAAAGTGTCAACACAAAGGTTGAGTGAGTTCATAGAGTTTGGTTTATCATGAAAAGCCTTTAAAGAACGTTCATGCACGTTTCATATAATATGAAAACTCTTAAGAGAGAGTCTAAGTTTTTGGTCATTGAGAATAGTCCACAAAGCAAAGGCGTTGTAAATCCACTCAGTTCCAAATTCCGCCCATACAAAACTTGCAACCTGTATGTTCACAACCCATTGCACAAAAGTAGTATGTCTAGTAGTCAAGTATACGTTGTCATAATAGTTCACAATAAAGCACCACGTATATAATAATGTATGCCAGGCAAAGCCCCTAGGATAAATAATATGCGTCCCGTAACATAGTGAACAAGAGGTTGGCCAACCTCTAATAGCGCTATCCACACTACCTCTTGTACGAGACTAACAATGCGAATGTACGAACAATACATCATACAACTATTATATACAATTAAGAATGCTCCGAACATGGGAGACTTTGCACGCTCCACCAAAAAGGCGAGACTTTAGGTCAAGAATGCTCCACCAAAACGGCGAAACTTTTAGGTCATAGCACGTACGATTCAATAAGTTCAAACAAATCATAAGTTCGTAATTAAGTTCAAGGGTTTATTCAAGTTCAAAAGTTCAAGTCAAAAGAGTTCATAAAAATAGTAATCAATTTAGTTCGAGTATGATTCATGCATTTCACCCCAAAATATAGTAAAAACGGTAAAAAGGGGATTGTGAATACTCACGGTAATCAGTAAAAGTTTAGAGTACTTATGAAAGTAAATGAAAATAGTTGAGAATGTATCTCCCCCAAAAGTAGTTCAAAACATATAAAAGTAGGGGCTATGAAACTCACCAGATGCAATGATTATGATGACAAAAGTGGATACACTTAAATGAGGTGCAATCTCTATCTGCAACCTAATATGAATGATATGTTCTAATGTAAGTCATGAAACAATGTCGTGCATGCAAACTCATATGATATCCATACCACTTGTACATTTTTGAAGATGAAGTGTATCGTCGAAATATACGTTTGTTTCATATTGTCAAGTTTATAAAATACTTTAGAAGTGTTGGTAAATTTAGTGTACTTGTGGGATTAGTTAACACCTGGTTTTGGGTTAGGAGGTACGGCGTTTACACCCATGAGGTCCCTGAACACCCTGACTCGACTCAATAGTGGTTTGTACTGCTAGTGTATTGGTTACTACTGATAGTGTAAACCGATGGTTCCTACTAGTAGTGTTATGGTTCTGCTTTGCTAGTGTAATGGTTTCTGTGATGGTTCTATTGGTAGTGTATGGTTCATCTTGCTAGTGTAATGGTTCCTCTTGGTAGTGTTGCGATATTTTGTAAGACTTTGACTCATTCAATTGGTCATTGTTATGGCTTTATGACCACGTTTAATTGGTCATGTAACCACTATTTCTATGATTATGGAGGTTTATTATGAGTGATTAATTGGCCGTTAATCACACATAATGTCCATTGATTAGTGTTGAGTGTTCTCTACTATAAATAGAGAGTGACATCTTCAGCTTAAATACACACTGAAAAAGTACAATACCAGGAGAAGCAAACTGAAAGCTTAAACACTTGAAAGCAAAGGGTTATTGATTTGTGCCTAATTCAATAACAAACATTTAGTCTTATCCCAAGTAGATATTCGTGATACCCAGGCAATAGGATCGAATAGTTTACTTTGGAAAGTGATCACACGATTCTAAGTGATATCCGGTAACCACCTAGTGGTATTGCAGTTGCTATAGATTGTCTTAACCCTGTTCTGGGCTCTTACCTCCAACAATCAAAGTAAACTATTTGTGATAATCAATGGTTGCTGCTGCAATGAAACACATGGCTTCAAACTTTGCCAAGCTTGATAAGTTTGAAGGGGTAGACTTTAGGAGATGGCAAAAGAAGATGCACTTCTTGCTGTCAAGTATGAGCGTGGTATATGTGCTAACCACTCCTATTCCTGATGATGGGGATGATGCTACTGTGGAGCAGATAAGGAGAAGGAGCAAATGGGAGAATGATGACTACATTTGCAGAGGTTTAATTCTCAATGGTATGTCTGATTCTCTATTTGACATTTATCAAAACTTTGAATCTTCCAAAGAACTGTGGGATTCCTTGGATGCCAAATACATGGCTGAGGATGCTTCAAGTAAGAAGTTTCTTGTAAGTAATTTCACAAATTACAAAATGACTGATTCAAGACCAGTCATGGAACAATACAATGAACTTCTTGGCATACTTGGAAGGTTTACACAACATAATATGCACATGGATGAGGCTATTTCAGTCTCTTGTGTTATCGATAAACTTCATCCTTCTTAGAAAGATTTCAAGCATACCTTGAAACATAAGAAAGAGGAGTTAACTCGGTTGAGTTAGGCGTCATCTGCGCATTGAGGAATCTCTCAGGGTGCAGGATAATGACAAACCAAAGAGTAGCAATGCTACTGGACCATCTGTTGTCAATATGGTGGGGCATAACAACTCTAACAGGTACAATGACAACAAAGGTAAACGTAAACATCATGATAACACAAGGGCAGATCCTAACAAGAAGGCAATACCTACTTATTGGAAATGTGGCAAAACTGGTCACATTAAAAGGGATTGCAAGGGTGTTAAGGTTGGTGGTAAAGCCAATGGATCAGGCACTAATGGTTCAGAAGTGGTGGTTCTACCAACTCAGAAAGGTCGAATATGTTTAATAAATCTTTTCAGATTTATTATGTTACATATGTATCTGAATCTTATTATGTGCATGATGATGATGTTGCGTGGTGGGTTGACTCTGGTGCAACAGTTCATGTGTGTAAAGATAGAAGTTGGTTCAAGACTTATGAGTCAGTGAATGATGGTTCTATTCTTCACATGGGAAATGAGTCAACAACCTTGGTGCATGGTTGTGGTTGTGTAGATCTTACGTTTAGTTCTGGAAAGATTGTAACTTTGTTTAATGTTATTCATGTTCTGATATAAGGAAAAACTTGGTTTCAAGTAGTGTTTTGAATAATCATGGATATAAACAAGTTATTGAGTCGGATAAATTTGTCTTGTCTAAAAGTGGTGTTTTTATTGGTTTTGGCTATTTGTGTAACCAAATGTTCGGACTTAATATTGTCACGATAGTGATAATTCACCTTTGTGACCACCTCGACGGTGACTGACTATACCCTTTGGCATGCTAGACTTGACCATGTACACTATAAAAGGATGCAAGATATGTCTAAGGATGGGTTAATCCCAGCATTTGACATGGACGCTAAAAAGTGTAAAACTTGCATGTTGACCAAGATAACCAAGAAACCTTTTCAGGGTGTTAAGCGTGAGACTAAGCTCTTGGAGCTAATACACAGTGACCTGTGTGATTTGCATGCCACTCCATCTTTGGGGAATAAGAAGTACTTTGTGACATTTATTGATGATGCTTCTAGGTTTTGTTATGTCTATTTGTTACATACTAAGGATGAAGTATTAGATAAATTCAAAGTGTTTAAAACTGAAGTTGAATTACAACTTGGGTCTTTGATCAAAAGATTAAGGACTGATAGGGGAGGTGAGTACATGGATACTCTGTATTTTTACTCTATTGGTATTATCCATGAAACGACTGCTCCCTATACTCCTCAGCAAAATGGCATTTCTGAAAGGAAAAACAGGGTACTGAAGGAGATGGTTAATTCCATGTTTTCCTATTTAGGATGAGTCAAGGGTTCTGGGGTGAAGCTATGTTAACAACTTGCTATTTATTAAATAGGATTCCCAACAAAAGGAACAAGGTTACCTATGAACTCGACTAAAGGAAACCCAATGAACTATCTCGGGTTTGGGGTTGTAGGGGTAAGACTCCCGATCCAAAGTTGAAAACTTTGGGTGAAAGAGGCATTGATTGCATCTTTGTTGGATATGTTGAGCATTCCAAGGCTTTTAGGTTCTATGTTATTGAACCTAATGAATATATTTCAATTAACTCCATAATTGAATCAAGGGATGCAAACTTTGATGAGAATAGATTCTCATCAGGTCCCTAGACCAAGTCGAGAGAGATTCCTAATGGAACTCATGACAGCGGTGTATCGAGAGGTCTCGATGAAGTACCATCGAGAGGTCCACGATGAGGTTGTGGTTCAACAACCTGAACCTATGCTTAGAAAGAGCAAAAGGGTCAGGACTCCAAAGTCATTTGGACCTGAGTTTCAATTATACTTAATTGAAGGAACAAGGAATGAGGTCTCTAACCAATACTCCTATTGTTTCATTGTTGAGGATGATCCCAAGACATTTGAAGAAGCAATGAAGTCCCAGGATATTGCTTTCTGGAAATAAGCAATCAATGATGAGATGGATTCCATCATGGGCAACAACACTTAGGTGTTGGTTGATCTACCACCAGGTTGCAAACCCTTGGGTTGCAAATGGATTTTCAAAAAGAAAATGAAGGTAGATGGAACTATTGAAAAGTTTAAGGCTAGACTAGTCATTCAAGGCTTTAAACAAAAGTCAGGAATTAACTATTTTGATATTTATGCCCTTGTGGCTCGTATTAGTACCATAAGACTGATGATTGCCTTGACATCTATTCACAATCTGATTATTCATCAGATGGATGTGAAGATAGCTTTCTTGAATGGTGAATTGGATGAGGAGGTTTATATGAACCAACCACAGGGCTTCATCTTGTCTGGCAATGAAAACAAGGTGTGTAAACTGATTAAGTCTCTTTATAGACTAAAGCAGGCACCTAAGCAATGGCATCAAAATTTTGATGAAGTGGTTTTGTCTAGTGGTTATGTTCTTAACCAAGTTGACAAATGTGTATATAGCAAATTTGATGAATCTGGTAAAGGAGTCATCATTTGTCTATATGTTGATGACATGTTGATCTTTGGCACACAAAAATCAGTTGACATGACAAAGGAATTTTTGTCATCAAGGTTCTCCATGAAGGACATGGGGAGGCTGATGTTATCCTTGGTATAAGGATTAAACATGAAAGTAAAAGAATTTCTATCTATCAATCTCATTATATTGAGAAGGTGTTGAGGAAATTCAATTACTTTGATTGTACTCCATGAGTATACCTATGGATACTTGTGAGAAGTGATGCCTAATAATGGCAAGGTAGATCTCAACTTGAGTATTCTAGTGTAATTGGATGCTTGATGTATGTCATGACTTGTACAAGACCGATATTGGTTTTGCATGGTGGTAAATTGGCGGTATAATAGTAATCCTAGTGCTCATCAGCGGCAAGCGATTCAGAGGGTAATGAAGTATTTAAAGAGAACTATGGATTATAGTCTCTCATATAATGGCTATCCTTCAGTGTTAGAAGGATACACTGATGCATGTTGGATCAGAATAACACGATGACAATTAGATACTACTAGTGGCCGGGTATTCCTACTTGGTGGAGGTGCAATTTCTTGGGCATCC
Source organism: Chrysanthemum makinoi (assembly GCA_910596185.1). Taxonomy (NCBI): domain Eukaryota; kingdom Viridiplantae; phylum Streptophyta; class Magnoliopsida; order Asterales; family Asteraceae; genus Chrysanthemum; species Chrysanthemum makinoi. The sequence continues at coordinate 276,915,335 of OU343221.1, forward strand.
AAGAAGCAAACTTGCATCACCGGTTCAACAATGGAATCTGAATTTGTGGCCTTAGCAGCTGCTGGTAAAGAAGCTGAATGGTTGAAAAACTTGCTTCTTGAGATTCCATTGTGGCCTAAACCTATAGCACTTATTTCTATTCGTTGTGATAGTGCCGCTACATTGGCAAAGGCTTATAGCCAGATGTACAATGGGAAGTCTAGACACTTAGGTGTCAGGCATAGCATGATTCGTGAGCTTATCATGAATGGGGTGGTATCCATAGAGTTTGTTAGATCTCAATAAAATTTAGCTGATCACTTGACGAAGGGATTAGCTAGAGACTTGGTTATAATGTCTGCTAAAGGGATGGGTTTAAGTCCAACTTAGTCACTGAATGCTAGGACACCCAACTCCTCCTAAGGAAACTTGGGAGCTGAGTTCAATGTGGAAAGTTGAACATTCATTGGAATTTGGAGCACATGTTTTATTTACATCCCAAGGTTGTGCTAAGAATCTGCTGAAAGGAGGATGAAGTATTTACTTCTTAATGGTTAATTTTCTTTGAAAAAGTGCTTGGCAGGAGCATGAATAAAGAGGAACCACCTATGTAAATGTTGAAGTTTTGCCTCTTCAGGGAGCTTTGGACTTTTGGCTCTTACAACATTTATGAATTTGGATATGGACACATGGCTTGTATAGTGTCAGGAGCTTTTAAGTGTTTGAAAACTTTGTTGGAAATGTATATATTTACAAACACGTAAATGTCCGGATTCGAACTCGTGACCACGGGATTGCACACATTAGCGAATGAGAATTAAAGTTAAATAATTAATGTTAATGTTTACGATTAATTATTGCACATTAACTCCGTTTAACGATCGTTAAGTATTTAACGGAAAAATGACTAACGACCGTTAAATGAAAAGAGAAAGGATTAGAAATGGAAAATCTTGAAAAGGAAAAGTTATGGGTTTCTCTTGGGCTTGTCTCATGGCCGGCCAAAGGGGAGGGTTCTCAACCCAATCCCTAACTTGTTCCCAAAGGTATCCATGCACTATATAAACAAGGCTAGGTTCTAGGGTTTTTCATAACTTTGTGCATTGAATTAACCCTAGATCTCTCCTCTCCTCTCTCTTGCAATTCTCGTCCGAACACCCCCTTGTTAGGGAGTTTGGTTTCGTTTTTCTTAAAACGAGGACTTGTGTTAGATCTAGCAATCGCTTGATTCGTTGGTTAATTCGTGTGTACAAGAACGTGGTAGTAAGACACTATTCTTACACCTAATTGGTTTGAGTTGTAAAACGGTAAGGGAAAACTCTTTAAACCACTTCTTTGTTTTGCTCAAGAGATCTGACATTCGCAAGAGGTACGTTACGCATACTTTCAGTTAATTATTTATTTGTTATGATTTTTAGTTTTCCGCTGTGTACTCTTGATGTCTACAAGTTTTATTGTATATCATGTATTATAAACTCAACAGTGGCATCACGAGCCTTGTATAACAAGTAATTAATTACTGAAACACATAATTAAAATAAACATGTTGTGTTATTATTTGTACGCGTAGATCTAGGGTTTGCAAAACCTAAACCCTAATTTTTTAGGGGGGGCATTTTTTTGGTGCCCTAATTAGGGTTTTGTAAACTAAAGTTTTAATTGGATTAGAAACCCTATGATGCATGTAATTTTATGTGTATTGCGTAACTCTGTTTAATTGCATTAATTGTTAAGTGTAATTTTATGTCTATGATAATTACATGCATGTTTTATCATGGATCTGCTTTTATTGTATGTATTTCTTGTTTAAGTGATATACATTAAATTATGATAGATCTAAATTTGGGGAAGACCTCAATAATTATTATTTAATCAATTATGTGCTATGTGGTATATGTTTAATTTTGACTTACGTAATCGATGAATCGATGCATGTGGCTCACCTTGTACATAGCTGAAAACGGGTGAAAGTCTTAATTAAATATATACATATTGACAGATATAGAATTGATTATTAATAGGATTTATCAAAAGGTTTGCATGTGGCTATTTGATATGCATGACTTACTTTTTTGTTATGCATTCATTGTTTATTTGTTTATTTTTAAATACTTGCTTGTTTGTTATGTGTAACAAGGGTATTTTTTACAAGAAAAATAAACTGACCTAAACAATGGTGAAACATGTATTTTTAAGCATAGTAATCGTAATCGTTTAATTGATTGATTTTTGCACAAAATAGTTAGAACGGCTCACCCATTAATGACAAACTGTGTGATGGGTATAAGGAGGGACCGCATTAAATTGTGACGCCCTAAAGATGAGGGTTATGCTTCGCGCGACCTAATTCTCCTTCGTTTGTGCGTCTTAATGGAGCTACCAAGTATTCCTATATGTGTGCATTAAATCTTAAGGGTGAATTACTTTAATTTCTACGCGCCACTTTTGTGGTAATTATCCGAATAACTTGGGTCTTATGACTCATGCAGTAGTAGGATATAGTGGTAATTAAGGTGATTCTTTAATTGGTAATCCAATACCTCGATTAAAGTTTGATGATGAAAAGCTTAAATCATTAAAACAAGCATATAAATGTTTTAATAAAAACTATGCTACGAAGATGAATGCATGACATCTTTGTACATATTTGATTTGACATCAAAATTATTACCTTTTAATTTGAGTTATATGCCATCCAGCGAAACGGAAACACCTAAGATTACCTTTTATTTGCGTGAGAACGTGACTTAGATCGTAATCAAAGGGTAAAATGTCCACGTGTCGTGAGAACGGGCATGGACGATTTTGATGTTTCTTAAGTTGGAAAACTTAATTGAGTTAGGCGGTGAGAACTGGCAACTCAAGGCATAAGATGGGATAAAACATGTTTACATGCCGATTGATATTGGCCATATGTAAATCCCATAAATCTAGGAATTGCAATTGAAATTGGCAATTGAGCAAAAGCTCTACCACTTTGTATAAGGTTCATTACTAGCAGATCAACTGACGTGATGAAATTATGACAATTTGGATCCTAGTTTTCAATAATAATTAATTGGTTATATGAATATGAACCTTGGGTATTTAATTGTTTATTGAAAAGGAAAAATTATCAAAATACTAATTATGGTTTTTTGAACTTTTTCTGTAGATGGCTCATCAACCAGAAAACACTATGAGCTTAATGAGTGCTGCTTTCAAAGATATGATTGGAAGAGACAAGCTACTGGACCTAATTTCAATGATTGACATCGTTCACTTAGGATCATCCTTCGTGTTGCCAAAAGGGTTGAAATTTTGACTACACCTCTTCACGATGCTCCTCTCAATACGGACTCTTGCTCTTAAACAAGAGGCATATCATGTTGAATATGAGAAGCACAATGATGTGGCGTGTCTAATGCTTTCGGGGATGTCTGCTCAATTGCAAAAACAATTTGAGCACTATCCACCTATGAGCATGATAGATGAACTCAAACGTATGTTTGAGAAGCCACCTGCAATGAACTATATGAACTAATTGAAAAGGTTCACAAGCGCAGCGGGAGGTTGGCAAATCTCTCTCGACCACGTCCTCGAGATGAAACATCACTTAGACCAATTGGAGAAGCTCGGTTGTGGTTACTCGAATGATGTATGTGTCGGCCTCATCAATCATTCCCTTAATCAGGAACGATTTGGTGATTTTGTCTGAAATTTTAACATGCATTGCACGGGGAAGACAGTGAATGAGTTACATGCAATGCTTGTAGACTTCGAGAAGAGATTGCCAAAGAAGGCTCCTACACCTGCTGTACTCGCAATACAGGGTGGTAGGGTGAATAAGCCAAAGCCGCAAGCAGATAAGAAAGGGAAAGGAAAAGGAAAGGGAAGCAAGTTGTCATCCCACCACTCCTAAGAAGAACCTGCAAAGAAAAGGAGAATCCTAAGAAGGATTTAACTTGCCACCACGCAACTCACCGGTCACTTAAGAAATCGTCGGTTTATCTCGAATGAGTGCCTTCATAATAAAAATAAGATGGTGCCTAGCTCATCAGGTATTTTTATGTTTGAATTATTTTCTTTTCCTCATAAGCAAAATTCACGGATATATGATACGGGATGTGGTACTCACATCGTAATACATCGAGGAATTAGAGGAGCAAGGAAGCTGACACTGTGGAGAAAGATACTTGTACGTTGGCAATGGAAGCGTCGCAGTTAGCCGAAGCCATAGGGACTTTTGTTTTAGTGTTTCCTTCGGGCTTAATTTTGGAACTAAATAATTGTCATTATGCACCCTCCATTGTTAGGGGTGTTATTTCAGTTTCTTGGTTAAAAGATATTGGTTTTGGGCACACTTTTACCAGTTATGGAATTTCAGTTTCTTTAAATAATGTTTTTTACTTTAATGCAATTCCTATGCTTGGTGTGTTTGAAATTGATATGGATGGTTGTATATCCAATGAAAATAATTCGTTGTATAGCATTAGCAATAAGAAGAGCAAGTTGAACTGTGACTCGTCTTATCTTTGGCATTGTCGCCTTGCCCATATAGGCAAGAAATGCATGGAAAAGCTGCAACACGATGGGCTTTTACAAACGGTCAATGATGAATCATTTGACAAATGCGAGTCTTGCATTCTTTGGGAAGATGACAAGGAAACCTTTTTCACCACAAGTGGAAAGGGCTTCAGATCTACTTGGATTGATACACACAGATGTGTGTGGTCCACTTAGACATGTGTCAAAACGTGGTGCTTCCTACTTCTTAACCTTTACGGATGATTTAGTCGTTATGGTTATGTTTATTTACTTAAACATAAACATGAAGTCTTTGAAACATTTAAGGTTTTCAAAAGTGAAGTAGAATTACAACTCGGTAAGAAGATTAAAGCTCTTCGATCCGATAGAGGTGGTGAATATATAAGTCAAGAGTTCAAAGATTATTTAGCTGAGTGTGGAATTATCCAGCAACTCACATCTCCTTATACTCCACAACAAAATGGTGTATCTGAAAGGAGAAATCGTACCTTACTTGACATGGTACGATCAATGTTTGAAATTACGACTCTTCCTTTTACTTTTTGGGATTATGCCCTTAAAACTGCTATTCGCATTTTGAATATGGTTCCAACAAAGAAGGTTGTTAAAACTCCATATGAAATATGGACAGGAAAAGCTCCCAACTTTTCTTACTTAAAGGTCTGGGGATGTGAAGCGTTTGTTAAACGTGACACACCCGATAAACTCAAGCCGATCATTAAGTGTATCTTTGTAGGATACCCTAAAGAAACTATGGGTTACTACTTCTACTACCCAGCTGAGAATAAAGTCATCGTGGCTAGGTATGGAGATTTCCTTGAAAGGAATCTCATATCTCAAGAACTCGATGGGAGAGTATATGATCAAGAAGATGACACCTTCTCGAAACTACTAGTCAACTTCAAGAAGAGCCCGAAATCTTAGGCGTTCCTCCCGAAGTTATTCCCATTCGTAGTAGTCCGAAAGGACTATACATGCACTGACCGTCTATGTCTTAACGTGAGGTGGAGGAAAATATAGTTGGGGATCTTAATGAACCTGCCAACTATAAGGTCGCCATGGTGATCCTGCAAAGGATAAATGGCAGATTGCTATGAATGGGGAAATGCAATCCATGAAAGATAATGAAGTTTGGATTGAAGTTGATCTTCCTCCCAATGCGAAAATCGTTGGAAGTAAGTAGATCTTCAAGAAGAAAACTGACATGGATGGCAATGTACACACCTACAAGGCTCGTCTGGTGGCTAAAGGTTTTACTCAAACCTATGGCATTGACTACGAGGAGACATTTTCTCCTGTAGCGGACATAAGAGCTATTAGGATTCTCATAGCTATAGCTGCACACTATGACTATGAGATTTGGCAAATGGATATCAAAACCGCTTTTCTGAATGGCCGTCTAGATGAAGACATCTATATGGCACGCCGTAGGAGGTTTGTGAATCCATTATTTCCTAACCGTGTATGCAAGCTTAAGAGGTCCATTAATGGACTGAAGCAAGCATCAAGGCAATGGAATAAAAGATTCGATGGAGAAATCAAAGGTTTTGGATTTACTCAGAATCTTGATGAGCCGTGTGTATATCACAAAGCTAGTGGGAGTCATGTTACTTTCCTTGTTCTGTATGTCGATGACATATTAATCATAGGAAATCATATACCAAGTCTAAATGAGGTGAAAGCCTATCTTGGTAAATGTTTTTCGATGAAGGACTTAGGGAAGCACATACATACTTCGAATCAAGATCTACGAGGATAGATCAAGGCGGTTAATTGGTTTAAGCCAAAGTGCTTACATTGACAAAATATTGAAGAGATTCAATATGCAAAATTCCAGAAGGATTTTTGCCAATGCAAGTAAATCATGGTTTGAGCGGCCAATGCTTTGTGCTTCAACACCGCAGGTGGCGCTGTATGAAGAAAGTTCCTTATGCCGGTTCGTGCGTAGGATCTATCATGTACGCGGTGCGATGCACAAGGTCTGATGTGGCGTTTGCTCAAAACTTGACGGTCGGTATCAACGAGAATCCGGGTGAAATTCATGGATTTGTTAAGCATATTCTCAAGTACCTTAGGGCTACAAGAGATATGTTCATAGTGTATGGGGAAATCCGAGGCGAGCGTAACTGCATTCAGGTTACTTGCGATGCATTCCGAAGTGTGACAAAGATTATACGAAGTCTCAAACGGGTTACATTTTTGTCATCAATGGAGGTGCTGTGGATTGGAAGAGCAAGAAACAGACAACACTTGCGATGTCCGCTACAGAAAAGTGAGTACATAGCGTCACGGTCGCCATGGAAGCTGTTTGGATAAGGAAGTTTGTTTCGGGCTTGGTGTTATGTCGTCGATTGAAAATCCTATTAAAGTATATTGTGACAATTCAACTGCAATTACTTTTGCCCATGAACACAGAGTCATGAAGGGCACCAGATACTATCCTAGACAATATCACTATGTTCGAGAGCAAGTCGAGATAGGTGAAATTGAGTTGCTCAAAGTTCACACAGAGATGATAACATAATGCATCCTTTAACGAAGGCCTTACCTGGTGAAAAACTTAATCATTTGTCTAATAAGGTTGGACTTCGTTTAGCTAGTAGTTTCATGCCCATCTGTGACTAAGTATTTTAGATAAAGGATATTGTAAACATTATTATTGAAATGAAATGAAGTATTTTGTTATGTTTATTATTCATTTATTATGATGTTATCCTATATTTGCATGTTTAAATCCTTGAATAACTTAAGTTATTCTAAATAGTCCGTTGTCAATCAATAACATGGGAATGATATTGAATTAAGACAAATCAGAGTATTAGTTAGAATATACTTGAAAGTATATTGATGCGTAGCATGACTAATTCGGATATTCAATGATTGAGTATAGGACTTATCCCACCCACATGATAATACTTTATGGATCTTAGTCATTAAGTATATCGTGAATATTTATCCTCGACTTGAGATACCGGAGATATGTCATGGATGTAGTGCATTTTTGTGAAGCAATCTAACGCTACGGGTAGTTATAAGGGTTGTTTTCAGAAGTGTTGTGAAATCTGTGAATCCTGCTTGTAGTCAAAACGGGATTTGTTTCCTTCAAATTTATTTTGAAGTATATATCCGCTTCTTGGGCCTCGTAGGGTTGTTAAGATGTTTGCATGGCCATGCCCAAGGTCTTCGGAATATGTTCGTAAGAATTGGTAATCTTGATTAATCACATAAAGCGAGAAACAGAATAGTTAATTAAGAAATGAGTGAGATCCATATTCTTATTAACATGGTATTAGAAACAAAAGGATGAATATGATGATGAATCATCAAAACTTGGTTTTCTCCAGAAAACCATACATGAGTTGTACCGGGGGCGTTAGCGTGTTGCTAGACGCTAACCAATGTCATTTCACGTTTTGTAAACATATCTAAGTGGGAGCTGTTGGAAATGTATATATTTACAAACACGTAAATGTCCGGATTCGAACTCGTGACCACGGGATTGCACACATTAGTGAATGAGAATTAAAGTTAAATAATTAATGTTAATGTTTACGATTAATTATTGCACATTAAGTCCGTTTAACGATCGTTAAGTATTTAACGGAAAAATGACTAACGACCGTTAAATGAAAAGAGAAAGGACTAGAAATGGAAAATCTTGAAAAGGAAAAGTTATGGGTTTCTCTTGGGCTTGTCTCATGGCCGGCCAAAGGGGAGGGTTCTCAACCCAATCCCTAACTTGTTCCTAAAGGTATCCATGCACTATATAAACAAGGCTAGGTTCTAGGGTTTTTCATAACTTTGTGCATTGAATTAACCCTAGATCTCTCCTCTCCTCTCTCTTGCAATTCTCGGCCGAACACCCCCTTGTTAGGGAGTTTGGTTTCGTTTTTCTTAAAACGAGGACTTGTGTTAGATCTAGCAATCGCTTGATTCGTTAGTTAATTCGTGTGTACAAGAACGTGGTAGTAAGACACTATTCTTACACCTAATTGGTTTGAGTTGTAAAACGGTAAGGGACAACTCTTTAAACCACTTCTTTGTTTTGCTCAAGAGATCTGACATTCGCAAGAGGTACGTTACGCATACTTTCAGTTAATTATTTATTTGTTATGATTTTTAGTCTTCCGCTGTGTACTCTTGATGTCTACATGTTTTATTGTATATCATGTATTATAAACTCAACAAACTTGTGTGTATTTTATCTTCATGTATTCAAATGGGTTGAAGGGTTCAATTCTTAGAACACCCTGATTCTCGAATATTTGAACGTGTAATGTACTAAGATGGAAATTCAATCCTCAGGATATTTTCGTTTATGCACATGTTTTGTTAGATGTTTGTTTTTCTTGAAAAGGAAGTGAACTAAATTTAGGGAGGATTGTTGGTAAATTTAGTGCACTTGTGGGATTAGTTCACACCTGGTTTTGGGTTAGGAGGTACGGAGTGTACACCCATGAGGTCCCCGAACACCACGACTCGACTCAATAGTGGTTTGTCTTGCTAGTGTATTGGTTACTCTTGATAGTGTAAACCGATGGTTCCTCTTGGTAGTGTTATGGTTCTAGCTGCGCTAGTGTAATGGTTCCTGGCCGGTAGTGTATGGTTCCCGCTGCTAGTGTAATGGTTCCTACTAGTAGTGTTGCAAGAATTATTTTGTAAATGACTTTGACTCATTCAAATGACTGTTATGACTGCTTTATGACCACGTTTAATTGGTCATGTAACCACTATTTCTATGATTATGGAGGTTTATTATGGGTGATTAATTGGCCGTTAATCACACATAATGTCCATTGATTAGTGTTGAGTGTTCTCTACTATAAATAGAGTGACATCTTCACTTAAATACACCTTTGAAAAGTACAATACCGGAGAAGCAAACTGAAAGCTTAAACACTTGAAAGCAAAGGGTTATTGATTTGTGCCTAATTCAATAACAAACATTTGGTCTTATCCCAAGTAGATATTCGTGATACCGGGCAATAGGGTCGAATAGTTTACTTTGGAAAGTGATCACACGATTCCAAGTGATATCCGGTAACCACCTAGTGGTATTGCAGTTGCTATTGATTGTCTTAACCCTGTTCTGGGCTCTTACCTCCAACAACAAGTATTTACATTGAAACAACATCCTATGATAGTCGTTAAGTGATAAATCAAGAAAATATAGTTTATGAGTAGTTTTCGGAAAAGTTTGAGTGATCGCATATTATTCGTTATAACTTCGTTTGACGAATGGTTGAATATTTTGGAAAATAGGCTAAGTGAACTCACTTTTACTTAAAGACATTATTTTCTCAAAAGTACTCTATCGATAGGAAAAATGGCTCCAAACATGGTCACTTGCGATAACCATTTTGGTCTAATAGAAAATATGTATGTGTTATTATTTATGAAAAATAATAGTTACGATAGTCATATATCAAACGCTTGTAACTTAATCGTTATAACTCGGTTTTCTACGTTCTATATATCCTCGGATTCGTGTTAGTATGTACTAATATATTTTTGATAAGTCGACTCTTCTAGTTTACGTCAAATACTCGTTTTTGACCTTAGAAAAACCCTTGACAGCAAGTACTATTTCAGAAAATAGTTTTCGTCGCTAAACTTAGAATTAGCATAACTTTTCGTTATAAACCTGTTTTAATCCATTCAAGAGACCACGGTTTCGTTTTTAAATATATTTTCTGAAAATATAACCCAAAATAATCCACAACCCACTGAATTTTCCAGATTTTACAAAATAAGACAGCCCTTAATTATATGTTATCGAAAATGATTTTTCTAGTTCAAAGCTTGTACCAAACCCTTTCCAATCAACGCCAAAGCTATTCTAAACCTACCATACACCTTCTTAGGGTGTCATGGGTTCCTAAAATTTACCAAAAATGATAAGGTTCATGGGAATATTAATAGGATAATTTAAACTCATTATAAGTAGTAAAATCAAGTATAAGTGGTATGGATCATAGAATACTTGCATGTTTTTCTTGCTAGATCATAATAATATATTAAGTAATAGTATGAAAGATTAGAAAAATTATTTAAAACACTTGAGTGATTGAAGTGGTTTAGGTAACTAAGTACTTAATTACTTCAATGTTTTTATTTCAAAACCTATACTAGAACACAAAATGGATCTTGTAAACACTTGATCTTGGAAAAATTATGGTTTCTTCTTGTTGTTCTTGCTTGGCCGATCATCACAAAGGAAATGGGAGAGTTTCTAGCTTTATTTCACCTTTTAGTATGTGTAAGTATGTGTTTTAGATTAGTAAATATCTTGTATAATACAATATCTAGTCATAAAAAAATGAGTATGTGTACACTTATGATCAAGATATTTAATAAAATGGATGACAAGGGGGTCGGCAAGGGCAAAATGGGGAGACAAGGTTGTGTATTTTGATGATTAAATGTGTTTAAGGTTATGTATAGTGCATATTTTGTACATATAATTAGTTATTTAGTGTAGCGTTGGCTAGAAATCGATTTTAACGGAACGAAATAAAATATATCGATGTCATAAAAATTATAAAATTACATTTCTCGTAAATATCGGGTGAATAAATAATTATCGTATCGAAATTACGTAAATCGTCGTAAATATATATATACAACAATATATATTTAGAATAAATCCAAATCATCGAGTAAACTAATAATATAATTTTTATAGTCTTAAAATGAGTATAAAAATATATCCGGATAATTGTTGGAAGTGTCGGATCAATTATCCAAAATAAGTGATCGTGCGATAGCGTTTATTTAATAAATAAATATACGTTAATGAAATATGCAAACACATGCATGAACCAATATGAAAATGATGTAACTGATGATATGTAGACTAACTCTAGTCTATATGAAGTGATCTCAATGATGTTCTATGAATACGCAACCTAACCTTCACGGTTACGCGAATTCGATACTCATAAACCTAGTTTACAAAAATGATGAATAATAATCGTGAATATAAATTTTTCTCCGGGAATGAATAGTGTTTTGTGAATAGTAAAATTTTGAAATAACCTCTCAAAATATCAAATCGACTTCAAAAACGATGAATAGTAAAATTATGAATAGTAACCAATGAATAGTAAATTCCCGAGATGAATAGTAAAAATTTCAAAGTTTGTAAAATGACCTGAAATTGAGAATTGTCACATAAACCATCAAAAACCAAACAGGATCGAAAATTGAGTTGAAACCAAAATACTGACCAAATTGTGTTCGTCGGTCCGGTCCAGGAAAGCACATTGACGGGTTGTACAAACGAAAGACTAAATATGAAAAAAAATATGAACCGAAGCCGCGGTGTGGTCATATCCAGGTTGAGACGAGTATCTCCGGTCTAGTCGGGGTTCTAAAAGGCGTCATGGCGGCACCTCAACCTTACGAAATACACCAGAACACGTCATTTCTAGGCCGGGCTCTGTATGGTGTGAGTTGGGACGATGAAAGGGCAAAAAGCAACTGCGTGTCATGAGTTTTTGAAATTATTAAAGGATTTACTAATATTTGGGATTTAGTCT
>OU343221.1:276927481-277033710 GCA_910596185.1 Chrysanthemum makinoi
TACATTTACTAATAGTTTGGATTTGGGCTTAGTGTTACTAAATTGACGACTCATGTAATTATGAAATATAATATAAATCTATAAATACTTTTTGCCGTCTTTAAAATGTCACGCTATCATGCATCGCACTAAAGCTAAACTTTGATCATGCCGTCATACCATGTCACGCGCTATTTAACATTGGTGCAATTCACGTATGAAATGCTAGACATTAGGTGTCATTTGAATCTTACTTGTTAAGTTTTAATCTTACTTGTTAAGATTTGTATGTAAATTATGCTCTTTGGTCAACAAATCAAGGTGTGTTTCTTCTAAACAGCACCATATTTTAAAGACAATTTTTGTATCATTCCAATTTCTTTTGCTTTTTTTTTATAGCTAAAACAGTATTCTTTACCAAATTATACCCAAAACCCAATCACCACTGCACCATCTCTCCTTCACGATCCAAAGTTACAATTTTATAAAACCAAAAAAAATGAACTGGTTCACCGGTGGTGGTAGCGATGACAACCCTCACTCACTACCAAAAGCCTCATCAGCTCCAGCTTCATCATTGTTAGCAGATTGGAACTCATACGCTTCTACTGCAAATGATTCTGGGTCTGGGAGTTTTGCGTCTTTTGATATTGAATCTGCTGTTAGGTCTGCTAACGACACCGTTTCTGGCACCTTCAGTGTGTAAGCCCCACTTTATAATCATTCATTTATTTAACTAGCCGGATACCCGCGCATAGCGGCGGCGATAAGTATAGTTATATGTATTTGCTTACCCGTTTAGTGAATTCGTTTCACAACACTTGAATGTATATGTGTTAGTTGTAAATGTTTGTTTGGGTTACCCGTAACTTTCCCGTAGCTTTCCTTGACATCATTATTCCGCATATAGAAATACCCGCTTGTCTCTACGCGTCAAACACTAACCCAAAAGTATATGATTTTGACGAATCAAGATTATATTGATTGAAATAAAGGTTAAAGTCGTAAAAATTTGAATTAAAATAAAATAAACCCATTAAAAATATAAAAACTAAAACTCATAAAAATATATCAAAATAGATATTGAATTAAAGAGCATAAAATTTTAGAAAATATGGTGAAATTAGATTATAAAAAAAATAAGTAGATAAAAAGATATTTTAATTTAAAAATAAAGATGAATTTTTAGTTGAGAAATGACACATGTCATTTTATAATTGGAGCTCCTTATCTTAATTTTTAGTTTGTTAGAAGTTAGGCTTGGAGTTTGTTAAGAAGTGACACGTGTCATCTCATGATTGGAGCTCCTTATCTTAATTTTGGGTTAGGAGTTAGGCTTGGAATTCTTTCCATAATAAGCAAGTAAAAAAATCTGAATTTTTAAGCCTTCTAATTTTAGAAGGCCTAAATGCATTATAAAGTAGTATAGAATAGATATAGATATAGATTGCATTAGTTAGTTCAGTTGCTTATTTACGCGGGTTCTTCGTAAATTATATAGTTCATGATGCATCTTACTATCTTAGTGAGTGAGGGATTGGGTATTGTTGTTGTTGATCTAGGCTTTTACGCGTATGATCTGGAAAATCGAGCTTAAGCTTTGTTAGTTAGTTACTTAAGTTACTAAAGAACAATTCATCAAGCATTTTGTTTGTTAGTTAGATACGTAGTAACCACTTGGTCTAGATCAAGTGGCCACCAGGGGGGTTGTTTCCCTTGGAGGTCTCGGGTTTGAGGCTTGCCCAATAGGGTTTTCCTTCTAGGCAAAGCGGAAAAAAGGAGTGGGGTTTATTTTCCAAAGGCGAAGGTTTGAGGATGGCATATTGCCCGCTCACAACTCGAACCACTAACTACTAACTAGCCGTTCTAAAAAAAGGCACATTGTTATTTGTTTCTTAGGGAGTGTTTGGGATTGGTTTTATGTGGTTATTGTGTTTTGATACAAACATAGGTTGTTTTGAATTGCTTATCTACACTGTTTATGCTGATTCTTGGGGAGTGAGATAAGTTGTTTTGAATGAGCAGCTTAAAATTTCTTATTCGAATCTGCAAGCAATAAGCATATGAGGCTTATTGTTTAATTGAGGAGTGAGATAAGCTGTTTTGAATGAGCAGCATATATATAATAAGCAATCCCAACCGATCCCTTAGTTGCTACACTGTAGTGAATTTAAGTTATTTTTTTGGGTTAGAAAGATTACACTGAAGAGGCTTTGGTAGAGGGAAGTAGTAAGGTTGTATCGAAGTTTTAGTCTTTTTGCAAGCTGTTTATTTGCTTGCTTTGGAGTCAAACCTATGAACGACTAGTTCTTGTTGCGCCTTAAGCGACAACATTTTGAGAAAATCACAGTGTGCCTTGTGTATACTTGGCATTTCCGTTGATAATATGTCAAATTCTCATGCATTATTATACATAGAAACGCGATATGAAGCTAATTCATAATGTGCTAATAAGCATGCTCTTTTAACAATTTAAAGGGTGTTACTTTACCTTTTTTCCAACCCTATGTGCAATTACATTGATAGATATTGCAGTCCCAGAACACTAGTCTCGAGCTCATATCGGCATGCAATTCTAGGCTTAAAACTATATACAATGTCTCTTTGTTGCCATTACAAAATGCTAGTCTCCGTTTCTGTATAAGTAGGACAACTTTCTAATATTGTAGAGTGAAGGTATATCTGATATTCTGATTTCAATTGCCAATTAAGGCATCCCATATTTTGAAGCCACAAAAGCATCTAACACTAGTTCCTGAGTTCCCGTCTTATGCATGCTCAATGAAATACCACTTTTTATCAACAATATGATATGATTTGCAAAGGAATTAAATTAATAGCGCTCAAGTGGTTTATGGAATTTGCTGGACATAAAACGGTTATACTTTATTGGATTGTAGGCTTTAATTGAAAGAAGTTTTTCCATTATTAGTCTGACAACTAGGATAAGCCAAGGAGGCATAAATAAAACAAGTATGAACTAACTTCGAATATACTACCGCGAGTCCGTGAGGGTGCTTGCTTTAGCTCAGAGGGTTCTAATATTATTGGAGAATATTACTCTATCTTTTCCAACGCCATTTATCTAAAACCTTTCGTGGACAAGCAGTGTCAGAATCACTCTGTCAGTTTTTCAGATAGGCTGGATGCTGGAAACAAAAGGTTGCTATTAAAAAATCTATCCGTCATATCTCACTACCGCACCATAGGGTCCATAATGTTATGCCCTCAGCCGTTTCTCATAAATTGCAAGTTTAAAATGGTTGTCTGAGTTAGTTAAAACTATTGTTCGAATAGGCTCCTTATACTTTGAAAGCGATATTGTTATGTGCTCATCCAAGATTATAGTATGGCTTAATGCTTATCATCTCTTCATATCTACCAATATCTTGTACATCAATTTTATATATGTCTTCTTACTCAATTATCATTGATCCCGTTACTTATTAACTAGCATTCTAGCCTTAGGTTGAGATACTTGCACAAGTTTCTAAATATTATACTCTACCTATCTACTAAGGTCTTTTAGTTCTACTTCAATCTCGTATATTCATATTTGTCTTCGTTCGTGAGTTTTTTTCTAATTACATGTAATGGTTGTCTTACCTTTCAAACAGTTTCTAGCATTATGCTTTTTCTATTCTCTTATGTTCACGACACATGGATATAATAAGCAACTTTATCAAGTTGGGTTTCTTCTTATGAGTTTAAATAGTTATCACAATAGGATTTCTGTGATGTAAAATAAATATCTATAATGTGTGCTGCAACGTGCAAGATCCCAATGAGCGTCTTAAGCTATACCAAACACTTTGTCCCTAGTATTGCGTTAAATATCATTACCTTCCTACGATTATAATAAACTAACTGGCAGCTCTATTTGTTAATTCTTGATTTGGTTATTATGCTCAACAACTAATTGTACTTTTTGTATTATTTGCTTCGCTTATCACTAGAACTTGCTTAACATATTTTGGTGTTGTCACATGACATCTGATACACTCTTGTCATGTACTTTAGGATATTACAATCTATATCCATCTATGGCGGTATTTTAGGCTTGCCATTTGGCAGCTAACAGTGTGAATGTGTGATACCATCAGCGGAAGTATGAATATTACATCGCAATTCCTTGCAGAATTCATTGTGTAGCTGGAATTTATGCGCTATCTGTTTTAGTTGTTTGGTTAGTGAAGGTGACATAGTTTCCTCATTCTAGTTTTAGACCTGATCTGCATATTGTGTATGCTATCATGACATTCATTTGCTGTTTATGTGACATGCACTATCATCGTATATATTGGTAGAAGATAGCTGAAAGTTTTTTCTGTACTTAGGCTTGAAATACAATTACCATTTTTGGTTAGATCACCTTTTTTTGGCTCCACCTTTGTTTCTGTTAGCTCACATTTGTTTAGTCTAGGTTTGTTCATCTCAGGCTTGTATCTTGTTTAGTTTCCTATGATTTTGTGTGTATTACTGTGGTGATGGCAGATCTTTGTTACCATTTTTCTGTCAATAATCTCATATTTGTTGTCTCCGAGATTACATTTAGCTATGTATTTAAAAGCAACTTAAACTTACACTTTGATATCTTGGTCTTTTGCAATGATATATGTGGTTTTGTTCCTCTTTGTGCTGATCACTCTTTGGACTTGCTATTATTATAAAAAGTTAAAAACCACTTATTTTAAAATCTCTGGTTGCTATTTGTTCAGGGTATCTAGGCAAGTGAGTAATATACCAGGAAATTTACAGTCAGCCACCAGTAATATCCCTTCAGGAAAAGCTCTCATGTATTTTGGCCTTTTTCTTGCATCTGGGGTGTTCTTCATCTTTATAGCATTTAGTATTTTCCTTCCTGTAATAGTACTTGTACCTCAGAAATTTGCTCTGTGCTTCACTGTTGGATGTGGTTTCATAATTGGATCATTCTTCATGCTCAAAGGCCCAAAAAATCAGTTTCTGCATATGACATCAACAGAGGTAAGCACGTGAAAGTTATGAAGTAAAACATTCTATATATGGTGCTATTATCTTTCCTTATCTTCTGTGTTATAACGTTGTTTTAATTTGTTTCAGAGACTTCCTTTTACATTGGGGTTCTTAGGCAGCATGGTTGGTACCATTTATGTTTCCATGGTGCTTCATAGCTATATCCTGTCTGTGCTCTTTGCTGTGATACAGGTATGAAAGATCTTGCTTTCTTTGGATGGTCATATAACGATATCACTCTCATTTTTCTGTATTGCTAAAATCAAATTAGCTATACCATAAAGAGTTTAATATAAACAGGGTTAGACACAATTTGCTGTTAATGATCTGTGTCATTAAACCGATATCAATTGCAAATTGTTTTTCACCGTGTTTATAGTAGAATCTTTACAAATTGTTTTTCACCGTGTTTATAGTAGAATCTTTACAAATTGTTTTTCACCGTGTTTATATCAAACATAAACAACATTATTGTTATCGATATGTGCACACTTGAAATGATTAGAATTTTTTTTATCACCTTCTCATTTGATTGAAAATGCATCAATTTTGGTCTTGCGAGTTAGTCCATTGACACAGAAGTTGGCCATGACTGTTTTTTATGAGACCTGACATTCTTTTATTTTATGACAGGTTCTTGCCCTTGCTTACTATTGCATATCATACTTCCCTGGTGGAGCGACAGGGATGAAATTCCTAACTTCTTCTTTGACTTCTTCGGTCATGAAATGCTTCGGGCGGTGACCTCCACACCAGCAACCCTTGTAATTCTTGAGCCGTTTTACTTTTTATGATATAAACCCCTCATGATAGCAAAGATTGTTTTTTTGAAATGAGTTTAAATTGTCTTTCTCTAATGTTTTAGCTTCTGGAAATACTCTCAGATTTGATTGATCAGTATGTAAGATATGAAAGAACTATATCCTAATTTTTTCTTTTAGTTGTCATTAAAATTTTCTTTTTGTGACTTTAATGTTTATGATGTATGGCTTGATAAAAAAGAAAACAAGTGAGCATTGGTCCTGTATGAATGTGAGTGAATGTAAATAAAAAACGACGTAGAAGGGTTGAACCCTTATCGTGGCTTTGAGATGCATGGTGTGAAACGAACTCTTTTGTTTCCCATTTTGTATGACTCACTTTTAGCTAGTTACCGTTTGGCGTAACGGTCAACCTTATATTTTTCTAAAAACTAGCATAGTGCCCGCGCAAAGCAGCGGGTTCATAGGTATATATTTAAGGATTTTCTAATTTTATGTTTTTATGATGAATTTTGTTTAATGACATCCTATAATAAAAGATAGTTTCTAGAGATATGTGTTTATGTTGTGAAATCGTGAAAAATTAATATGTCATATTATTATATTCAAATTTTAAAATGTTATTGATTTTTACTACAAACATACTAAATTTATTATATTAGTTATATCTTATTATTGTAACATCCAATTTAATGTCATAATACGTGCAATTAATGTAATTTTAAATTTTATTTAATATTACTAATAATAGTAAGTGTGTATGCTTAAAAGTTTTAAGACTTCTAAAAATAAAAGTCTTAAATGCTTTATATATAGTAGAGATAGAGATATGTCGCATCAAATGGTATAAATTTGAACGTTTGTTTCTTCAAATGGAAAAGAGAAACAAATTTTTACTGGTAATAACAAGTTATGCACTATCAAATGGTAGCAAACTAGCAATATACAGGTTCGTTGCATGCAACAACAAAGACATGAAAATCTGCTTTATGCAGTTTTCTCTAACTTTAGTTTAAACACATAACGGACATACTTACGCGTGGTCTCCCATCTTTTCCTATTTCACGCGTGTCTACAAGGCTATGCACAATGGTCGAGTCGCCCCCATGGTCTTCGTTGGTCGACGCGTTCGGTTGCCCATTGTGGGTGTTAATTTGGTCTTCGTCGGCCATTGGGCGACATTTTGGAAAGATGATTGTTTATTCGACCTAGTTCCTTTGCTTGTTTCGTGTGTATAAATAAATAAATTAAGAAGGTCATTCTTTGTGGATATTAGGTGTCGATGCGAAGGTCGTAGGAGAAAAAAGCTGATTTGGCAGGCAATATCAAGGTCGTCTTAGGTCACTATTGTGCATAGCCTTATGGTGTCTCAATCTACTCGTCGAGCCAAAAATAAAAAAAGAATAGACGACCACTAAATTAATCAAAACTCTCTATGTGTGTCTGAGTGTGTGTGATGTGTTTATATTCTTAAATACAGTTTACAATAATGGTAAAAAGAATGTAGTAACTATTACAAAGACACATATGATGAAAATATCGTGAAAAATACTAATATATGTTCTTTATATTTAGAATTTCTTTGTAAAAGTGAAGACCGATTGCCAGTTTCTTCATATATAACAAGAGATGATGTAACGCTCATGTAAAACTAATGCGTAACAAATTGATGTAGTATTACGAGATTTACAACCACGATCAATAATAGCCGTTTTTCACGAAATCATTTCACAAAAGTCGAGTTTTTTATGTTATCACAAATGAAAAAACAATTTACCCCAAAAATAAAATAAGGACTAAAGATGTAAGGGTTATAAAAGCTAGGGGCTAAAATTAAAAAATTATCACCGCCAGTCCGGCAGCGTGGATAGTAAGCACCGTACCGGAGTTTTTATTATAAATTGAAATTGAAATCCTAAAGTTAAAAAAGTTTTAAAAATTGAGAAATAAACATGCCTGCCGTACCATGCCGTAATTTCCAGCGTGGATTGTAAGCCTTTTCTTCCTTTACACTTTTATTCATTCATATCATATGGTTAGGGTTTTACATTTATACAAATTTGCACATTATTTAAATAGTGACCTGATTTCTGTTAACCAATTATTTATTTGATTAAATAGCAATTAGCTTTTTTCAAACCACTGTATTTTGGTACGTGAACTAAAAAGTGTTTCATTAGATGTTACAAACCTTCATGATATGCACATTTGGATGACGTGTCGTACCTCAAACAGTGACACGTGTCACTGTTTACTATATGACATGTCAGAGAGATGTGCTAACACTTTATGAAAGCTTGTGACATTTAATGAAACACTTTTTAGTTCACATACCAAAATACATACAGTACTTTGAATAAAGTTAATTGCTATTTAACGGTGGATTGTACATTTTATAATGAAGTTGTGAAAGTAGGATGAATTAATGATATGAATGCGACTATAGTTTATGTTGTTAAGGCGTAATTTACTAAAGTTCTAACCTCTTTAGTATAATGCGGTTAGGGTTTATTAAATGTCATAAGCTGTTAGTCTTGAACAGTGGCAACGTTTTATCTGGGAGGGCCGAATAAATAAAATTTCGGAACACATTTCTTAGATTTTAAATGATCGTCGCACCCATATGTAAGAAAGAAATATGTCAAATACAGTAGAAAAGTTACAACTCAACTCGATGACAATCAAGGTTTTTCATACTTGTTGAGTGCAACACCCTCCTAGCCCCATGAAGTTCTGCCAATGGTCTCAAAGCAGGGCGGTTATATTGCGTTTTGGCTGTAAGCATTTAGTTATTTGCTGTATTCTGATATAAGGAGATGCACATCCGGTTTATGACCTTTCTTTTTACCCGCTTTCCTTGTTGTTTGTAGCTAATGGATTAGTGGATGATTAGTTTAGTTCCGGTGTTGTTCTATTACTTATCTACATAATTTGATCAATATAAACTGAAATACGAGAGTCAATTGAAGGGGAGGTATAGTGCTAATAGGCCATATAACCAAAGTCCACATTTAGACCATATAGCCAAAATACACATGCCGGTATATTCATCGGATATAGGCTAGTAGAGTGAAATTTCATGTCACCGTAAGTTTAGTCTTCACGTGTAGACAGTCTACCATCTCTTTAGTATGTTTATTTGGCGTTCTCTAATGTTTCTTTGTAAAAACTTAAATCAAGACTATGCCTTATCTTCTGTAGAATTCTGGATTTATATTTTGGCATTGAATGTTTCTCTTATTGAAATACTTGTTTTTTTTTCTTCATGCAGTTGTCAGTATGGTGAACGTTGCAAGTATCTTCATTCAAATCCACAGCCAAAAGCAAATCCTTTTGGGTTTGGTTCACAAAGTGCTACCCAAAATCCACGTAGTAATACTCAACCGCAACAACCAAATCCTTTTGGGTTTGGTGTTCAGAACAATAATCAAAGCGGGTCTAAACCTAATCAATTTAAGGTTCATTGTGCATTTAACTTGTACAGTTCTTTTTGTTTACGGTTTTTTTATTCCTGTTGGTGACTTTTTAACATGTATTGTTGATCAGCCTGGTGATAATAAGTGGAGCCGATTTTCCCAAACAAATGGTGGTAATTCTTCTGCCCCACAAAAACAGGATAATCAGCAGTCAGCAGCTAACCACACGTAAGAATCTTGTCAAATATTTCTGTAGCTGTCTACTTTCCTCATTTGTCTGTTGTGGAAAACTGACTTGAGTGCAATTTTGATGTTATGAAGGTGCACAGATCCTCAGTCTTGCAAGCGCCAAATTAGTGAAGATTTTGAGCACGAGAAACCACTGTGGAAACTTACATGTTATGGGCATTCCAAATAGTACGTTGTTCCTCTTCTCCCATAATGTATTCACTTTATGAGTAAGCGTAATCTTGTGTTTTTGTGTAATATATGTTTTAGTGTATAATTTGTGTGTCCTTCACTTAGGTTTATGCATCTTTGATGATGATAGATGATTATGAGATTTATTTTGTGCCTGCGTGGGTCTCATGATAGGGGGTGTTTGAACTTGAGATTTTGAACCATCTGATTACTGCAATCTGAAATCACAATAATCAATCTTTTATGTTTGTATTAAAAGACTGTCTCCAATAATGAGTCTTGGATAATCAGTTTCATACCTACTGCAACAAATCTAATATTGTAAGTTTGCAACGACAAAACAAAGTTGCACATTCAAAAGCGTCTCTCCCTTAAAAAAAGTCTTTTTATTGACACATCCAAACATTGTTTTCTACAAGGTGTTTTGTTAAAGTTGATTATCTGATTCTAATTATTCAATACCCCACCATCCAAATACCCCCTAAGTGGAAGAGTTTGTGACATCTATCAAACATTGGTTTTCGTTATGAATTACAAGTTCCCTTTTTTAGTATGACCATAAGGCTAGTTGGCTATTTTGGTCTTAGAGAGTGACAGCATACGTAACAACTTTTTTGTTGATCCTTTTCACAATTGGAATCTAAAGATGAAATATATAGTGACATTTGGAACAGTATTCATATTCCATAGGGTGATACAAATTTGAAATATACAAGTGTTAATCTAAGTTATTTTAGAAATATCGCTACTTCATGTAATACATAAATGTTAAAAGAATCTATGCCTTTTATTTGATTCTTATATGGTTTTAGGATATTAAAGTTGCTTTCAATCAAAATATTTCGCAAGATGAAAGCCCTGGTAACCTTGAGACTTGTGTTTTTCTTAGTGGCCCTTGTGACATTATTGGAGATCTTAGCTTTGAAGAATTGCGAGCTTCTGCCTATGATGACGCTAAACGTGGGACGGGTATTCAGTCAATTGTAAGTTAATGAAGAACCACCATCATTGTTTCTATTTATATGTTCTTTTTCTCTTAAGATTATTATGAGACAAAGTTTTCTTCAGTTTCATTTGTAAGTCAGGCTGTGTCGGTCACAGGTTGGTAACAGGGTCATGGTTAAAAATGTTCTATATAGCAAGGTCGAAAGGGCCCTGGCTAGACCAAATTATACACTTTTTTGTCCATATGTGTTAAGGGTAATAGAAAAAAATATCACTACCCAAATCGACCCATTTACAAGTAAATGGATTAAAATTAGACTTTGAGCCACTTTCGACTCCTTTGACCCATTTCCCTTTTAGTTTTTATTTTTATTTTTTTATTCATGGTCTGAGATAAACACAACCCAAATCGAACCATTGGTTAGTAAATGGGATGAAACAGTCATGATAATTTTATGTAAAGATCTCTAGCAATTGCAAATATCTTCTTATTCACATGTCTGGCAATTAATGGAGTTCACATTTATACAGGTCGAGAAAGAGAGGACTTTACTTAGTTCCAAGATAATTGAATTTGAAAATTTACTTCGGAATCCTTATACACCTCCACAAAGTTCAAGTTTTGCTACCCAAAATACATTTCCTGGAACTAGTGCGAATGTATTCCCTCAAACGGTTCAGAATAATGCCCCTCCTTCGGTTTCAAGTTTCAGCCAATTGGGTACAAACTTCAATTCAGGTTTCCAAATGAGGTAAGATTTATTTATTTATTTTTTTAAAATTGGGTATCAGTCTTTTTCTTTTGCCCCAGACCCTTATTTATAGACATTTTGTTTTTTATTTGAAATTTCCAGACAGGCTACTCCAAACAATGCTTTTAGTCAATTTAGTCAGTTCCAAGCTCCTACTCAGATGTCAAATCCAGCTGCTCCAAATAATGCTTTTGCCCAAGTGAATCAGTTCCAAGCTCCTAATCAGCTATCCAATGCGGCTGTTCCAAATAATGCTTTTGCTCAAGTATCAAATCCGGCTGCTCCAAATAATCCTTTTGGTCAACTAAATCAGTTCCAAGCTCCTACTCAGATATCAAATGCACCCCAGAAGAACGCCTTTGCTTTTGGAAATCCAGGTGTGATTTTGCTGTTTTTAGTTCATTTTTTTTATAAACTTTAATTTTTATGTTTACACTTCTTACTTATTGAATGGTCAATTGCAGGTCTAATGGGCACTCAACCTTCTACACAGCCGTCTGTTAGTTCCTTCCCTGCCACCACAACGACCTTTAACAATGCTTTTTCTCCTGCTGCTTCAACTTCACCGTTTAATGTAGCTCCTGCACCAGTTTCCATTATGCAAATGCCGTAAGTCCATCTTACATAAGTTAATATGTAGAGTTTCATGACAAACAACATTAAACACCTTACGAAAAACAAAACAAGAGATTTTCTTCTTTTGTCAACAACTAAAAAAGAGAATAGAGTAGTTACCTATGCTTTTTGTATCTGTAGTATAAGCCCTTGTGGTAAGATGGGTGGTTTAAGCAACATATCAAAATGAACAAAAACCGAAATATATATCTTGTTTGGTTTATAATATTTTGCGTTTAGCTGGTACTTATGTTCTTCTGTTTTGTAGGCAAAATACAAACTCAAATAGCGATGCAGATAAGAGTATATGGTTCAAAGACGACTGGAAACGAGGAGAGGTAACTAATTGAAGTTTTCATCATTTATTTTTCCTAATAGAGTGATTTACAAACTGGAATCGTTGTCTGTTTTGTTTGCAGATTCCTGAAGAAGCACCGCCAGCAGAAGTTATTTATTAGGCTAAATTGAAGGTCTCTACTAGAGCAGAAATGAAAGTTTCAACATTTTTTTGTACAGGGATCCATAGAGCATGAAGGTCCTTTTTTTTTTTACCAAAACTTTATGTTGGAACTTTTGACCCAGTTTTGGCTTTGTTATACAAGTACAAGAAGATTCCATCATGTGAAATCTGCTGTGCGTTAAGCAAAAGGGCTATTTGTAAGTGGTTTATGTCGACTTCTAGCTCACTAACTAGGGATTTGGGTGCATGTGAGTCTGAATCAGTATGCTGTGGTTCAGAGATGGTGGTTGTAGTTGGTGGCATCATGATCATCTTGTCGAGTATAATATTGTGGGGGATAATCTTGGCTCAATATTTTTGTTGTAGTGTGGTGTTCTATGGTTGGACTCATGGATCACATAATATTTGTAAGAATGCCTCACACTTGTCATGAACCAATATATTGAACCTGCTATTAATTGCCATGCTTATATCATGTTAATGACGTTTAACATTTCGTTTTTTAAATAATGCTTTTGATCAAGGATATTAATTCCAAGCTCCTACTCAGATATCAAACTACTTTAACTACACTTCAAGTCGACATAGTCCGGCACCATACTTTGTGTAGTTTGACATGTAAGAGCATCTTCAATGTAAAGTTGATGAATAACTTTTTCTTCTCAAAACATTTAATAGCTAATTGTCATTGGAGCAGGAACCTTTCTTTCGTAAATAACTTGATGATCCTTGTATTATCAGGTCATGGACGAGTTTTTAGGTCTTGATGTGAATTTCTAGTAGGGGTGTGCATGGTTCGTTTGGGTGGTTTTGGTTAAACTCAAAACCGTAATGTTCGGTTTTTAGAGAACCCAAACCTAAACTGCTCGTTTTTGGCGTTCGGTTTTTCGGTTTGTTATCGGTTTCGGTTCGGTTTTTCGGTTTCTAACCGTTAATATTTGGGTATGGCTAAATTATACCAACAAAATTGGTTTACGTACAAAATTAGTTATTATTCTTTACTTTTTTTCAATCTAAGCATGATAGTGTTTATTGCATAATTCTACAGTTACAAACATATAAATAAGACATACACATACAAGTGAACATACATGTAATCATTCGAATACTTATTGATTTATTCACACAAAACACGCGACACGACAAACACACATATAAATATAAACATTAAAGATAAAATATAGGGGGAATTGCATATATATCCCTTCAAAGGTGAATAATTCCATATATATCTTTCTGACAAGTTGATGCACATAATAAATGATTTTATGCATGCGGATATATATGCAATTCGTGATCTAGGGATATATATGCAAATGACCCTATATTATAAATCCACTCACATAATGAATATTAAATTATAAATTTGATTTATTTAGTTATTTAATCATAGTATATTTATTAGATATTATTATATAATAAAACCGTTCGGTTCGGTTCTTGTTTTGGGTTTGTTTTGGACGGAAAACCAAACCGAACCACATTTTTCAGCTTCTGAAAAGTAAAACCAACCATCGGTTTTAGTTTCTAGCTTATTTGTTCGGTTTTTGGTTTTCGGTTCGGTTCGGCTTTTTCTGGTTTGTTTTGCTCACCCCTAATTTCTAGTGGGTTTGGGGATGGGGATCGTGGCATGATATCATGTTATATATAACGAGTAAAAATATTATTCATATATTCTTAGTTACTAGGTTGTTATATTTATAAAATTGCAAATTGTGATGTTTAATCAGAGTGCTTAAATGATTGTTAATGGGTTCTTAGTTATCAAAATATTGCATGACAAATATATTGCTAGTGATGAAGAAAAGGTAATAACTCGGTTCGGGTTTTGAGATTGGTAATAGTAATTAGTAAATGGAAAATGAGGCGTGTTTGATAATATCAAAGCCGCAAAAAGCACCTCGATGGACATCGAAAGGCATTTGTTTTGGTAATCGGGTTCGTGATAGGACAAGAATAAATGATGTGAATCACATATAACCGGGTTGGCTTGCCCACCCCAAAATATATAAGAAGTTACTATATATACATACTATTAATTTAAAATTAAATAGTTAATAGATAAATTTGCCCACCCAATGATATGAGGATTAAAACGCAAGAGGATGTGTAATTTAATTTTGATTGTAGCACACATTTATCAAAACTTTTCATTTATTTAAACTTAAAAGTGCATATTTCACATATTTCTTAGATCTTTACTTATGCTTTTCACATGTAACTAAAGGTATTATCGCCGATGTTTCAAATTAATTTGAAAGCATATTTCATTACATTTTAGTACAATTTAGATCAAAATCTTATTACATGTAACATTCAAGTTTTATTTGCAAGTTATATTGTGTAGTATCCATAGAAAACCACAACTGTATTCTATTCATTAATTGCTATGTCGATATTTGGTCCAACCGTATATAAAATCCTGGCTTGCCATCATGGACAACCACCCACTCACCTCAAACATACCTTGATACCATTTCTATATGGGAGTAGATGTCGTGCCATGTTGGTTCATGCCAAGCAAGTGAGATGCATGGTGTCACGCCATGCCTAAGACTGAAGGGTATCACAACGAGAATGACTCGCCAATCCTAGGTGGATGGCTCGCCACCACTCGCCGGACGTCGCCACCACACCCGGTGGCTCTCCACTTGCTCCATCGCCATTCCCATGACATGGATAAAGACAAAAACGCAAGTGCAGGTTATTTCTTTTATTTAATTTTCTTTTGTTTTTCCGATTTATAAATCAAATTGAGTTTTGTGTGTGTGAATAAAAAGTGTGTGCGCATAGCAGTTTGAATGAAGAAGAAGATGAGGGTGGGTGGGTTGTAACTGAGGGTGGGTGTGTGTTTTTCCGATGACTCTTCACATATCATTGCATAAAATTTGAGAGGCTGCGATATTATTGGCTATAGCAGCTTCATAAACAGATATGTGAAGAGGTTTGAATGAAGAAGAAGAAGATGAGGGTGGGTGGGTGAATTTTATTGTGTTTGGAAAATATGAAGAAATAAAATGGGGCTGGGCTCAAGTGTTATGCTTTAGCATGTAATGCCAAGCAGTATTTTGTTGAATGCATGAAAGCCGGGACAATGAAAGTAAGAATTACTACATGATCATCACTAAAGATAAGCAAAAAGATCGAAAAACCAAATAAAAAAAAATCGATCGATATGTAAACATTTAAAAATTCAATTTTGCTTAAAAACCGACTTAAATCAAACCGTGACCACACTCTAGACATGGTATATCCACTCTACATAGTACACACTCTTAAAAGTCTTGATAAACCTTCGGCTATGGTCCAAGTCCAAACACATCATCAAAAACCAAAAGAATGTACCAAATCACACTCCATATATGTGGTAAAAAATATTTCCCCCACATTCTAAAAATAGCAACATTTATTACTCCTAAAAAAAAAAACTTACGTGGCAGATCATAGAGACACGTAGACAAAAAACTTCACTTCCCCTATCCAGTAATAAACACTTCTCCATCTTCATCAAAACCCAAAACCAAACAAGGGTTTAAAAGTTTATGTTTTAAAAGGGTAAATGAAAAAGATTAGTAGTATAAAACTGTGAGATGTTTAGAAGCAATAATATTACTGCAAGATTATTTGAGAGGCAGATTAGGACACCTGCTCCTGGTACCACTGTATGTTTTTTTGTTTTAAAGTTTTCATTTTTATTAATTTTTATGGGTTATTGTTTGTGGGTTTTGCTTTAATTTCAGTTTAATGTATGTTTTAGGGGGCGTTTGTTTAAGCTTATATGTAGGCTTATGGGCTTATTTGACTTCGGCTTATCGCAAGTCTCAAAATAAGCCACAAAATTAAGGCTTACGAAATATAAATCGAAATCAAATAAGCCCATAAGCCCACATATGTTTAAACGAACACCCCTTAGTATTGATTTGTGGGTGTAAGTTTATAGCTTATTTGTGTCTTATTTTCGGCTTATATAACCTTATCATGTCATAACAATTTTATATAAGCTGAAAAGTTTCAAAATAAGCCCCCAAAAGTGTGCATAAGCCGAAAACTACATAAGCTATAAGCCCGCTATATAAGCTTAAACAAACACCCCGTAGTATAATGGTTAGGCATTTGGGGGTGGCTTAGGAAGAGGGTCGGAATTGGTCACGGGGTACTCTCGTTAGGTCGTGTGCATCTGAGTCTAAAACTCGCCCTCCCCGGGTAACGTGTATAGGGAAAACCTCATATGTGTATCCGCTTTAGTTTTAGTATAAAGTCTTATTTTTGTAGTTTTTTTTTGGTTCTAATGTGTTTTAATTTTGTTTTTGTGTAGTTTTTGATGTTAATGCATGTTTTAGTATTGGTTTGGGTTTTAAAGAATCCCTTTCTTTGCTGATTTTCAAGAAAGTATGTAGTTTTAGTTTCTCGGTTTTATAGCTAATCGTTGGGTCTTAATGTGTTTGGTTTTCACTAATCTGTAACTAATTGTTGTTGGGTTTTGATGCTGCAATGTTAATTTATAAATTAAAGCAAAAAAAATGAGGTTTTCGCTCTTTAGGTTACCCGGGGAGGGCGAGTTTTTGACTCAAATGTACGAGGCCTAACCGGGGTATCCTCGTGACCGTTTCCGAACCCTTTCCCTGCCCAGCCCTATACCTCTTGTGAGAAGGTCAAGTGGCTTACCACTAGGCCATTGGTAGTGGCTACGTTCAATAATTTTAAGAACTTCCCCTTTTATGTCAATGTTTAGATTATGCTGTATATTGGTTGTTTAAACTCGTGACCGTTTCCGAACCCTTTCCCTGCCCAGCCCTATACCTCTTGTGAGAAGGTCAAGTGGCTTACCACTAGGCCATTGGTAGTGGCTACGTTCAATAATTTTAAGAACTTCCCCTTTTATGTCAATGTTTAGATTATGCTGTATATTGGTTGTTTAAAGTTTTGATTTTACTATCTGATTGTTGGTTATTGGTGTGTTTTGTTTATGTTTGTGATTTGTGACTAATTGTTGGTGCGGTTTTGTTTAATTTGATTCTAACGCAACTCTCATTATAGACTTGTATTTTTAATTGCAAGATCTGTTAATGTTTAGACTAAGACTACGCTGTCTTCTGGTAGACTATAGATTTTGAAGTCATTTTGTGTATGTGATCCCCAATAACTAGTGCCTTTAACGAAGGCTTGTTAGTTTTAAGGTTAAATTTTAGGGCCAATTTCATTGAATAGCAACTGTACTTACCTTAGTGTTCCGGATAGGTTGTTCATTGTTGTACGTATTGCAATGTCAGTTTAGTCATTGAACTAAGTAAAAGGTGTTGGGTCTTCGTCATTTTTTCTGTCGCTGTACGAGTTCAATATTGGTCATTGTACGAGTTCAGAAGTGAGTAAGTGACTGTAGTGAATCAGTTTCCCCACGCTTAATTACTTTGGTGGGATGAATTGCACAATGACCAATGTGGAAACATTAAAAAGAGTATAACTCGAGAAAGCTCTTTTTTTTTTTTTTTTTTTTTTTTAATAAATATATTTGAATATCTGATCATTCCCTACGGATCGAAAAGAAAAAATTACCCCTTAATTGGATCTTTATGTCTTTGTCTCCACATTTTATACAGTTCACATGAAAATTTATTCTCTCAACATCAAATGAGAAACACGAGCGTTATAGCATATTGGAGGTTTACATCCGTATCTGCATATTAGAGTGTACGGACTTAGATTGTCACTTTTAGAAAATTTTGTTAAAAATGCCCTAGAAATGTATCGATGTCTTCAAGATTAGAGGTTTCGTGGAATTGAATTTCAGGCAACAAGGAAAATAAAACGTTTACCATATTTGTTGTATTTCTTACGCATAAAACTTCGATACCCACTGTTATTGTTCTATCTTAAAAGGCAACTATCTGTTAGCCTATAAGTGGATTTTTGTTTTGTTTTATAATCCTCAATCAAAAATTATTGCGACTTAAGTATAACATAGCAAATTTACCATATTTGTTGTATTCTATAAGTCAATTTTTATGATACTCTAAAATTAATACAAACTTTACTTTATAAAGATATACTGTTAATTATGGTCAGTAGTCCTTTATCTACCTATCTATATAGTATATTCTATATGTATATTATATACTATTATCTTTAAAACTTGAGTTTCATGAAATAAATGTTAGTATTCATGAAATACCTGCTCCAAGGGATTGGATAGTATTGTTGTTGTTGTATTTTTGACTATAAAATAATGATTATAATATATATTTTGTAAATATGTTTTATATAACTATATATTAATTAAATGTAGTGTATTGTGTAAGTATTAATGATTATAAAATAATGACTATAAAATATAATTTTGTCAATGTATTTATATAAAATCTATAATATTTTATAATAATATATAAAATTGAGTTTCATACAATAAACTTATGTATTGGTGATTATAAAATAACAGTTGGTATATATATTTTATATATCTACATAGCAAAAAGAATTTTAGATGATATTGGGTTCAAAATTAAGTTTTTTGATATAGTAGATTCTTTCAAAGAAATCCGTTTTGTTTTCAAGCATCTTTTAGAAAATCGCGGTACAATAGATTTTTAAGTAAATACACGCTGTTAAAGTTTGACTTTTTATTAGAAAATCGTGTGTTTGTTTTCAAGATACGTGCATCGCATGAGTACGCATGTCTAGTATTTTTAAATAATTCAGTTTAGCAAATTCCAAATTCTGTTAGTCAAGGTATAATTAATTGATTAGTTTAAACATCATTAATTTCACGAAACAGTAACTAATGATTATGCTTGTCTACGCAGTCAAATAGATACAATTGTTTTAGTTAATACTACCAATTAATATCTTTGTTCTTCTTCCTACTAGGAAGAATATTTACTTTGAAAATAATTAACCAACTTTTTTGGGTCTATATAACATAATCGTTTCGATAATGTTCATATAGTCATATACCCATTCAACACACCCATGAAGACATTTACTTTCTTGTTCCTTTACCTTGTTTTAACCACAAATGTATCTTCAATAGCGAAAACTCCGACAGCTAATGCCAAAAAGATTTGTCCATGGAGTTATTGGACCATCTATATCTATAACGCGATAAATGATCCAATCCATGTTCATGTAAAATCAGCAGATGATGATCTGGGAGACCATACTCTTGCATTGAACGAGAATGAAAACTGGGGTTTCTGCGAAAACTTTTGGAAAACTACCAGGTTCTCTGCTTATTTCAACTGGAATGGTACATGGACCGCTTCTTTCGGTGTGTTCGATCATACTACTATCCCACATTGCTCAAAATGGAAAATTGGGAATTCACGAAGATGTTTCTGGTTAGTTAGAGATGATGGATTTTATGTGGGGCCAGCCCTTACTCCATTTCCAGACCGATGGACCAAACTACATGATTGGTCATGAGTGACATATTTGTTTATGATTTTATCAGATAGCGTTGTGTCAGATTTTCGAAAATTCGGATAAAAAGTTTATTACCTTTAATGTTCTTGATGATACTACCATTGAACACCATTATATACCTCTTGTGTGTTACCTTTAGACTGGTTCTTTTAGTTGGACCAATTATTATTATTATTATTTATAATGACTAAAGTCGAACATGTATAATGAACGTGATGGTTGTGAAATACTGAGGCTAACCCCAACAATGAGACCCATACATAAATTGCAAATTAATCCTTTATATAAATAAACAGTTGTGCCTGTACTTTGAATGCTATCTTCAAATGTAACTCTATATAAGAGTTTATAGAGAGTAAAAGAGGTTGGAGGGGGAGTTGTTAGAGTGTTTGGATGTGCATTTTCAGAGTGATCATGTTATTAAAAATAATCAGTTATAACTAGACTAACATAATGGTATATTCAGGTTCACCGTGCCAGGAGATTTTATGAAAATATAGTTCCAGCATCCACAATATACGATGTTGAATGTCCAGATCATTCATTCCGCAAGTTCACAGAAGATGGCAAGTATCTAATAAGTTTCAGTAGAAACCATCAGGATTTGATTGTCTACAGACCAAAATGGTTAACGTTTTCATGCAAACAAGAAGATTGTGATACTCAAGATCTTCCAGTAAAAGCAAAGAAGTTTGAGAGTTTCTTCACTCAGTTGTACTCTGTGCCGCTTGCTTCTGCAAGTGAGCTCATATGCAAGGATTACGTAGAGACTAAGCAATTTGGACTATTTGCAACTTCAACTGCACAAATCTACGATGCCCCTGCCACTGGCGGTGCTATTCAGGGAGTTCCCTCGATTGAAAAAATAACATTTCATCTTTTGAGGTATGGCCTTGACCCTTGTTCACAAGTTTTTTCAACTTAAATGTTTGATGATAAAATTTGAAATAATAGATGTAGAGAATCTATATATCCAACCCGTTTGACCCGCACAACACATATCCATTTTGGCTAATGTATAAGATTATACCCATTTTGGCAAGTATAACACAAATCCATCCATTTATTAATGGTTCGCTAGCTCCAGTTTGTAGCATAGTGAAAACCAAGGTAGTAAATTTTTTGTTTCTTGTTTATATTTGCCTTAGATTGGAAGATGGAGTTGTGCTTGATGAGAGGGTGTTCTGCAATGACTACATCAATCTGGCACACAGCATGTGTTTATTTGACGATTTACTTGCTATAGTCTCGCTTCGTTATCAGCGTATTCACATACTTCAAATTAGAGATTCGGGGAGTCTTGTTGATGTACGGGCAATTGGAGAATTTTGTCGTGAAGATGATGAACTTTTTCTTAATTCTAGTGCTCAGGCAAGTACTGATATTTCTAGCTGTCTTTATGACACTCTCAATTTGGTTGACCACTCTGCCAATTCCCTGAAAATAAGTCTCCATATCAGACCTTTGAGTGTCGAGCAAATATTATTTAATGTCAAATATAAGACTGTGTGTGTTGGAAAAACTTGGATTAGAGTGAAAAACTTCAAAAAGATTAATGAGTTTGAAAATACTAGTTTCGAATTTCTAATACCAGAAGTTAAATCCTTTTTGGTACTTGAAGACTGGGCATATTGTGTTTTAGCTATTAATCTATGACTAAATATTCTTTGATAAATGACAAAACAACGAGGTTCTTTCCTATATGCTTAACCTTAAAAGGTGCCACAACTTTAATGTGACACAGGGAGTATTTCTCTGTTATGGAAGAAAACGGAATTGTTTATCAATTAATGATGGAAATTATCTGGAAATAGTCTATCTTAATCTAAATCGAATGCCGTCAAAATACAATTTTGCTTGGATTTATTTTTTCTGTTTCATGTTAAAATGATTATATAACATGTGGCCTTCAATCATCACTTTTTGTATTTACAGAATTTGGTTTATGCTGCAGATCAGTGCTGACAAAAGTCAAGCGCAACAGATTCCGACAAATAATGTTGTAAATGGCCCTCATTCTGAACAGCCTCCTCAAGAAAACCCTTTCCTGAGTGGTATAAAGCAAAGGTTGCTTTCATTTATAGTCAGAGGGATACGGAATGAAGAAAAAGATGAAACGATGGTTGGTCTTTGACCATCAACTTTAGTTATATTTTCGTTCATTTTTGGTATCATCGAACTTTCTGCTTAATGCTCTTCTTATTTGTTGGTTCAGAGAATCCAATCCCTCAAAAAGAAGTTTTATTTTCACTTTCAAGATTATGTCGATTTGATTATATGGAAGGTGGGCTTTGACTTAATCAGATTCTTTTACACTATTTTCCTTGGATATGATAATAAAGTCTATAATTTTTTTAAGTAGGTGCAATTTCTGGATCGACATCACTTACTAATCAAGCTTGGGAGTGTTGATGGAGCAGTAGGTTTTCATAACATTTCCTCTTCATAGCTGTATTTTTCTTATAACGGAGAAACATTATATTGCAAAATTCCATGAAATTTCCTTGCTTCATAAAGGGCTCTGTTCATGTGTTTGCAGGTGTCCCGAAATGCCGATAACCACCCTGCATTTTTCGCTGTATATAACATGGAATCTACAGAAATTATTGCATTTTATCAGGTATTTATTTACTTTAATGCGTGGGTCATCTTATCTCTTCAATTTTAATTCAAGTGTATTTTGATGTTTTAACAAGTTAAATTAGCCTTGGGATATCTTGCAGACGT
The DNA here is from genome assembly GCA_910596185.1 of Chrysanthemum makinoi. NCBI lineage: Eukaryota > Viridiplantae > Streptophyta > Magnoliopsida > Asterales > Asteraceae > Chrysanthemum > Chrysanthemum makinoi. The sequence goes on from OU343221.1 coordinate 276,949,968, forward strand.
CCTCGGATGAGCTCTATTTGCTGTTTGAACAGTTTTGTGATCATTTCCATGTACCATCAAAAAGTTCCCCGTATATGAATTTTATATCATCTCATTCAAACAACATTCACGCTCTCGAGCAACTCAGGAGCAGTAAAATTAAAGCTACAAGCTTCTCCTTGGTAATATATCAATCTGTTGACATATTGCTTTTTATATCTTCATCCTCTTATTACTAAGAGGTTGCAAAATCGACCTGGTCGCGTTGGCATACTTGCCCAAAAAGAATCCCGTATATATTTTTTAGATCGTTATAAATTATTAAAATATTACTAAGATTGTAAGCTGTTTTAAATAACACGTTTCCTCTTTAGCTAAGTTTTAAATTTTGCTCGTTTGACCCATTGGAGATAGAATACAACCCAATTGATCCATAGATAGGCGGAAACTTCTACCCAGAATGTTACTTCCTCCATTCCGTATAACTGTGTTTTGACTTTCTAGCTCAGACTAAACTTATTTTTCAACTTCAAAAACAACGTGCATCCGGACGTCGTTACATTCGGACGTCATTAGTCAAAGGGTACGGTTTGAAGGTCTTTATAAAAATTAATGATTTATTATTGTTGCTTTGATGTTATGCAGTTTGTTAAGAAAGTGCTGGCCTCTTTGCCGTTTAATTGTCAGTCTCAGAGTCCTTCACCTTATTTTGATCAATCTCTATTTAGATTTGATGAAAAGGTTGGTCTTCTTTCATTATTACATCTGGCGACTGATCCAATAATCCTTTTGGGTTAAATTTACTTTCTTTAATCACTTATTTTCTTGAATACTTTAAACTCGGTAAAGATTCATCTTCGTGATTGGTTATCCTGCAATGGTTATTATTAACTTTTTCAGATTTGGGTCAATGACATTAGAAAGTTTGTATATCTGCATGCAGCTGATTTCTGCAGCTGACCGACATAGACAGTCGACTGACCATCCAATCAAATTTATTCTAAGGAGGCCTCCATATACCCTCAAGTTCAAAATTAAGCCAGGTTTGCACATTAAATGTTACTCCACATCCAATAAAACTGTCCACTTTGACTTTTTACTTCCTAAATTCACACCAATATCTTGGAATTAGAAATTTATAATTTTGTATAATTCCGTAAAAAGTCTGAAACATAAATATATAATTTCGTAGGTTTACACCAATAATCAACTATGTCACAAATGTCACAAATAACTTTTTGAATCCTCGATTTTTAAGTTGTGAGAGAGTGTTTGACCTCTAATTTATGAGTTTGTTGCAAAGTTAACTAGCCCAGACGTATACTGTATGTTTGTACATTTTCATAAAAAGTTTGATGTAGGTTAAAAAATATAGAACTTGACAGTCCGTGCTTATATTTGAAAAAGAGCCTGTTTGACCTCAAAAGTCAAACTCTACTTGTTTAGATCAAGAAGAAATATGTTGATAATAAGCTTGTAACTTGATTGCTTTGTCAGGACCTGAAGCTGGCGTAACAGATTGCAGGACAAAGCGGATATCTTCATTTCTTTTCATCCAGTTTTTCCCTTGCCCTTTCTATTCAGCAGCAGACACTGTTTTGCAGCCTGCTGTTGTAAATATCACAAAATTGTAGATAACCCAACCTATATATAACAAAATGTTAACTTACCATGAAATGGTGCTTGGTCTAAAACTGCATTTGATCACAACATTTAAACCTGCAACACTACAGACTATTCTCAGGATAATTAACAATGATACAATGACAATACAGAGTACTAGCAAAAGTTTTGTTGCACGCCCGGGGTTAACGAAATTAAATATTGCAATAATTGGATAACAAGCAAACAAAAACATTATTTGATAAAAGGTGTCCAAATACCAAATATATTATTAAACTATGGGAAAATAATTCTTGTTGCAAACAGCACGGAAGATATAAATCACGGACCAGTACAGTAGGGATGTTAACAAGGATCATTGTGTATAATCAAAGACTATTTTTATCATGTTGCACAGATAACTCCTTGCTATTTGCACCGGGATATTATCTCTTAAAACTATATTATAAAATGGAAAATGACGACGATACCCCTTCGTCTAACAATCGAAGGCCCGATACTCTTAACCAAGGGACCGATATATAACAATCGAAAGGCCCGACACTCTTAACCCAAGGGACCGATGCTCAAATGCAAATATCCAAGCCGGAGGGTACGAGGACAGGTCATCCGTCCGAAGGACGCCACCGACCGACAAGATTTTTGGCATTTAGCCTGGATACACTTTGTCTCATCCCGTGGATGTCTGGACATGACCCAGAGACAAAGCAAGGGATAGTGTCGCCTCGATATCGCCAACGCCCCATGAAGTACGCATTGCACCCCGTGGACCGCATAATGACATCGTGTAGTATATATACGCCTACAGTATTTGGGAATCAGGTATCATTTTTCACACACATACATTTATACTACACCTTTCGGTAAAACACATACTTACTCACGAAGCCTGTCCTGATAACACCCGGCGACTAACGCGTTGCTCATCTTAAAGGGTATCTAGAAGACTTATTCCTAGGCCAAAGATAACCGCAACAACCCACAAAAATTACTCGACATTGGCGCCATCCGTGGGACCCAAATTCAATCTACCAGAGGATGACGGGTTCGACACCACCGTAAATTCGTGGAGGAAGCTCCACACCATTGACGAGGAGCAGTTAGAAGGGTACGGACGCTCTTAAGTCAATGATAAAAGAACATAATAGCCGGAGGGACATGTGAGCTACTACGGACTTCGAAGATGAAACGACTCTTGATAAGGACGAGCCGGCGAATAAAAAGAAGGAAATAGTTACAGTGGAACAAAGTGAAAGATTTAAGACTCCGGGCGAAACCTTTCAAAGAAGTCTCAAATCTCCATTCAAGAGACTAATCATCGAAGTTTTCCGCTCCGAACACAAGATGCCTACCCACATCAAGCTGACGATGGGTCTCGGACCCCCAAGACCATCTCAACAGATTTATCGGAGCCGACATGGAGAGTGGCCAATGCCCGTGTGGTGCCGCATGTTCCAACAGACGTTGGATGGAAAAGCCCGGGGATGGTTTGATGGGCTTCGCCGAAGCATTGACGATGGGCAGCCAGGATCGGCCGAGGCTCTCCCCTGCACAAAGCTTGTGTCAAGGACCCTACAGAGATCGCCAAGATAGTGAGGAAGGCTAATGAAACGTGCCGAGTTCAAAGAAAGGTGACCACCGAGACAGATTCATACAGGGGGCTCCGAGATCATGAGGATCTCCTCATTCATGAATGCAAGTGCCCCGAAGCCGCCGTTTCGCCGATAAGATCCCTAAGACTGTGGAGGAGATGATGATTAGGTCGAGAACTTCGAAGGTCGGAAGAAGCTTTACAAGACCAATTGCCCTGAGAACACTATGATACAACCGTAAGAGCCCGACGGGACCCTTCCAAAGGACGAAAGTGGTCGCCGAATCACTACGAGGAGATAAGAGGAATGAAGGACTCGGCATGCGTACTCGAAGAGACCGTGGAAGTTCACACCGCCACGGTGATGTGTCGGCTCCTTATGTGCCCCATCGCGGTGATCACCAGAACCGAGGCAACCCACGCCTAACCCTAGATTCCCTTATAAAACCACCAAAGGAAATCTTAGCTAATGGAGCAACCACCGCCTACCCCCCACCAGCCGGCGTGATCCCCACGCAAGGAAAATCAAGATAAGTACTGTGATTATCATGGAGAAAAGGGGCACTATACAAATGATTGCTATCACTCAAAAGACAGCTAGAGATAAAGAGTCGAGGAAGCTAAATCACCCGTCGGGATCTCAGCGTAGGGAAGGAAAGAACCAAGGAATGACGCAGAGCTAAAGACAAGGTCATCAACATGATCCAACTCGCCCGAACGGAAGGTGGAAGTCATCGAACAAGAGGAAAGATGGATGAATGTACCTATAACGCCTCCTCCCCGACGGGACGGTCGATGATCCTCTCATAGTTGAAGCCAATGGAAGGATACTTAGTAAGGAGAGTCTCGTAGATGAAGGAGCTTCGTGGAGGTAATGTTCGAAGACCGCTTCAACAACCCGCCTCATGAGATAAGGAATCGAATGAAGCAAACACAGACGGATTTGCTTAGGTTTGCCTAGTAACACGCCATGATCGAAAAATCGAATTAGATGTATCATTCGAGACGAGGGTTGTACAGAAGGTCGATGAAGTTCACAGCTATTCGAGCACCGTCACCGTATAATGTCATCTTAGGAAGGACCGGATTAAAGATCCTGCGAGCCATACCTTCTACGGTCCATTCCATGATGAAGTTCCCAACCCCTAGAGGAATTGCCACGCTTGGTCACTCGCTCCGTCATCATTTGAATGTAGGAGGTTGGAAAAATTACGTACCATCGCTCCCAAGCGCAAGGAAGAAACAGTGCATGGAGAGTGGGTTTAACCGAGGAAGTGGCGATCAACCCCGCCTTCCCCGAAAGTTGCATGATAGAGGTGCGCACCGCCGAGGGCAAACGACGCCAAAGAGCTTTTTGCAAAGGAACATCGACATATTCGCATGAACCGGCGGATATGACTGAGTTCCTAGAGGAATCATAGAGCATACCTCAATGCCAACCCTTCAATAGACCGGTATGTCAAAAACGCCCAATGTTGGCCGCGGATCGGAGTCAGCACGCACAAAGGAGGTGGAAGAATGGATCAAGGCCCGGCATAGTCGCCGTAAAATACCCCACCCGGATATCCAACCCCGCTCCGTGAAGAAGCGATGGAAGTCGGGCGTATGTGCATTGACTTCAAGAACATCAATTCCGCCTCCCAAAGATTACTACCTTGCAGAGATCGACTGAAGATCGAAGTGGTCATGGGGTACAAATACAAATGCTTCTTGATGCTTACAAAGGGTATCACAGGTACAAATGGCAAGAGAGGACGAAGAAAAATGCAGTCTACACCGAAAGCAAGGAACCCATCAGCACACCAAGATGCCATTCGGCTGAAGAATGCCGAGCCACCTATCAACGGATGATAGACTCCGCTTTTCAATCACAGATAGGGAGGAACCTAGAAGCATATGTGGACGACATGGTCATCAAAAGCAAGGAAGAACGGGAATGCTAAGGACATAGCGGAGACATTCGACAACCTCCTAAGATCAACATGAAGTTGAATCCTAAAAATGCTCTTTGGGATGGAGGAAGGAAAATTCTTAGGGTATATGGTAACTCCGGGAATGAAAGCAAACCCAAAGAAGACGGCGATAATGGACATGCAATCGCCAAGGACCCCCGAAAGAAATGCAGCCTCGCAAGCAAATTGGCGGGCTTAATCGCTTTTGCCTGCTCGGCCGAAGATCCTTACCGCTTTTCAAACACTCAAAAGCATCACCAAGGAGAATAAGGAGGAGTACCTGTGATCGAAGAGGCGGAATCGCATTCCAAGAGATGAAAAAGTTGATACTGATCTTCCCTCACTAACAACGCCGTTGGCAAAAGAAACACCGTGACGTATACCTAGCAGTACCAAGAAGCAAATACGCGTTCTCCTCACGGAAAGGAAGGGAAGGCAGCTACCGCCATATGTAGTCGAACACTCAACGGCCGGAAGAACTATGCCCCATTGAAAAACTAGCATTATGTCTCGTACACATGTCAAGAAGGCTCCGGAGATACTTCGAAGCACACCCTATTAAGGTGATCACGGACCAACCGATAAAGCAAGTCTCAACAAGCCGGAAGGCCCGGAAGTTAGCTAAATACTCGGTGAGTTGGGTGCATACAACATAACCTACGAACCCCTAATGCATCAAAGGTCAAGTGTTAGCGAGACTTCCTGCCGAAGCCCCCATCGGAGAAAACAATGAGAAGTACTTCAACCAACCCATGCCGAAGAAGAAGGAGGAGGGAAATGGCTTTATACACGGACCGAAAGCATCCAATAACAAAGGCCCGAGCAGGTCTCGTGCTAATCAACCCGGAGGGAATGGAATTCACTTATGCCATCCGACTTGAGTTCAAAGACTAATAACGGCCGAATACGAAGCCCCATCAGTGGTTAAGGATGGCGAGAGTATGCGGTGTTCAGAGTCTTGAGGTCCCGTGGACTCTAAGTTGGTGGCTAACCAGATAAATGGAGACTATGTGGCAAGCCACGAAAGTATGATCAAGTACCTAATAAAGCAAAAAGGGTACATAGCTAGTTTTGAGAACTTCACCATCCGAACATCCCTAGAGGTCGAATCAAAAGGCGATGTTCTTAGTAACCGCCACGGCTTTTGACCACTTGGACGGCGAAGTACGGTGGAGGTGCTAAGGGAAAGATCGACAAAGCAGAAGAACAACAATGTTGTTGAAGAGAGAAGGAGACAACCTGGATGACCCCCATCATTCTAACTGAGGAAGGAATATGGCCGGAAGACCCTAATGAAGCCCGCAACCCCGAGGATGAAAATCAGTCAATATGTCATGGAAGAGGGCATACTCTACAAGAAAGCCTATTTAGTACCTATGATGAGGCTCGGTCCCCCTAAGCAAACTACGCTATAAGAGAGATACACGGGAGCCTGTGGTATGCATTCCTCCTCGATCGGTGGTGGCGAAGGCCATGCAAGGATACTACGGGCCTACAATGCACCGATGCTAGAAACGAGATAATCAAGTGACTCCCGCCAGATCCACTCCCCATACCACAGCTTCCAAAACCAAGCCGACGCCCATCATGGCTCCATGGCCCTTCTATCAATGGGGTATGGACATAGTAGGACCTCTACCACCGGGGCGGAAAGGTCAAGTTCCTCTTGGTCGCAATCGACTATTTCACCAGTGCCGAAGAAGCCAAGCCACTGGCAAAGATCAGGAAGGAGGTCGAAGTTTGTGTGGATAACATAGTGTGCCGCCGCCTCCCCCCGCCATCGCCACTGCATAATGCTAAGCAATTTAGACAACCCCTTCAAAAGCCGGTGCAAAGCTCAACATCAAGGTGTTAATGTACTGCGGGCCCATCCACGAGCCAACGACTGGTAGAAAGGGCCAACAAGAGCTTGATGGAGGAATCAAAACAAGGTTAGCGAAGTCGGATGGATAGACGAGTCATTTAACGCCCTTTGGGCACACAGACTTCCATCAAGACTAGTAACGGGAGCCCCTTCACTCACTTATGGAAGAAGCGGGCGGTCATACCGGCAGTAAAGGCATGCCAACGCATGCGAGTAAGGCGGATAAGAGGGGATGGAGGAGGAAGATTCCCACCGAACGGCGCCCGAACGAAGAAGATATCCGCCTCAACCTTGACTTGCTACAAGAACGGAGAGAGAAGAGGCCGTGATGGAAGCCCGATACAAAACGAACCGAAAAATACTACAACCGAAGGCACGCCGTTTCTTTCAAGCCTGGGGAATTCGTGTATCAAAAACGGCCAGCAGAGCCAAGATCAAGGCAAATTGGGACCCAAGTGGGAAGGCCCCTATCGGATCAAAGAGGCAAATCTCAACGGCTCATACAAGTTGGAAACTTTGGATGAAGAGGAAGTACCCCGGAAATGGCACGCCATGAATCTGAAGAAATGTTTTCTTTAAATAAAAAAAAATGCATTGTAAGCCTACGGGCATGAACTACTTTATTCTCACTAAGTAATGATATATATTCCCTACCTACCTAATTTGAGGAGGAAAATTTTCCACAACCATATCTCATGCGTAAGGGCACCCGCGGAGATTAGCTACCTCCCGTCCAAAAACCCCCAACTAAAATTAATTTACCCCGCAAGTGCAACGACACTAGGAAGGCCACACACCATTCGGTAGGCGACCGATACCCCAATAATGCTAAGACATTAAGGGATGAGCCGAGGCATATGTGCCCGAACGCAAGCACGAGATACCTAAGCGACGACGCCAGTGGATGAGCCACCGTGTATATTTACCACCAGCAAAACAATTAAAATGCTAAGTCATTAGGAAGGCCGCAAAGACATTGCTACGGGCATAATTTAATGACTGAAAGTGTCAAGACGCTAACAAAAAGCACGGCATACACAAGCATATACACACCAAAAATGAGGGTCCGATATACGGAACGCCCCGTCGATCATAAATAACGATAAGTATTGTTCAACATAGCGCACAACCACGTAAGTACTAAAAAGCATCAAATTGTTCAAATACATCGCTGTTAAGGCACGCAGCCGAATAATAACCGACACTAAGACTCTCCGGATGTGCCCGCCTCTGGGGTAGTCTCCCCCCTGGAACACGTGCTCATCGTCCGCAGAGGAAGATGATAAGACCGCTTGATCCTCTCAATATAAGGAAAAGACCTCGAGAACATCTCATCATTGCAAAACACACAAAACCCTTGACTCGCCCATGTCAAAGTCTTCCGAGCCGCATGACCGCGACCTCTCGCCGCTACTTAATCACTCGGAGACCATCCAAATAACCGTAATCTATAGCGGCATTAAAAACACGCCCCCAAGCTTCGGTACTCATCACTCCCATGTAGGCTCTAACGACCACGAATCAACTCTTTCACATAGTTGAACCTTACGATCTCCTCGTGACTCACACGGCGCTTCTCAAAATCACTTAAAATGCACCTCCTTTTCGATTCATCCAACTCCTCCGACTTTCTCTTCAAGGCTTCCTCCAACAATCCCACCTTTTTCTCCCTCTCCTCATCTTTGATCTTTAATTCATTCAGCTCCCTCTCCAAAGCAACCAGGCGAGAACCCATCTCCTCTTCCTTCCGGCCGTAGCATCATCATGAGACGCTGGAGATCCCGATTGTCTTGAGCAAGTTTTGGTTAACCTCTGCTTGAATCCGGAGATTATTTTGAGCTTCGAAAGCGAAGTCTCGACGCTTAGAGTGTGGAATGAGCTTTATAGAGATCCGCATAATGGTGGCCTGCTGCTCAACCTCTTGAACACGCCCTGTAAAGCAATGGTCCCATGACATAACTCGAACCATCCTCTATACAAAGCCCTGTCATCGGCCAAATCCTCTTGCTCCGACAAAATGAAGGGAGGGGCCAGGTTACTCATCATATCCCTAAGATCGGCGTCATTCAAAGTGGTGTTAAGTCAGAGGCTCCAGCCAGTGAATGAACGGCTCCCCCAGAGCCCATCCGCCAAATCCACTCCGCAAAAGGAAACAAAGCTTGCAAAGTTAGGAAGAACAAACCAAAGTAAGCAAAACAGCTTACAACGCATCTACCTAAGGTGCTAGCCTCGGGCGACACCGCGGAACACCGCCACCGCCCCACTCGCTCCAGCTTCTAAGAAGAAAAACGAAGGATATAAAAAAAAAAAAAAAGAAACAAGGTAATAACGCGCAGACGCATCACAAGTTCAAAAGCATACCTTGAACGGAGATATAAGGACTAACAACACGGGAGGATCTTCCAAAGGAAGTGGCCTCCTGGACCGCCAAGACCGCCACCACACTTTGCTCGGGGCCATCTACAACGCCTTCAGCATTGCGGTATTTATGGCGACGCCGAACGAGTCCGCGGGAATTATCCGGACTCGACGATAAATCAATGGAAGGAGTATTAGGCCTTCTCCTTTAAGCAAGGCCGAGGGACCTCGACCGCTTTTCCTGCTGCTTCCTCTTCTTTTCGCTTTCAAGATTTGGACTGGTCGGCCTTTTCCACAATCCGCTGCACCGGCTAACCTCCGGAACCTCCTTCCCCACTTCCGGGTTGGGTCACATGCCGTATTCTGCCAGCAAGAGCACCTTTCCCTAACTCGACCCTTGATCGGACCTTGCGCAAGTAGAGCAGACATGGTAATAATCGCACAAAGATAGAAAACATGGGTATGTATATATAAAAAAAAAAAAAAATATATATGTGTGCTATGCTACTATTCTTCTCTATATCCTTAAACTCCGGCAAAGCCTAATGCTTCCGCACTCAACCCAACCTCATACAAGAGACCCGAATGCACGGGCCTAAGCTCCACTATCCCCTCACAAAGCCTCCACATCGCATCCACGTAACCCCCCGAGGGAGCATCATCCCAAACACTAGAGTCCTGATGCCTCCAAGGCTGCATCCGGATTGCCCTCCGGTCTATCAGAAAGAAATTGTCTTTCCAATTCTTCAAACTTGAGCAAGTTTCCTTAAAGATACTACTTGAGAATTCTCCTGGTCCGACTATGAAGGAGAACCAGTGTCCCCTGTTTGTTCAACTTATAAAAACTCAAATAGATTCACTCGGCTCAATCTCAAGGCTCCACAATATACTTCAAACATAACAAGCCTATTCAACGATGGGCACAAGCCGTGATATGTAACCTTGAAATACTTTATCACCCCTAAGAAAGTAGAAAACGGAACTCGCGACTAAAACGCAGTGCACGCTTATACAACCCAAGGGCATCCTTCTGCCTTCTCCATAGTAAAATCTACCGGAGGTAAACGGGGATTGAGGTCCCTAGGAATCCCGTAATCATTAATGAGGCCCTCCAGCCCTTCTGAAAGCACGGAGGAGTAGATATGCATATCCGACTTGGGGACAAGGTCGGATGCGGATGCTCAACCCGAAGCCATAGAATATCGAAGGCAACGCAAGCGTAAAACGAAATAAAAGGAAAGTGACCGACTGAATCTCTCCGGATACTAAAACAAACAGAATAAAGGTGGGTAGGGTAAAAATTTATGAATGAAGGTTAAAGGGCTTATATAGGCAAAGGAGGCGGGACACCAAACGCCACGTCATGTCGTAAGGGCGGACTGAATCGTTAACGAATACCATCTTCCACGCGGCACGATCCCACGGAAACGGTATATATTATTTTAACTCATTTTCACCTGATGGGCTTGGGCCCATTACCCAAAATGAGGCCCATATAACCGTAACTCACCAAGTCACTCCAACGGCTAATCGACATTATATATAGTATCACATCACTTGTCGAAAACAAGTAACATGATAATGGGGACATGACGACGTGATATGCCCCTTCGGTCTAACAATCGGCGCCCGACATCTTAACCGGCGACCGATACTAACACCGAAAGGCCCGACATTTTAACCGGGGACCGATGCTCAAATGCAAAGTACCCGCGGAGTACGAGGAAAAGTCATCCGTCCGGCTGACGCTACCGACCGACAAGATTTTGGCATTTAGCCTCGATACACTTTGTCTCATCCCCCGTGGATGCCTGACATGACCCCAGAGACAGTGTCAAATGATGTCATTCTGATATCGCCAACGGCCCCATGAAAATGTTGCACTCCAGGACCGCATAAATGACATCGTGTAGTATATATACAAGCATACGATTTGGGAATCGTATCATTTTTCACACATACATTTATACTACACCTTTCGCTGAAAACACACTACTTACTTCACGCCGGAAGCGGGTCCTGATAACACCCGGCGACTAACGCGTCGCTATCTTAGCAGGTTCTAAGATTATTCCTACTGAAAAGATAATCGCGAAACAACCCACAAAAAATTACTTCGACAGAAAACAAAGTTATCATCTAACAAAATGGTGTCACGTGCGGACAAAACACAAGATTTTGAAATTATTTATGAAGATATTATTAGAAATTATATAAAAAAAGAATAAGTGAAAAATCAATCATGGCGCTGCAAGAAGGATGGAGCGAAAGGGTTGCCTACCACTATGCCGCTTGTCAACTTCTCATTGATTCTCAATAACAAAATTGGACAACGGTCGAAAGCGTGCATATCCAGGGCGCAAGGTTTTGTGCGTGAACATGCTATGTTTGTTTCATTTATGTTTTTTGCCTTTTGTTTTTGTTGCGTGCAATGTTGTTTTTTGTAATCCACTCTCAAAGTGTCGTTTTTTACGACACACTAATTCTTGAAATTTTCACTATGTTTAACTCTTTAGTTGGCAGATAATGACTAGTATATTTTGCACTCTAATAATCTGTATGATTGAATAAAAACAAAAACTTTTTATAGTATAAGATCTACCATCTAATCATGGTCCATTTCTGCAAGCTTTCACCTTGTCTTATGTGGTTTGTTAGTCTAAAAGCTACAATGACTTTTTTTTCCACAACTAATTCTAGCTACCACTTTCCATCCAAATACATATTGGATCTTATATAAATTAATAAAAAAATATTCTTTAAATAATTACATCTACCACACTAACTACCCAATTAAAAAATTTCCTAGAAAAATTACACCTTGGTCCCACTACTACTTTCTGGACACGTGGCACTCTCCCATTGCTTGACCAAATCAGCATACCCTTGAGCTGAACTAAGAGCAAATTCTGTTAATGAGCTAACAGCAACTGACATTCCAGCACACAACACTCTAATAGCAACTTCAGCCATTTTTTTCGCAGTCTCTTCCTCCTGTTGTCTCCCACTCTCGACCATTTCCATCCCTGAGCCGCTGCTAAACCTCCTCGACGATCCTAGCCCCGAACCTCCACTACCTCCTTCTTTGAGCTGTTGTACATATAAAGAACCAACCCCTGCTGCAAAAAAATCTAGCCCATCAAGTACTGGGACCTCACTGATCGAGTCAAGCAGTCTGGACCACTGGATGCACACTGCGAACATTGTTGGAGCCCCACTGGACCTTCGAGGAGAAAATGGGAAGCTTGTGGTGTTATTGGACTTTGATCCAATGCAACGTAGTAGCCAGCCTGTGATGGCGTGAATGTAGGACTTTTGTGAAGTGACCCATGACTCAAAACAAGCTTTCCAGTTTTGTAGCTCAGATTCAAGGTTGGTTGAGCGGGCTAACCGTGTGGCTCACTAGGGTGCAATGGAGTGTACTTTTTTGGTTTTGATGGGGTCCCGGCTAGTAAAATCTTGGCTTCATCGAGTGTTCTCTTCTGAGTTTGATGACACTATTACCTTCCACATTCTTGATAATCTGGTCATTTCATCATCATAAAAAATTGAAACTTTATAACTAATATATAATGATTGTAGATGAATAAAACTCACTAAAATCGCTAAAAAACAGCGAAAAACTTTATGAAGTAGGGAAATGACAATAATACCCTTGGATCAATTCAAGAAGCTGTGGTTGAAGTTCCTGATCCCTTAATGTTTCAATCCTTTTCGACACAGCTTCAACCGAATGTATTGAAACTTTAATCCTCGTATGCAAATCTCTAACGACTCTTCTCGTTTTATCAAGATAAGAATGATCATCTCCTTTCACATCATGGTTCCTAAGTTGAGCACATTTCTTATCATACGCTATTCGAATCTTCTCACCAGCCTGTCCAATTAGGCCAAAACAATCTACAATATCTCACTAAATGACAATAATAACCTTGGATGAATTACAAAAATGATATGAATGTATACCTTTACTTCTTGATAAAGTTTTTTCTCCCAAGCATATAATTTGTCGAGAGTTGATTGATGGCTGTTTTGAAACATACAAGAGTCGTCGGATAAGTCACTGCTGCTAGCATAACCTTCTTCTTTTGAACTGCCAGACGAATTCACCAAGAATCTTGATGAGTTTGAGCGGGAAGATGAAGCAGATCGTAATAATGCCACAGGATTCAAGATCTTCATAGCTGTTAAATGATTATTAACAACAGATCACATGAAATTAGCAATGTGGTATACATGAAGTGTTGTTTAAAAAAGGAACTAAACCACTGCGACAAGTGGTTTTACCATTATTAACCCATTAAGTATCTATCAATAAGCCGAACCTGTAAGTTCATGTGATGTTGATGCGCATCGAGCCCTGTTAGCATCTAACATAACCGAAAGCTCTTTAGCTGAATCAGAAATGATCATGAACTGAGCTTCAAGATCTTTAATAACTTCCGACATACTCGTTGGCCTTTTATTCACATAAACTGTAAACCCTGGCGTGCCTTCATTTTTACTCTTTTCTTGATTCACAACACCATCTCCAGTCCCATTACTTGCAACTTTCCCTGAACTTTCTGCTTTCGAAACCTCAAGATTCTGAGTTTTACTCCTCATCGGTGGTGTTTCCATTTCATGCTCAGATACTGTTTCCGATTCCTCCCCACTATCCGTTTCAAACTCATCATCATCATCGTCGTCGACATCTTCAACTGTAACATCATCTTCATGATCACAATCTACATGACCTTTGGATCTTCTGTTCATTCTGGGAGTATGATGATAGCTATCTTCTTGCTCGGTTTCCTCTTCAAGCTCGGGTATCCCCTCTTCTTCTCTTACTTGTTGTAAACCATTGATATCATCATCAAGCACGTGACTTTGATGATCACTATGTCTTGTAGGATAGCCGTAATAGTCTAAAGACGAAAAGGGGTTCCAAAAGAAGTCCCATTGTGATGATCTTTGAGGTGAAGGTGGAGGCATACTCGGTCTACTGTAATTAAAAATAGATGATTGTGACTGCGGTTGTGGTTGTGTTGGCATACCAAAGAAACTATCGGCTGCATATTGGTAATTAGGCGAGTTATTATAATGACTCGACTATGACACTTTGCGGTGAGTCGGGTGGGCTTTCTTGAACAAAAATAGACGGGTTTCCACCGGACCTAAGGTAGTTAATTTTTGGGTTTTCGATAGTGAATGAGTTTGGTGAAATGGTGATAAATCTTGGTGCGGTTTTTTTGGTGGTTGGTAATGTTGGTGTGGCGAATGAATCTAATGAGAATTCACGAGGTTCATCGCCTTCTACATAATCTTTAAGGGCTGCTGAGACTCTTTTGAGTGACTGTAGGTAAGCTTTGTGGCCTGTAGCGAATTTGGTTCTGTTTTCGACTGCTTTTTTTATAAAGTTTTTCCGGTCTTTACATAGCTGCACGGCTTCTTCATCGTCTAGTTTTGATGACGAACATCCCATTTCTTGTGCTTTTAGGATTTTTTATGATGCAAATCAGAGTGGTTTACTTGATTCATATGGGAGCTTGAGTTCTGTTTCATTCAAAGATAAATGATAATCACAAATAAAGAACTAAAAACTTTTGACTATTTTAAGGTCAAAGAATTGGTTTTCAATTTCAACAAATCCTGATTATCACATTAGACTATATAAAAAAACTTTATTTATAAATATATTATAAATGTAAGATATTAAGGATTTAAATTCAGATTACATGAATGCAAGTTTGACTTCAAAAGTCAAAGATTACACAAAATCTTAGAAATTTCTGAAGGTGCACATGCAGATTGGCAGAACAAATAACTTTTTTAAAACACAAGAAATGAATATAAACAATAAATCAAATCACAAATTAATACTTTCTATAAATGGTACTAACAATAATGGAATATATTTGGGACAAAAATTAACTTAACTAAACAAAGTTCTAAAATAAAAACACAAGAAAACAACACAAATTATCTTTTTGTGGCTAAATAAACAAAAGAAAATAAAGTCAAAGAGGTACAAAACTGCAGCCTTGCAGAGTTCATCACATGGTAAAAAAATACAAACAAATAAATTTAGGGGACAAAAACTATTAAAAACATGTGTCATTTTTAACTTTTATTAAAGCATTTGATCAAGAAAGATAAAGGGAATTATTAGAACATAGGGAAACTCAAAATAAATTCCATAGTAATAAAAAATTTAAGGGATATTCCATATTTACTAATCTAAAAGAAAATATCATATTTACCTAAAATACAACTTTTGAATGCATGATGTACAATGCATTTAAAGCATAATTTGGGTAAATATGACATTATCAAAGTGGGTAAATATGCCCCAAAATTTAATAGCTTCTTCTTAACTAAAGCTTCTGCTAAAACCTTTAAAATATTAAATTGGCAGAAAAAAAATAAATAAAATATAAAAATATCATAAACTTTATAATATAACTAAAAATCAAATACCCATTTTGTAAAAATTGTTTCTTTGTGTTTTAGCAAGTGTAACTTACCTAATGCTGTAAAAAAAAGTCAAACTTTGACTTTTTTATCCAAACATTTGCATTTTTAAGGTGGAATTGCTACACATAATCAATCTTTTAAGCATTAAGAATCATATTCACATAAAACCAATACAAAAAAAAAAACAAAACTTTATAAAACTTGAAGACACAAAACCAACATTGTCTATTTCAATTTTGACTTTCGAAAAGTCAAACTTAAACATTTTACAGTAGAAAAAAAGCATCAAAATCCAAGATTCTTACCTGGGTGTTGTTTAATCAGTGTTGTGCATGAACAAGAACTATGAAACTGCAATTTAGCTTGTTAAAAAACACACACAAAAACACCAAAACACACACTTGTTTAGAGAGAGAGAAAAAACACAGACTTGGTGCAACGGTCAAAAGTCTGTTTAGTGTGGGAACTAAAATAAATAAAATGAATTTAAAGCTAAAAAATATTTTTTATAAATGTAGAGAGATGTACAATATTTAATGCTAGTGATACTATTTATTAAGTTGGTGATTTTCTGAATTTAAGGAGTATTGGTGTGAGAAATAATAATAATAAAATATTTTTATATTGTGACTTTATAAAAGGTTTAATGTTTGGACACCTAAAAATTAAAGGAAAGAATCACATGAAGAGGATATATATAGCCAATGCCCACTCCTTGTTTATGTATTCCCATTTTGCCCCCTCCTTTTTATTTGGTTTATTCTGTGTTTTGCCCTTAAGAATGCTTCTACCACTTTTTCATTTTAGAATACCAATAATATCCCTACCAACTCATTCATACCAATCTCATACCTAACAATAGATTTTTAGAACCATGCCAACTCATTACCCATTTTAAAATTATATTAAACAATTTAATAAAACATAACATTTTATTAATATAGTTAAAATTACATGAACTTAATACTTAAAAGGAAATTACATAAACTTAATATTTAATCTAAAAATTGCATTCCAATCCATATGAAGCTCACGCTTTTCAATAGTAACGCTAATATACTTGGTTATGTGATCATGCGGTTCTCATTATAGAACTTGTTCCACATATGTTTTCTTCCATTAGCTTTTTTTGTCGCCAATAACTTTTCGGCCATTTTATTCTTTGCAACTTTTGTACCCCCTGCAATAGTTATGTCTTATTTGTTGTGTAAGTGTCGAGGAAACACTACACTATTTATGTGGACTAATCTTTTGCCTTTTCTTTTCGCATAGGAGTGTTGTCGCATTATCCGATTAAAAAAGTTGTTGTTTTCATTGCTTCCTGACCGTAGGGCGGATTCCTAATTTTAATTTTTCTTTTGTCGAATAGAGAGTGATCTCTAACTATATCTCGGTTGTTCCAACCATTGCTTCTTAACAACGCCCCATGCATCAATATGAGTAAATGTCATGCCCTTTGGTTTAATCGGCCATAGCATTTGTCATCACGTTAACATCGCTACACCCACTCTCACGAATACGCTTCTACAATTATAAAAGTAATAATTATAAATTCATATAAATTTACAATTATAATAGTAAAAAGTATAAATTAATAAAAGTATAAAATTAAAAAAGTTTAAAATTTACTTGTTGGATGTATAGCCCATTAAATACACCCATTTCGCCGTTCATAGATTTAAATTGTGTTAAAATTGGATTGATGTTTAAATATATGAGGGGAGTAAATTTATTTTTTTATTTTTTTGTTTTAAAGCCAAAAATATTTTCAAACTATACAACGTATAGTTTTTTTGGTCAAAGTTTGTATTTAATGTCCAACGTCAATATTTGTTCATGCCAATTCTGGGATCTTTGCCGATTGGTGATACTCACTCCATGCCGATTCAAACCGAGCAAGAGGCAAACTAACACCATTCTAATGCCTCATGCCGGGCCAAGCCGAATCCATAACCACCCTAAGAATCAAATAAGATTGTAGAAGTCATGAGGGTTCTAGTTTTAGAAAGTATAATGTGAAATTTTGAAAATTATTAGCATGGTTTAATTATTGATTCTATTTTGAGATTATTTGAAATCGGCTTAAAAGCAATTGAAGTCAAGTTTAGGCTTCTGAGTTAGCGATCAAATTATTTGGTACTTGTTAAGGTGTTGTTTGTTTGTTAAGAGTTTTGAGTGTAAATCTGATTTGCACATTTAAATATGAATTTCGAGGAAAACTCAAGAATAATGCTTATTTTTTTAAACGTCTAAATGATTAAAAAAATAAAAATAAAAAATAAATAAAATAAACTAGTTTATATATTATTAAGAGGTAGTAAGAACCTCTTCCAAGTCTTGTTGGCCAAGAGGTTTAAACCTCTTAATGCATCTGAACGAAGGAAAAAAATAAACATCCTTAATTGTCCAAAACTCTTTAACGGTTTAGATTTATATGCTATTAAGAGGTATTAAGTGATTTTATTAAGAAAATAAACGCAATCTAAGGTGCTGTTTGTTTATTAAGAGGCTATGAATCTGACTTGTACATCTGAATCTGAATATGAGGCGGAAATGTCTGAATCTAAATCATATAATATTGTTTGTTTTTTTTTAAAGAAAATTGTCTGAATATTTATTAGTTCAACTAGAGGCATTAAGAGATGCTCCTTCCATGTCTGGTCCGCTTAGATGTTTTTAACTTTGTTTGTCTCTGAGCCAAAAAGAAAAAACAAACACACTTAACACCTAAAAGCTCTAACCGACTAAGAGCTTTAGTCTATTAAGAGACTGTTAAAATTATTATTATTATTATTATTATTTTAAGAAAACAAACACCATCTAAGATTACCCTTTATTAATATTGTTACAAATGTTTTGATGTTGCTAACTGAGCCTAGTCAAGTCGAGCTTTAGAATGCTGATTAGTTCATCGAGCTTGAACATTCAGGTTAATGTACAATTAAACTAGAATCAGGTTTCGAGTTTACATGCTTTCACTCAGTGAACTGAGTGCATCGCTGCTTCATAAAATCTCAAGGGCGATAATTGTATCTATTGTAAAAATTTGTTCTCATATAGCAATGCCAGCATTCACACTCATCTATACTACTTTATAAAAGGTTTGGAACTTTCTATATAAAGTAGTCTTAAAATTTTTAAGACAAAAAATATTTCTTTATTAAGAAATAACAAGCCATTTAGTAAATGTTGTTAACAATATTGGTCAATACTTTTTAATTGTGATGGTCAATACGTTTTGTAATAAAAGCCCTGTAATAAAAGCTCTTTAATACAAAATGGTCAATATGACTTTAAGGCTATTAAAATCCCTTTAATAAAAAGGTCTACATTGGTTCAATACATACACATATGTTACAACTGAAAATTTAAAGGTCTTTATGTGCAGGCTATTTTGTAACAACCCGTTTTATTTAAATGCCCACATAAAACACAAACAATTACACCACCACCATAGTGAAACAACCCCACCTCTCCATCCTTCCGGATCCAAGACAAAAATATAGGGATCATTGGAGAGTGCCACCAAGAACCACCTACTCCAATTACTATACATAATGATCGGTACTGCACCACGCGTTGCACCCTTCTATGTATAAAGACGTATGAACTCATTGAATAAGATTACTATACTTTGTACGTTGGAAGAATTTGTTTTCGTATTTGAAGGGCTATGTTGCAACACTTAGTCAGAAAGGAATGGGGAAGATAGAGGAATTTCGCAAAGCAAAAAAAAAGTTTAGGCATAAAGTAAAAGAAAGATAATAGAAGGACCCACAAGTCTCCATTTTATGCATGCATCGTCAAGGAAAACGACCCCATAACTTTCTCATGCATACCAATTTCATTTTTACCAAGTGAAAAGTTTAGATTTAATATTGTACTAAAGATGACTATAGAAAACGTGTATAACATCATCGAAAAAGTTTTGAAACTACGATTAATTGGATTGATTATGTTGTTATAACACTTGAAGTGGGGACGACGACGCGAAAAGTGTGAGTTGTGTAACTAAAAAGATAGACTGATATATACGGATCATGATTCGTTCTTTTAGTCTAGTTTAGTTTAGTTTGGTTTGATCATGAATCGAGTCATACCTAAATTAGCTAGATTATGATAGGATTACGATGCTTTTAGTTGGATAATTAATAAATCAGATCGAATTACACTAAAGATTACTCTGTATAGTATATTATAATCAGCCGGAACTTGAACATTTATTTATTTCGTAAATGAGGGGGTGAATAGAAGATTTATTTGTATTCTCGGAGGGCTGAATCGAAGATTTATTTGTATTCTCAACTTGAACATTTATTTTTTGGGTTTTGGGCACCATGGGAACCATAGAGAATCATTGTCGTAACAACATTATATTGAAAAAACCACACTAAATTCATATGCGTACCGGCCTGCTATTATCATACTAATACTAATTACCTAAACAACTGATATTTACCACGTCGAAGAATCACATTGATCACAACCATATTGGAGACTCGTCATTTCAATGTTGTAAAAAAACATATTGACCAGTGGCGGATCCAGCCGCAAATACCAGGTGGTTCCTTGATTTAGTAGATGCGAAAAAATTAATATATCAACCGGTCAATGTGTCGGGTCGGGTTGATAGACCTAACTCCAGTTTCATTTATGTAACGAAAAATCAAAATAATTACATGTCCAAAAGTTTAATTCGCGATAAGCCAAAAATAAATACGAATAAGTCGTACCGTGTCTTTTTAACCATGTATGAAGAATTTGAGCAACAAACAAGTTTGAGTCAAAGAGATCATAAGAATATATTTTAGGTTGATTATCAATTTTTTATACATACATCACACTGTACAACACTGTAATGCACATTGTACAAAACAGTAATGCACAATTGTGATGTATGTATAAAAAAAAATTGGTGTGAGTATCAACTCCCATATTTTATAGATGAAATTAGCTAGCATGATTTATACTTCATCCGTTCCAAATTATAAGTTCATTTTCAAATTTCACAAAGTTTAAGAAAAGTTGAATGTTAACCAATAAAATTTCATTCCCACCTACTTACAAGCATTTTAATGAGTTGTTATTAAAAGTGGACATTAAATTTGAAACAATCAAAAATATCAAAGTGGATTTATATTTTAGAACGGAGAGAGTATTACGCTAAAAAAGGAAATCGATCAGTACATAAATGAGGTATGTTTTAAATTCAAAAGAGAAAATACATATGTACATATGCAGTAAAAAAGAGTATTTGTAAAATTTAAAAACTCAAAGGCAAAATAACAATATTTTAAGTAGTATTAGTAGACTAGAAGTACTAGTGTAAAAAAGAAAAGATTCTCTGTAAGTGCTTTTTTGTTAAATTTTTTTATTAAATTATTTTTAATTAAGAGATGACTTAACGTAGACGATCTCAGTTTTATTGCTTAATATTTTCAGTCATATATCTCTATTAAGTTATAAATAAACAACTTTAATATAACTTAATGAATTCAATTTTTTTCATATTAAGTCACAAGCAAACACACCTAAGTAATATACTATATATGTATGCTTTAAGCCATCACACACATCAATAAAAAAGTTTCACTCTTTCACTATATGTCAATTTTCACACGAAAGATGCTACTTCGTCTTCTTCATTTACTCCGACAACTATCCTACAACATTTCCGGCCGGATTTTTTTATTTCTTTCTTATATTTTCTTATTAATTAGATCTACTAGCTCTTGTTACTGAGTTTCTTTTGTCATTTTAATCTCTAAGGTGGTTCTTGATAAAGTTCTAAGGTAGGTCATCGTTTTTTTTATTACATCGCTTCTAAATGATTTCAGTTCCTAAGGTGGTTCCTGGGCACCACCTACATATACTATAGATCCGCCTCTGATATTGACGTTATGCGATACCTATGATCCGACACAAACTTCATATTTTCTATTTCACGTATAAAGAGAAAACACATTTGATTAAAATTTAATAACTAAAGAAATAAGTAAGGTTATTACATTAAAATAACTATACTTATAGAAGTCAATGCAATCTGTTAAATATTTAAATACTTAACTATAATTTAAACCATTAACTTTCGCCACTGACACTTACATTACATAAAAAAACTACACATACAAATTAATAATACTATACATTGTTGGCGCTATGCGCGAATGATTGTCTGGTCTATCATATGCATGTGTAACACCTTTGGTTAATTCGATAAATTAACAAAATTGATATCGAGTATATTAACAACAGTTCACTAGACCAATTAAATATGCGGGGCTCTTTTTTTTGCAAGATAAGGTTTTTTTAGTTATATGTGAGCTAGGGTGCTATAAATCACAACCACCTTCATTTACTTTCAATTATATCTACCTTTAGAAATTCTATCCGAAAAAAGAAATGATGCAAATATGGGACCAATGAACCTTAAATTTTGATCTAACAGATTTTACTGCCGAGTACATTTGATGATGCACCAAGTAGTTGGCTCGAAAGGACAAGTATACAAATCTACTTTTGGCAAAACAAAGTAATTTTTTTTTTTGAACTTTCAACTTCATTGATAAAAAGCTAGCAAGAAGCTAGAGATACAAATTCAGGGAGGTACAATTTCAGTAAAAGGAAACAACAAAGATTAAAACGTGAATCCACACCACTTAACCCAATCCATTTCGTATTTTGTGGACCTATGCGATAGCCAAAGGAATGTCATATTCATGGTTTCTTAGCAACGGACGATCATATTCATGGACAGTGACGGAATCAGGGTGGGTTTCGGAAGATCCCGAGACACTAGTTGATTTTTGTGGCATAGTGTTAATTTTGCTAAAAAAACATCGATTCTTAGCACATTTGTTCCCTAAAAGCCGTGTTCGTATTAATGTTTAGTTTATTCTAAGTGCCTGCTTTTGCTTTGTGTCCTTGTTCGCCCCTGTCTATGGACTCATGGTTATGTGTCGTTAAAATCAACTGGTAATGAATTATACCAATAGGCCTTGTTGCTAATAAATGATTTTTCTGCCCAAATATCTCAAGTTTGGGCTCGATCTCTTACGGGCTCACCTGAGGCTAAAATGGTGATGCAAAGGTATGGAGTTTCAGTAGGTTGACCGGGTGCTAGCTAACTTGGTTTCGTTCGAGTAGCCATTCATGTCACTTATGAATTATGATGATACACATCAATGATACTACAACCCACCTGAAGATAGGCCCAAATTCAAAAGCCCAAAGACTCTGTCTCACTTCCATTTGCACACCTCTAACTTGGGTTCAAAACTTCAAAGTTTCAAACCGTTAATTTTGCACACCCATTTACACTTATTTGTTAAAAAAACTAAAATATTAGAGCAATTCAGTAAAAAGTATGAAGTTATTTTTTTTTTATTATTTTTTTTATTTTTTATTTTACCGATAAAATATTAAAATTATGAAGTGTAGGGTGCAAAATGAAAATAATATAAGTGACCAATGTGGGTTCAACTGCCGAAGCAGCGGGTTCAGCAAACAAAATTCAGAGGGTTTGAACTTTGAAGATCTTCATGTCTTGTAATTTCATAAACAAATTGGACCCATCGTAATAATTCTATCAAACTTGGGTCCAAACCGTTTTAATTTTGCACACCCATTTGCACTTTTTGTAAATGAAACTAAAAGATAAGAACAATAGGCTAAAAACTATAAAACGTAGGGTGCAAAGTGAAAATAATATAAGTGACCAATGTGGGTTCAACTGTCCAAGCAGCAGGTTCAGGAAACAAATAAAAGGGGGTTCAAGGGAAGAATAGATTGAGATCGGGGTGGATTCAAGTGAACCCCCTGGCTCTGACTCTTGTGAACTGTCTTTAATAAACTGGTTTATATAATTACACTTCAGTCCTTTGTTTCAAACTTTCTTTGCTCTAACATCCTTCACTTTCATCTATTCATCTTAAATTATTACCAACTTCTCCGGAAAAAAAAAACCTACAAATAGTTGTTAATAATAAAGAAATATATAATCTCTTTTTTTTTTAGCAAAATAAAGAAAGATATAATCTATAATGATAGTTCTTGTACATTGTTTACGTGTAACAAGATTACATAAAGTAGTTCAAGACATCATATTTCATATTTTGACATTTTGTCATGTTGAACCAAATATAATTAAGTACCAACCACTATAACAATCGTAAATAGTGGCGAAATTTCAGGGCTTTCTTCGGGGACATGTCCCTTGCGAAACCTTTCCCCGCGGATATGTCCCCGGCGAAAGTCCCCCCGGCAATACCCTCTCGGTAATACTTTTTCCGGGGACTATTTACCACCTTTCCCGGAGACATGTGGGTCCCGCAGCCAATTGTCGGGCCGGTCAAACATGTCCGACGTGGCATCTATTTTTGCCGGGGACAAGTCCCCGGGGAAACTTTTTTTGGACATTAATTTAAGTACCCTAATTACGTTATTAGTCCGACGTGGCACAAGTTTTGCCGGGGACATGTCCCCGGGGAAGGTGGATAGCACTGTTGAGTTAAACCCTTTCGCCGGGGACTTGTCCCCTACAAAAACTGTACGCTACTGTTGTGTTTCCTTTTTGCCGGGGGCTTGTCCCCGGGGAAAGTAATAATATGAAATTAGCTTTTATCCTTCGCGGGGACATGTCCCCGGAAGGGTCCACCCATTTTGCATATTGTCAAAATGGGTAATTTTCAGATTTTTTCCGGAAATTTTTCGGAAAAAATCTACAATGTCACAACCTGTTTTTTCAGAACCTGTTTTATGCTACAACAACACAAATTCGCTAAACATAATATCATATATACCCATCAATCGCTAACATAGTTATCTTTTTCCAAAATCGCCAAAACGGTTCCTAAACCGTTAACGCATGATCATCTACAAAACTATACATAAGCTACCTATCCGCAAATGGTCCAAAACTATACGTATAATCCATTTACGGGAATCCTAGCACATAATGCACATAAACGACATACTAATCCATGTTATTCTCTACAAACATATCCAAAACGTGTTAAAGTAACATAAATCCGCATCTCAAACCCCATTACCCCACTACCGTCTCCGGTATCTGTAGACTCACCGGATGGAGTAGCACGAGATCCCGACCCACCCTCTGGAGTAGCACCAGATCCCGACACACCTGGTGGAGTAGCACTTGATCCCGGGCGGATCAGTAGTCGCTTCCCGCCAACCCGGAATGACCTCACAAACTCCATGACCTCTCCATCTGACTCCGTAGTAGCGAGCTCCTTGGTCTGCTGACCGCGCTGCTTCCGCAGTGAGGACACGCCCGCTTCATCGAGGTCGGAGGCTAAAGGTCTTCTTCACTCCACGGGTAAGACCGACCTACACCAGAATATGACCGCGCTTCTACCACCAATCACGCACGCGAATCTCATGGTCAGTCATGCGAGTCCCATCGGAGGTGCTCTCTTCCCGCATCCGTATCATCTCGTTATGTTTAGTTACAAAAAAACAAGAAAAGGAATATATAAGTCGTGATGCATTATATTTCATCAAAATGGGTGACTTTGAAAATAAATTATACTTACATATCTAGCCTCAGATAACGGGGACTCAAAGACATCGCCCCTCGTATGGTTCCGATGGTAAAGCTCTATCAAGTCTTCTCTAACCGCCGCCTCAGTCCTGCTGGTCAACTGTTTAGAAATAAAATCAATAACGACACACCCAACACCATGTATATATATATATAAATAAAATGATTAAATAGTTTCTTACAAAGTTATGGAGAATAACAGCATACGACTGAGATCCGTGAAGGCTAGAACTCGTGTTCGCCATGCGGTTTTATCGGTTGACCTCTGATATCTTCTGCTTCTTGGGGTTTGTCCAAAGCTTAACCTGCGTATTTTAAATTATAAAAACTAATATATAAATGAATTATTATTATTATTATTATTATTATTATTATTATTATTATTATTATTATTATTATTATTATTATTATTATTATTATTATTATTTATTTTTTTTTAATTATAAATCAACACTTTATTAGAAACTCAAAGGATTTACAAAAAATTAGTGGGAAGCCGAGAAACTAACTGGGCCCCCACACCTCTAGCAATAACAAAGCCAATCCTATTAAAAATATGAACCGCAACACGTGCCCCAATATCTTGAGTCATAGAGAATCGTCGAATGCGCTTCAATGTTAATGATCCTTCTCAAGTTCTCCAAAAGAAGAAAATGAAAAGGGGAGAAACCCATATCCAATATCCGCACATTTAGCATCATACTTGACACGCTACGCGAAGCGGCATCAATGACCGCGCACCCTGGCATAAAATCAGTCATCCCAGATTGCGTCAAGGGCGACGATCCCGTAAGATCAACACATACATCACGCCCACTATCCCAAGAGTAAAGCAATATATCAGCTGGTCGTAAGGATCTGTCCCTATCTCCACAAAGCCCAATATCCACCTCCTTACGAGCCGAAATTCCGGACCGAGAACATATATCAACAAGAACATCACTCACAAGGTTATGCCGATGTTTAATGCCAACAATACCCGCGCACGAAACAACGTGATCCCCATAAATATCTCCTGTAAATACCTTAGAACAGGCTGAACACGGTACCTGAACAGTGAAAAGAGGAACACCCAACCAATAGCATAGCACACAACGATAAGCCCTAGCACTCATAGTTTGTCCCAGTCCAGATATCGGAGCCACCCTAAGCCAATCTGAAGTATGATCTTCCTTTAGAGAACAATAATAATAATAATAATAATAATAATAATAATGATAATAATAATAATGATAATAATAATAATAACAATGATAATGATAATGATAATGATAATTATTATTATTATAAAGTGTCGATCCAGAAATTTACCAACGCATCCCAATCCTTCTGCGCTTGTTCGCCGGACGCTTTTGATCTCCTCAATTTTCTCCACCCCACCTACTGCCGTAAAGTTATCTTTTTTGTATCTATATTTGTTGTCATCGTATCATTTTTGGAGATAATACTCGATACTGTCAACAATCTGGTCTCCATGTTGGGAATAATACTATCAGTTACCACTGATACGCTTGTGGTTAACACTGCTAAAGATTACACTAGCAGTGGAAACTCATTACCACTGCCAGTACAAATATTACCACTGCTGTTAGGATAATAATTGATAAGTATCCGTTTATTGATAAGTATAGAAAAGATCTTGTGTATATTCTATATTGTTAGGATTATACTTATCTTGTAAAGGACTCCTTGTGCTATAAAAGGAGATTTTAGGTCATTGTCTTACATACGTATAACGTATTGTTCATATTAGCTTCAAGGTGTAACCCTAGTGATAAGCACGATCACTCGTATTATTTCTTAATAATATTGGAGCTTTGTGTTTATTGTTCTCACTTACAATACATCATATAATCCATCTTCTAAGTATTACTAAGTAAATTCCGCGTGCTTATTAATATAACTCAAAATATCACTGACACAAGGTGTGTGTCCAGATCCATCAAGTGGTTTCAGAGCCAGGTTATGATATTTTGATTTAGAAGATCCAAGGAATACGCTTAACCTACTCACTCAATTCAATGGAGATGGAAAACAACCAGTCCAACTCCAAGACTTCCTAAGCTCAAACTTAATGAGTTTGAGATGTGGAGGATAATGATTGAGCAATACTTTCTCATTCAAGACTATGCTCTATGGGAGATCATCTTAACTGGTGATTCTTTCAAGCCTGTGACAAAGACTCAGAAGGTTGGTGATATAGATGTTGTGACAGTTTCTGTGCTTGAGACTAATACTGAATGATCTAAAGGCAAGAAGTTTGTTGCTGATGACTCTCCCTAGAGACTAGATCATAGCATTCAGCAAGTTCAAGACAGCTAAAGAACTTTTTGAAGAAATTTACTTAGTGTTTGGTGCCAATGATGCTACAAAGAAGACACAAAAGACATTGTTGAAGCAAAGTTATGAAAACTTCTCTGCTTCAAGCAATGACTCACTTGATAGCATCTTCACCAAACTCCAGAAGATTGTTACACAACTGACTGTGTTTGGCATTGAGGTAGAAAAGGAAGACCTCAATTTGAAGTTTCTAAGAAGTTTGCCTTCGGAGTTTCATACTAATGTTACAGTCTGGGAAAATAAACCAGATATTGAAACTATGAAGCTCAATGATCTTTACAACAACTTCAAACTCATTAAACAAAGATTGAAGAAGGCTGGGAAACTTGGTACAAGCTCAAGCAGCTTGAGCTTGTTGTCAACCTCTGTTGACAGTGATGATTCTGAAGATGACTGTGATGATGATATTGCCACTGCTGGTTCTACAGTTTCCCCTGGTAATGTTAGTGTTACCACTGTAGGTTCAAAGAAGAAGACTGCTGGTATTGGAGACCCTACCTTTTATGCTTTTATCTCCACTCAAGCTAATGGCTCTATATTAACTCATGAAGACATAGAGCAAATTGATGAAGATGACTTGGAGGAGATGGATATTAAATGGCAAATAGCTATTCTTAGCATGAGGGCTAGGAAATTCTACAAGAAGACTGGCAAGCCAATTCACATCAATGGTGGTGAAACTGCAGGGTTCGACAAAAAGAAAGTAGAGTGTTTCAATTGTCACAAGTTGGGGCATTTTGCTAGGGAATGCAGAAGACCAAAGATGAAGGACAACAGGTCTACTTGGTACAAGCAAAAGAAAGAACCAACTGTGGAAGAACCAAAGGCAATGTTGGCAATTGATGGTGTGAGCTATGATTGGAGTTTCATGGCTGATGAACAGGAGGAAGAACCTTCAGATGCCGCTCTTGTGTCTACTGAATTTGCTCTCATGGCTTTCTCTGACTCTGAGGTACAAAAATTTGAAAGTTGTTGTAAAACATGTAGGGCTGCTAGAGAAGTTGAAAGACTTAATGAATCTTATGAAAGTCAAAGAACAGAGTTGTTTGCTGCTAATTATGCTGTGTCAAACCTTAGGAGAGGTATAGCTATTTTAGAAAAGCAACTAGAGTACTATAGAGATAGTGAGTCAAAATATAATGATGATATGATTCTTCTTAGAAGAGAGGTAGATCATACGACAGCTGTGAATGAGGCTTTCCAAGAAGAGCTTGAAAAACTTAGAAAGATAAATGAGAATGTCAATTTAACTGTTGACACCTGTTATTATCAGTCTAAGTCAATTGATAAAATTTGGAATGCTCAAATACATAATAAAGTTAAGTCTGGTATGGGTTATAATACAGTGCCTCCACCACTAAGAGGTGTTCCATCACCTCCAGGTATAGATTTAGCTCATACAGGTCTAGAAGATTTTCAGGAACCTATTCTTGAATATGGTCCTCCTAAAATTATGAAATGTGAGGAAGAGGTTAAGCTTGATAATGATGTTTTTGAAAGTGCTAGTGACTCATCAGTTGTTGATGAGAATGTTAAAAAGGATGTAGAGGCTTCTATCCCAAAAGTCGTTAAAACTGTTACAGAGGAACCTAGGAGACAAGCTAATAAACCTAGATCAACTATAAGGTATGCTGAGATGTATAGGAACAAGTCATCAGCTCCTAGGGGTAACCAGAGGAGTTGGAATCATGTTAAATCTCAACAACTAGGTAGTGACTTTGTGATGAACAATAAAGCATGCTATATCTGTGGTAGTCTTGATCATTTACATGCTTATTGTGACTATCATGTTGGGAGAAGGGAAGTCCATGGGAATAAAAGGGTGGAATCTAACAGGTTTCAAAACAATAAACACCTTAATTCTCACAGCAAAATGATCCCAAGAGCAGTTCAACTAAGAAGTGGTCTTAAAACTTTTGCCACTGCTAAAACTGTTAACACTGCTCACCCTAAATCATTTGTTACAAGTGCAAAGCCCAAAACAACTT
Organism: Chrysanthemum makinoi; assembly: GCA_910596185.1. Classification (NCBI taxonomy): domain Eukaryota; kingdom Viridiplantae; phylum Streptophyta; class Magnoliopsida; order Asterales; family Asteraceae; genus Chrysanthemum; species Chrysanthemum makinoi. The sequence continues at coordinate 276,979,681 of OU343221.1, forward strand.
TTGCAAAATCTGCACAAACAGGGAAAAGAACTTTTCAAAATAAAAAAGTTCATTATAACCAACAATGGGTACCTAAAACCAAACAAGCAGTTTCCACTACTCATTCAAAAGTTCCCACTGCAAGGGTTGTAAACAAGAAAAGGGGGGGGGGACATGGGCAATGCTGTGAAGGCCTCAACACGTTGGGAATGGAAACCTAAAGGAATTACCTCATCAACCAATCCCAATGGTGTATCAATGACCTTTGATAGATTTAAATATATTGATACACGAGGCAGATCCAAGTAAATCATGGCTTGGGTCCCCAAAAGAAACTAACTCTTTACTTTTATGTGCAGGAACATCCAAGGACAAAAAGATCAGATCAAGGCTACACAGATAGTGGATGTTCAAGGCACATGACTGGAAACAAGTCCTATCTCTCATATTTTGAACATTATGATAGACAATATGTCAGCTTTGGAGGTGGAGTTAATGGAAAAGTTGTTGGAAAAGGGGTAATCAAAACTGGTAACTTGGATTTTGAACCTGTGTATTATGTAAAAGAGCTTAAGTATAATCTTTTTAGTGTATCACAAATGTGTGACAAGAAAAACAATGTTCTTTTTACAAAAGATATGTGCTTTGTTCTCTCTAAGGACTTTAAGATGCCCGATGAAAGTCAGATTCTTCTTAAGATTCCTAGAAAAGGCAACTTATATAGCTTTGATATGAACAACATTGTTACTAAGGAAGATTATGCTTGCTTACTTGCAAAGGCCACCGTGGATGAATCCATGCTATGGCATAGAATACTTGGTCATGTTAATTTCAAAACCATTAATAAGATTGTTAAAGATGGTTTGGTAAGAGGATTACCTCAGAAAATATTTGAGAATGATCAAACCTGTGTTGCTTGTCTTAAAGGTAAACAACACAGAGCTTCTTGCAGGTCAAAGATGGTTAACTCTATTGCTCACCCTCTTCAAATGTTACATATGGACTTGTTTGGTCCAACATCTGTGAGCAACTTAAATCTTAAGAAGTATTGTCTTGTTGTGACTGACGATTTTAGCAGATTTACATGGGTTTTCTTTTTAAGCACTAAGGATGAAACAACTGGCATCCTTAAGATCTTCATCACAGAAGTTGAAAACCAATATGATATGAAAGTTAAAATCATTAGGTGTGATAATGGGACATAATTTAAGAATAGAGCTATGGATGATTTTTGCAGAGATAAAGGTATTAAAAGAGAGTTTAGTGTTGCTAGAACTCCTCAACAAAATGGTGTTGCTGAGAGGAGGAACAGGACACTTATAGAGGCTGCTAGAATCATGTTGGCAGATTCAAAATTGCCAATAACTTTCTGGTCTGAAGCAGTTAACACTGCTTGTTATGTGCAAAACAGGGTTTTAGTGGTGAAAGCAAAGAACAAGACACCTTATGAGTTATTCAGAGGTAGACCGCCTATCCTGGACTTCATGAGACCATTTGGATGTCATGTCACAATTCTCAATACCATAGATTATCTGGGCAAATTTCAAGAAAAGTCTGATGAAGGGTATTTTGTTGGGTACTCTATGGTTAGTAAAGCTTTCAGAGCTTACAACTTAACAACCCAAAAGATTGAAGAGAGTATGCATGTTGTGTTCCTGGAAAACAGAGTAAATGTCAAAGGAACTAGTCCTGAAAGGCTATTTGATCTTGATATTCTAACTCATACTATGAATTATGTACCTATCTCTACAGGTACATCTTCTTATGATTTTGCAGGATCAGAAGAGTTTCTTGATGATGATGAACCAAGCAAGGATCAAGTAGATGATCAAGATGAATTCAGTTTGCCACTTTAGGACTATGCAGATAATGATGATATTCCAAAGACTGGAGATGATCAACCTTCTAATAATTCGGAAAAGGAAGGAGCTGGCAATATGAACACTGCAAATTATGAAAGCAGTGGAAATTCAGATTCCACTGCTAGGCCAGAAGTTTCCACTGCAACACCAGAAATGGAAACTACAACTTCTGTAACAGAGGAAGCTCAAGCCAATGATGTTGAAATCTCAAATATGCCAAGTAAGATTGCAGTTTCTCAGATTCCCCATACTTCAATCCATAAATCACATCCACTTGAAAATGTGATTGGAGATGTCCATTCACTAGTGAAAACTAGAAGACAAACAAAATTTCCTGATGTTCATGGATTTATTAGTGAAATCTATGAATCTAAGAATCATGAAGGCAAGAATGAATGTCTATTCATGTGTTTTCTGTCACAAATGGAGCCTAAGAATGTCTACAAGGCACTTGAAGATGAAAGTTGGGTGGAAGCAATGCAAGAAGAGTTGCTTCAGTTCAAGCTTCAAAAGGTTTGGGTGCTTTGTGATTTACCTTCTGGCAAGAAGGTAATAGGTACTAAATGGGTGTTCAGAAACAAGAAGGATGAAAGAGGAATTGTTATTAGGAACAAAGCTAGGCTTGTGGCTCAAGGATACACTCAGGAGGAGGGTATTGACTATGAAGAAGTGTTTGCCCCAGTTGCAAGAATTGAAGCAATTAGGCTATTCTTAGCCTATGCATCTTTTATGGGCTTTAAAGTCTATCAAATGGATGTAAAAAGTGCTTTTCTATATGGGCAGATTGATGAGGAGGTATATGTTTCACAACCTCCAGGCTTTGAAGACCCTGAATATCCAAACAAAATATACAGGGTGGTTAAAGCATTGTATGGCTTGCATCAGGCACCAAGAAAATGGTATGAAACCTTAACTACTTATCTTCTTGATAATGGGTTTCATAGAGGCAGAGTAGATCAGACTTTGTTCATCAAGAAAGACAAGAATGATATCTTGCTGGTTCAAGTATATGTTGATGATATCATTTTTGGTTCTACAAAGACAGAGATGTGCAAAGAATTTGAGAAGCTAATGAAGGAAGAATTCAATATGAGTTCTATGGGTGAACTCACATTCTTTTTAGGACTTCAAGTACTGCAAAGGCCAGATGGTATTTTCATCAATCAAGATAAATATGTGGCTGAGATACTAAGGAAGTTCAAGTTCTCTGATGCAAAGTCATCTAGCACCCCTGCAGACAAGACTACACATCAACTCTTGAAGGAAAATAGTGGTGAAATAGTTGATGTGCACATGTACAGATCTATGATTGGTTCTTTGATGTATCTTACATCATCTAGACCAGATATTATGTTTGCAGTATGTGGTTGTGCAAGGTTTCAGGTCACTCCTAGGATATCACACTTGACTATTGTGAAGAAGATTTTCAGATATCTTAAAGCATTTCCTAATCTGGGATTATGGTATCCTAGAGAATCATCTCTAGACTTGGTTGCTTACTCAGATAGTGACTATGCTGGAGCTAGTTTGGATAGAAAATCAACAACATGTGGCTGTTAATTTCTTGGAAACAGATTAGTTTCATGGCAGTGCAAGAAACAAACTATGGTGGCAAATTCATCAACTGAGGCAGAATATGTGGCTGCTGCAAGTTGCTGTGCTCAAGTTCTATGGCTTCAGAATCAACTTTTGGACTATGGGTACAATTTCATGAATACCATCATTTATATTGACAATAATAGTACCATTTGCATAATTAAGAATCCAGTTCAACACTCAAAGACTAAACATATTGAAATTAGACACCATTTTATAAGAGATTGTTATGAGAAAAGGCTAATCCAAGTTGTCAAAATTCATACTGATGAAAACTATGCTGATCTATTAACAAAAGGCCTTGATGTGGGTAGGTTTCAATACTTGGTAACAGGTATTGGAATGCTTAATCCATAACTTTTTGTGTCTAATGATCTTTGGTGTTGAGGGGAGGCTTTTGGGTACTAAAATTGTTGTATAAGTTTGTATATGTTTGCTTGTGTTTCTGTTTAACATTTATGCAGCAAAGATGGGAGTTGATCATAAAAGTTGTGTATCTGTGACACACAACAAATGGTTATTAATTCACCATGTCTAACCCACATAAGAATTAACTAGTCCAGAGCAAACGGCTACTGGTAAAGACTCATCAAATCCGTTTATGGTTGATAGTTTACCAAAAACTATATGGTTATCAACTCACCATATTCTCTATGATTAAGAGTTGGCTAGTCCATAGCAAACGGCTCATGGTAAAGACATATCAAATCCGTTGATAGCTGGTAGTTTTCTAAAAACTATGATAAGAGCAGTCAATTTTCATATGTTTTTCTTTACCACTGCTCTTTGAAAATTTTTGTGAAAAATTACCACTGCTAGTTCACAGTTTCCACTGATAGTGTTATTTTTACCACTGTTGTTCTAGCCGTTACAACTGTTGTGTCAGTAACAAATTTTTTACTAGCCGTTGAGAGTTATTTGATATCCATATATATATAGGGTAACTTTTTAGAAGATTATCTTCTTTCCTTATTGATATTTATCCTCTAAAGATAGATACTTTCCTTAGATAATCTTTCTTGCGCAAAACTCTTAAACCCTAACACTATATAACTTTCTCTCTCAATTGGCGAGTTCCTTAATTCATACTGACATATTATATTTTTCATCAAAAGATTCTATGGCACCTATCACCTTTGCAGATGAGCACAACCAAGTGGCCTACTTAGAAAAGTCAAACGAGAAGAGTGGCCCTATTTTTCATTAGATTGTGGACTTGCTTAATACTACCCATATAAGGTATGCTTTACTTTTAAATCACACAATCTATACTCTCAAATCACACAGTTTTGGACTTCTGTTCAGTCCATAACAATTGAGAATAAACATACACATGAAACAGTTGATGCTCTTAGAGCCACTGTGGACGGGGTAACTATTGATGTTACTGAGGCATCCTTGAGGAGAATTCTCCAATTGGATGATCTCAATGGTATCATCACATTACCTATGACATAAATTTATGAACATCTTGCTTCCATGGGGTTTGATACCACTGGCAAAAAGGCTACTTTCAAAAAGAGTGGTTTCTGTCCTCATTGGAGATTTTTGATACATACTCTTCTGCATTGCCTAAGTCCTAAGAAAACTTCTTATGAACAATTCAGTTCCACAATGGCTTACCCTTTGGTTTGTCTAGCCATTGATAGGACTTTTAATTGGTCAAAATATATTTTTACAAGTATGCAAGGCAATGTAAAGAGTTCAACAAATTTTTTGATGTATCCAAGGTTTGTGCAAGCAGTGCTAAATGAATTTCAACTGCAACCCCATAAAAGAGTTTATAAAATCCGTTGCCTTAAGCCTAAATTTTTTTAAAACATGAATAAAGATGGCAATATGGATTTTACACCCCTCTTTCCTCAAATGCTTGCAAAGATTTCAAAAGTACAAAACTCACCCATAATCACTGTTCCAAACATTGATTATACTCCACCAATTTCTCACACCTATGAGAGGAGGCAAAAACAGCCAACTTCTCTCATTACAACACAGCATGTCCCTGATCCTTTTGGTTTAGGAACAAGCAGTGGTGGTTCTAGGCTTTAACCTAGTCCCATTAGGGAGGAATCTGAGCCAATGCCCTATGATTCACCTCTCCCAACAGGTCACACAGTTGGAAGTGTTGAGGGCAGTGGGCAACCTATGGATTTGATGGCATTTTGTACACATTTAGCTAAGCAGGTTGAATCTCTGGAGAAAGACTTGGTACAACTGAAGGAGCAACATGCCAAGGATATTACACAGTTGAAAGAAGAGATTCATACCTTGAAGGAAGAGTTGCAGGGGTTAAAGCAAAGAAAAACTGCAAAGATAGTGATATCATCTCCATCCTCACCTGATGATGGTGATTCAGTTGATATTAATCAAGATTTGGGAAATTCTCCCAAACAGGGGAGGAAAACGGATGCTGGAACTCAGGGGAGGAGAATTGATTTTGAAGATGAAGGTGTTTCTAGTAAAGGTGCAGAGGAAGCTGATACTCAAGAAGCGCAACTAGAGCAAGATATTTTTAGTACTGCAACTGCTGATTTTACCACTGATCCAATTTCCACTGCAGAGCCAAATATTCCCGCTGCTGGACATGATGTTGCCACTGCAAGTGAAGAAATTGATATAAAGAAGAAAGACAAAGGTAAAACTGTTATGCAAAGCAAGGAGCAAACAAGAAGAAAGATTTCAAAGAAAGAACAAGTTCAGATTGCTCATGACGAAGAAGTTGCAAGAAAGATTTATGAAGTTGAAGTTGCTGAAAAGAAAAAGCTTGAAGAATTGGAGATTGCAAGCTTTATGGAGGCTAAAAGGCTGGATAGAATGGAAGATCCAATGGAAGATCCACTTTACACTGTTCCACCTACAAGATTCAGAGAGAAGACTCCAGATTTCAGCTATGTTCCTACTGAAGAAGATATTGATTTCTTGATTGCAAATGATCCAGTGATCAAGAAGAAGGCAATTGACCTACTTGCTGATAAGTCCTTAACTGAAGAACAAAGAACTGCTCAGTTGAAGGATTTTATTCAAAGGAAGAATAATCAAGCACTTCAAGAAGTAATTGGTTCATTCAGAAAGGGTCAAAAGAAACCAAGGCAACCAACTAAGGCACAAGTTATTGCATATATGAAGACTTATTGTTGTAATGTTGGTGGTTGGAAAAGACATCAATTCAAAGGAATGCCTGATGATCAAGTTGAAGGTATCTATTACAGAGTTCAAAGACAAGATACAGATTTTATTCCAATGGGCTCTGAAGAAGAAGCAAGAAGGTATTCTACTTTGAAGAGAAAGGCCAAAGAAAGTGATTCTCAGACTGTTAAGAAGACAAAGTCTGCTGAAGAACAAGAAATTCCAACTGAGAAATTCACTGAAGATCAACTGACTGAAATGATATTGATTGAAGAAGAAGATTTTTACCCTGAACCACTGCAAGTCTGACATCCTATCATTGACTAGGAAGTGTTTACTGCTAGCAACTTTGCTCCAACATGGAAGATTACAAGGCTAGGTGGTGAAACTTCATCATTTATTCAATTTGAAGATCTCATCAAAGCTTGTGACAGAGATGATCTTGACACATTATGGAAATTAGTTCAAGAAAGATTTGATGCTGAAGATCTCAAAGATATGAAGGAGATGCAGTTATGGGTTAATCTTAGAAGGCTCTATGAACCAGATACTAATGATGATTTCTGGAAATTCTCATGTTCATGTCCTGGTACTAAATGGTTCTATTATGATTCATGTGAAGTTCATCATGTTTCTACAGCAAATGGAGTAGATGCATTCATGCTTGCTGAGAAAGAATATCCACTCAGAGCTGGAACTCTCACAGTGATGTTGTGTTCAACTATAAGAGTTCATGAAGATACTGAGAAGGTCAGAGCTTTGCTACATAGGCCTCAAGATCAATGTTCAAAAGCTATTCAAGCGTTGAGAAGAAGATGAAGTGTTTGAAAGAATTCCCCAGATCCTTGCAGATAATGAAGATTGAAGAAACTTATTGATTTGCAGAGAAATCATAAGTTTAGGGGAGGATTGTTGGGAATAATACTATCAGTTACCACTGATACGCTTGTGGTTAACACTGCTAAAGATTACACTAGCAGTGGAAACTCATTACCACTTCCAGTACAAATATTACCACTGCTGTTAGGATAATTGATAAGTATTCGTGTATTGATAAGTATAGAAAAGATCTTGTGTATATTCTATATTGTTAGGATTATACTTATCTTGTAAAGGACTCCTTGTGCTATAAAAGGAGATTCTAGGTCATTGTCTTACATATGTATAACGTATTGTTCATATTAGCTTCAAGGTGTAACCCTAGTGATAAGCAAGATCACTCGTATTATTTCTTAATAATATTGGAGCTTTGTGTTTATTGTTCTCACTTACAATACATCATATAATCCATCTTCTAAGTATTACTAAGTAAATTCCGCGTGCTTATTAATATAACTCAAAATATCACTGACACAAGGTGTGTGTCCAGATCCATCACTCCATTCGGACCAGCAATGTGTGGGTCGAGATCAAAGTAGTGCTGCAATAAAATATAAAAAAAAATGCAAATTTAAATAAACAAACAAGTTTGAATAAATAAACACAATAATTAAAAAAATAATGGTTAAAAAAACTTACGTGTAGATGCTCATGGATGTGGGCTTTGGCCGTTTTGGGAACCTTAGCCCATGAATCGCAAAACATGGGAATTGAGTCCCGTAACACCTCCCCAACATAGTTGGAGAACCAAGAAGAGTGAGGGCCCACGTGTGTATAAAACCCGTCCTGGTTGACCCGAAAATCGATCGACACAGGATGACCATCCAGTGCCCTCTTCGCCTTGAGTGTCGTGTTCTTAGTGAGACCACGCACCACCTTCCCGCCTTTCCCAATTTTGGCGTTTGGGTTGGAAGCTTTGGATTTAGAGCCTACAAGTAATCAAATTCAATTGATGATGACATAAAATAACATTTTATCAATTTAAAATAACATGTAATCAAATACAGTTTAGTGAAAAATAATTCAGAAATTCTTACGCTGGTAATTGGTGCCTATCCTCTTCGAAGGACCACGAGGTGGCGAATTACCTCTATCGCCACCTTGAGACCTAGCTACAACATCTTCCATCTGTTAAACGAACATAGAAATTAGTGAAGAAACATATATATAATTAAATAAGTAAATAAATAAATAAATAAACAAACAAATAAACACATTTAACAGTATATATCAACAAGATAATTATAATAATTAAATAAATAAATAAATAAATAAACACATTTAACCACTCGATAACAATTTCATTCAAATAATTAAGTGTTGTTCTATAAATTACAATTTGAGATTAATCTCCCACATCATCAACATAAAATTCAACATTATTAGTACTGTCATCTTCATAATCTTCATTCTCGTGGTCATCATCATCATCAGATGCTAAATCATGAGGAACGTGATCATCATAATCAATATCATTTTCATCTTCCACAATAGTGATAATTGGTGGTGGTGCCTCAACTTCCGCTGGTTGAACATCTATATTTATAATGTTATAATCCAACTGATCCAACTCAGCAGAGAGTGTGATATGTGATGAGTTGTTGTCATGTCAACATCCTGATTGTCTTCTACCACAATGATATCCGGGTTCCAAATCTTTCGATGATAAGAATCATGACTAAGGTTGCCGTACGGATTGAAACCATCAGCAGCCAACCCTAACCGGACGTTTTTTTTCTTTAGCAAATTCCTTCGAATACTTGATGTCAAATTTCTTCCATGCTTGACCATCAATCGGGTGTTGCATCTTACCATTCTCCCTAGACTGCCCAGACGCATGCCAAGTCATATGTTTTGCAGTGTGTTTATACTTGTACAAACATTGTAGTCTAGGAATGATAGGAAAGTAACACAAGACCTTGTTAGGAACTTTCTTCCCCAGTGTGTTCTTTTCTTTCCATCTACTAGCGCCGCTGATCGGACAAGTCTGCAAATCTTCGTTACCCGCCCCCCGATATAAAAAGCAATCATTTACACAAGCATGTATCAATTCATATCCTAACCCGATAGTTTTAAATTTCTTCTATATTTCATAGTATGACGATGGCATGTTGTATCCTAGAACGGGCGGGAAAACTTCCTTGAATAAAGTTAGGAACTCATTAAATGTGGTGTCACTCACTTTATCTTTGACCTTGATGTGCGTAATCTTTACCATAAAGTCTAATGAAGACATCCACTCACAGGCTGGGTATAGTTTTTCGTTGGCAGTGACAAGTAACTCCTCATACTCATTACGTTGAGGAATTGCGTCGTTACTTGTCTCGCCAATATTTCCTTGAGTTGGATCATCTGGTTCGTTATTCGGATCAATATCATGAAGGAACTCAGCCATGTCACTCATCCCAGGGTGTCTTGTGTTGTGTACGACTGTTCGGGCATCCGACTCACCATGATTATACCATTTCGTATAACTATGGTCCCAGCCATTTGCGTGTATGTGGTCAAACAAAAATTCGTGCTTTATCCAGTTTAGTTTTAAACAACGAGCACATGGACATTTTATATTCCCATAAATATTCACCAAGGGCTTGCAATACTCGCAGAAAGATTTTAGACCAACTAAAAATTCTCTACTGGTACGTGCTAGTGAGACCCAACTTTTATCAATTGGCATAACTACGTTTTAATGAAGCAACAAATAATTATACAGACTTAAAATGTTCACAAAAAATCTACACATAACACATAAAGGTGGAATTACCAGTTGTGCGTTTTGTTCACCTAATCCAACTATGGAAGGCAATCCTAACCCACTCTTTGAATGTTTTGTCTCATATATGAATGCGTATAATTGAATTTACCATTTGAGAAAATTTCGGCAGCATTTCCTCTCAACTCCCCAAATATGTGCATTAAAGACATATTTGTAGGAGTAAAGGGGAAACAATGTCGAAATTTTCATAAATAGTAAATCAATTATACGCATTCATATCCTAAATGAGACAAAACATTCAAAAAGCAGTCCCAAACAGGGGACTTTCCGAAATTAATTTCTAATAAATTAATTTCGGACGGGTTTTCTATGGGATGATTAACTTCGGAAGGGGACTTTCCGAAATTAATCACTAAAGTCCTAAAATCATTTACAACAGTTCAACACAATCAAATACCATACATAATATACTCATATATCACAAGACTCAATTTTTCGACTTATTTGGAGACTTATGAGCTTATATAAGTTTATCATATCATAATATACTTATATCAGCCCACAAGTCTCCAAATAAGCCAGAAAATTAAAGCTTATGAAATATTAGCAGGTGTGATATTGATATTGACAAACAAATGTATCTAAAATAGTTGCAAAGTTAGAAAAAAAAATACCGATTGTGGTCTTGGCTCTCGGCTAGCTGCATTGGTATATGTATCATGTTAAACGACCAAGTATAGGTGCATTGGTATACGTATCATGTTAAACGACCAATTATAGGTGCTATGGTATACGTATCATGTTAAACGACCAAGTATAGGTGCATTGGTATATGTATCATGTTAAACGACCAAGTATAGGATAGGTGCATTGGTATATGTATCATGTTAAACGACCAAGTATAGGTGCATTGGTATACGTATCATGTTAAACGACCATGTATAGGTGCATTGGTATACGTATCATGTTAAACGACCAAGTATAGGTGCTATGGTATACGTATCATGTTAAACGACCAAGTATAGGTGCATTGGTATACGTATCATGTTAAACGACCAATTATAGGTGCTATGGTATACGTATCATGTTAAACGACCAAGTATAGGTGCATTGGTATACGTATCATGTTAAATGACCAATTATAGGTGCATTGGTATACGTATCATGTTAAACGACCAAGTATAGGTGCTATGGTATATGTATCATGTTAAACAACCAAGTATAGGTGCATTGGTATACGTATCATGTTAAACGACCAAGTATAGGTGCTATGGTATACGTATCATGTTAAACGACCAAGTATAGGTGCTATGATATACGTATCATGTTAAACGACCAATTATAGGTGCATTGGTATACGTATCATGTTAAACGACCAATTATAGGTGCTATGGTATAGGTATCATGTTAAACGACCAAGTATAGGTGCTATGGTATACGTATCACGTTAAACGACCAATTATAGGTGGATTGGTATACGTATCATGTTAAACGACCAAGTATAGGTGCTATGGTATACATATCATGTTAAACGACCAATTATAGGTGCATTGGTATACGTATCATGTTAAACGACCAAGTATAGGTGCTATGGTATACGTATCATGTTAAATGACCAAGTATAGGTGCATTGGTATACGTATCATGTTAAACGGCCAATTATAGGTGCTATGGTGTACGTATCATGTTAAACTACCAAGTATAGGTGCATTGGTATACGTGTCATGTTAAACGACCAAGTATAGGTGCATTGGTATACGTATCATGTTAAACGACCAATTATAGGTGCTATGGTATACGTATCATGTTAAGCGACCAAGTATAGGTGCATTGGTATACGTATCATGTTAAACGACCAAGTATAGGTGCATTGGTATACGTATCATGTTAAACGACCAAGTATAGGTGCATTGGTATACGTATCATGTTAAACGACCAAGTATAGGTGCTATGGTATACGTATCATGTTAAACGACCAAGTATAGGTGCATTGGTATATGTATCATGTTAAACAACCAATTATAGGTGCTATGGTATACGTATCATGTTAAACGACCAAGTATAAGTGCTATGGTATACGTATCATGTTAAACGACCAATTATAGGTGCATTGGTATACGTATCATGTTAAACGACCAAGTATAGGTGCTATGGTATACGTATCATGTTAAACGACCAATTATAGGTGCATTGGTATATGTATCATGTTAAACGACCAAGTATAGGTGCTATGGTATACGTATCATGTTAAACGGTCAAGTATAGGTGCATTGGTATACGTATCATGTTAACGACCAATTATAGGTGCTATGGTATATGTATCATGTTAAACGACCAAGTATAGGTGCATTGGTATATGTATCATGTTAAACGACCTAGTATAGGTGCATTGGTATATGTATCATGTTAAATGACCAATTATAGGTGCTATGGTATACGTATCATGTTAAACGACCAAGTATAGGTGCATTGGTATACGTATCATGTTAAACGACCAAGTATAGGTGCATTGGTATACGTATCATGTTAAACAACCAATTATAGGTGCGTTGGTATACATATTATTATTATTATTTCTATTATTATTATTATTATTATTACATAGGTCCAAATTGTTGCAGTTGTCTACTGGTCTCATCTTCCCACCAAAAAAATGGCGCTAAGAATTCCCACCGAAAAACATGGCGCCAAGAATTCCTACAAAAAAATGGCGCCAAAACTTCCCACCAAAATCTACCAGATCTGCTCTATATATCACATAAAGAAAACTTGAGATCTTATCCCACCAAAAGCTACCAGATCTTATCCTCAAAACCACTCAACCTCTTATCTTCACACAAATTTCAAAACCTGAGATGGAGCCATTTAATCCTTTTATGTGTTCTTGTGGAGCAGGAAATATAAGATTAAGAACATCACATAGAGAATATTCAGCTGGACGACAATATTATGCATGTCCTCTGTCAAAGGTGAACAATTATACATTTCTTATTTATGTAAATATACAAATAACTGAGTTGTAATCTCTTATAATTTTCTTATTATGTAACAGCCTAGAAAAGATGATAATGGGTGCGGATATTTTATGTGGAAGGATGCATTTGACGAGTACTTAAGAACAATCTCTTCTCAAGGTTATGGATCTGCACCAACAGAGTGCTCGAGCTGCCATGAAAAAGATCTTAGGATAAACTTGCTGGAATCACAAAAACATGTGCTAGAGACAAGAGTAAGGTTGCTGGAGGCCAGACTTGAAATGGCAAGGATTCCTGACGACCACACATGTCAGTCGGATGCATTACTTCGTGAGCTGTTAGGTGACATGGAAAATCTTCGTATGTAGTAGTAGTTGTTGTTGTTGTTGTTCTTGTAGTTGTTGTTGTTGTTGTTGTTGATGTTGTTGATCAAAGTAGTAGTTGTTCTTGTAGTTGTTGTTGTTGATGTTGTTGTTGTTCTTGTAGTATGTATCTGTCAAGTATTTTTATAAATCAAAGCACATGCTGGATTTATAAAGCTGACCATGTTCTTAGTTAACCAGATTATGGTGTCCAAACACCCCTTTTCCAATACTAAATTACATATGCTTAAAGAATGAAACTGAAGAAACAATATGACAATTAACAAACACGAATTAAGAACCATATTAATTTATCATAAATTTAATATTTTTGTTTTTCCCATAGCTATATATCTACTCCGTTTCGTCAAGTCTCATCAATAAATCCCAAGCGTTGGATAACCTGGAGATACAACCCAGCTACTCAAAATTCAAGTCTTCATTTATTTTGACCAAATATTTTGTAACGACAGACGATGGAACTAAAGATATGCCGTTTTAATTTTAAAATAGTTTAGGGTTTTACGTAATGAAAAGACTATCCAAGCATCGGGGTTTTAGATATGTATTAATAGTTGCAATAGAATGTATTTTTTATAAATACAGGTTTTGCCGGGGACATATCTTTGGGGAAAGGTTTGGCGGGAATTTTCCCGCGAACAATTAGCATGCTTTTGACTTTGGTCAAATTTTTGGTAAAAATGAAATATACTTTCGGCGGGGACAAGTCCGAGAAAGTGTACGTTGAATTTTGACTATCCGGTCAAAATTTGTTAAAAATCCAACATACTTTCGCCGGGGACATGTCCCCACAGAAAGTATGCGTTGAATTTTCCCAAACAGGTCAGCGCATTCATGTGCTACGTCAGATTTAATTTTGTCGTTTAGTGACTTTCGCCGGGGACTTTGTGTCATCGGCGAAAGTCTCCTCGCCCCGTCCATCCGATTGTTGTAGTGAACCTCAATTAGAATGTGAATAATTACAACATCACCATGTTTAATAAATTATGCTAAGATTTTATCATATACTTTAATCATATGCTAACAAGTTAGGACCAATGTACGAATGTTACACAGGCCAATCAAGATCAAAAAAGTAAACTTTTATAATGATAATGGTACATATGATCATCAAAACTGAAAACAAGAAACATGAAAGACAGTTAAACCCTATCCCTCAAGACGCGAACTGATCATCAAAGGTTTAGCTAAGTTTCTTCTCTTTTGCTAACATGAGATAACAATATCAAGAAACATTTGGGAAGAGGCATATGAAGGTACAAATGACAATTTTTGTGACCTGATATCCTATGCACACTTACGTCCGAAATAATTCTTGATAGAATCGACAACCACAGGTAAATGGCTTGGAAGATATGAACAAAAGACTATAGTTTTTCCATTAGCAAAGCATCTGGGTCCAATGTGTCTCAACCATGAACAAGTACAATCAGACGGTCAAGAGCTGAGTGACCTTGTGGTGATCAAGAGTGCACCTGGTGTGAGGTGTATGACTGTATAAGTGAGTAGATTTTTTCCATAAGAAAAAAGTAACCTTTTCACATACATCACAATTTACATAGTAACTTAACTTGTTGCTAATAAATGATTTTTTTGCCCAAATATCTCAAGTTTGGGTTCGATCTTTTACGGGCACCATGATCGCTTATTGAAGAGTCTGTTGAAGCAAATTCCTGCTATTCGGTTTTACCCGAAGGCTTGAGCTTCTATCTATCGATCCGGAAGAAAGGGCTGAATCCTTCCTGCACAATACACAGACACGCGTTAGCCTCGCCCCGGGCGTTGTCCCGGGACCAAGCTCCTGCGTGAGAATAAGCGGAGGGTAATTAATGTGGTAATAAATATGAAAGTAAGTGTAGGTGAAAACTTAATGCAAAACATTAAATGTGTTGGGGTATTTATACTACCCCAACCTTGTACTTGTACTACTGTTTGGCTACTATTCCCGCAGACATATCTTACCTGCTTGTAGACCTATAGCCACCCTACCTAGTAGGCCACGTGGTAAGAAATCCCATAAAATCTGCTGACATGGTCGGTCTCTGCTAGTCACTGTCCGGACGGCAGAGCATGCTGTCCGGACAGTGAGTCTGCCGGACATCAGGACGTCCGGACACATACGCCAACATGTCCCCCCCAGTATTGTATTACCGGGTGAAGGCTGGTGATGCAATGCTTACAGTTATTGTCTTGTCAAGAAAGTTCACCTTTCCGGTGATCCGTAAGACTTAGTTGGTCCTGTGGGTGTTGGGCCACTCTAGTGGGCCTGGTTACCTGTTGGGCTTTGCTCGCACCTCTTCATCTTCCCAGATCAACGTGGATGACTCAGATTGACCCACGTCACCTTTTTACTGACTGATGGGATGCTTTGACAGTCTGCTATGGTTTTTACAGTATATATATTCATCTTTTACCACACTTGTTTTTCACGCATTTCACACACACACAAACCGTTTTCACTTGCCGAACGTCCTCTCCATCTTTCGTAAGGTTTGTCTTGTCCTTCCTTGTAATTATTTGTACATTTCCTTTCGGCATCTTTTAGTAATGGCCGAACACGGAACCGAGGAACAGAACACTCCTTTTACAGAGCTTGAGGCCGTCCGTCCAACGGAGGACACTGCCGAAGAACCCGTGCAACCTTTGGTGGTACCAAAGTTTGATATGCACATTTATACTTCTAAGCTAACACAGTCTGAGTTGGATAATATAATTGTTGAATATGGTATTCCTGCTGATCTCCGTCCCCATCTTCCCCCGGATGACATGTCTATGGACCAACTGCCAGATGATAAGATTGGGATTTATCCCCAACAGCTAGAGATACCGAGGGGGTCAGGATTCCCTTTTCTTCGTTTTTGTTGAATGTGATTAGGCACTTTAGAGTTCATATCTCCCAGTTAGTTCTGTTAGGTCTAAACCGTGTGTCCCTTTTTGAGATTAGGTGTTATAGTTTGAACATACAACCTAGAGTATCCTTGTTCCGAGCGTTCTATCGGTTATGCAAGCAGGGGCACTGGTATCCTATAAATGTTTCAAGGAAGTACTTACGGGTCTTAAACACTGGAAGGAAAAGTTTTTCCTGATTGACCGGAGAGCAATTCCTTATGCCATGGCCTGGAGGCATAAGGATTCTAAGATAACCGATCCTTATCCTACTGGTTTCTCAGAGGATGATGCCGAGAAGTTCAGCCGGGTGCCCATCCTGTTAAGGAAACCTACCTTCAGTTTGTTGTGGATGTGTCATCTTTCCTCGGTTTTCAGGAATCCGGAGTTCGAGCCCCTACTAAAGGATACTGAGGGTCATGGTAATTATCTGTCCTGTCACAATAGGATTTGTTGTTTATTTGTTATTATCGTTTTTTTATGTTTCCTTTAAAAAAATTTCCTCTTTTGCAGTTGTTGACATATTTGAATACCTCGAGCTCCCGGAGTGGGAGGGGACCGTGGTAAGTAAGGGTCCTCTCGTCGATCCAAACCTAGAAAAGCCCAAGAGGACCACTGATCCTTTGCCCGTCGGGGCCGCCATACCTGCCAAAGATGCCTTAGCCAGGATGGCCGAAGAGGCAGATCCGGAGGTAGTGGCGAACAGATAAAAGAAGGAAAAAGAGGCTGCTGCCCGCCAAGCGGTGAAAAGGAGGGGGAAGGGATGTCCAGGGCCCAGAACAAAAAGAAAAAGAGGAAGACGGGTTTTGTTGAGAATTTTTCATCTGGCTCGCCTGTGGAAAATGCGGAGCCTTTAAATCAGGCTATGCCGGAGGGTGACCAAGGAGTGGGTCTGGAAAATCGTGAGGTTGCCGCCTGTGGGGGTGGCGGGGAGATTCCTGCTAGCGAGGGGATGGGAGATAATTCTGAAAGGATTTTAGTGACAGAACCCTCTCACCACCAAGATGAGGGTGGCCACTCTCAGCCGAGGGATTCTCCTCCTCGTGAGTCTGAAGGTAAGTAGCCATTAAGTTTATTCAGACCTTTATGATTTTTGTCTACCTATTTTAATTCGTTCGTGTGCTTCTTCAGGCCACTCAGCCCATCATCCCAACCATTCCCGCCGCATAGAAAATATCAACTTGGATTCATGTAAGTTCTTTTCCTCCGGCACTGTCTACGCTTTCGGAATGTGTGTGCATATATCTGATCTTTCCCCTCTCTTTTTTTTAGATGAGGCCGCAAATGTCTTCGTGCCCAGTTGGTCTCTTCGGGATGATGTCCGGATTGATGGCTTCCGTTCCTGCAGGGAGTTAATTGATAACTTGGCTACCCCTGCAGAGCGAGCGGCCCTCGACTAGCTGACTAACGTGCAGCTCACCCGCCGGGCATATGAGGAGTTCGGCCTCAGCGTGGTGACCCAAGGGGAGCTTTTGAGGAGGTTCAAAACTCTTAGCACGGAGTATTGGCAGCTCTCCCAAGCCTATAATGCTTGCCAGGGGACATTTGAAAGGTTGACTGTTGTTGAGGGAGAGAAGGAGAGGTTGGTGGAGGAGCTCAGAAAGTTAAAGACTGATCATGAGGCCCGGGCGAATAAGGAGAAAAGTCTGGAAGACGAGGTAGATAGGTTGAGCCGGGATAGGGACGAATGGCGAGAGACCTCTTCCGCCCAAGCTGAAAAGATAAGGAAGTTAGAAAATGAGCTTAGTGAAAAGAATCAATCTTTGGAAGCCATGCAGGCGGAGAGGGGGAAGTTGGTCGCCGAGGTCGCTCAGATCGAGGTCGTAAAGCAGAATGCTGTTCGTTGCCTCCTACCCTCGGCTGTTCGTCGGTTGTTCAACAGTGTCGAGTACAAGAAAAGTATGGCCAAGGTGTACAGCTTGACTTATCAGGCGGGGTTTGTGACCGGGGCAAGCGTGAATAGAACCGAGGCTGAGATGGAGGCAGCTCTCTAGGGTATTAAAAGGGTCAACAGGGACACCCCGGGTTTATGGAGGCCTGAGTATGACAAGCTTTTCGAGGCTGAGTACCCTTTCATTCAGAAGCTGGCTGACTCTTACCATCTACCCTTGGGAGATTTATTGAATATGGAGCCAGCCGTTTGATAATGCTACACGCGTCGTTCGGGGTCAAAGGAACTTCCTTTTCGTCAAGCAAGTTTTTCAACACCCTAGGCAGTGAACCTAATCGTTGTAGTGTAGCATTAGGGTAAGCCACGGGAATTTATATCGTTCTCTAGGGGAATAGGAATGCTAGTGAGAAGTTACTACGCTAAGGTTGGGGTTGAGGAAGATTATTTTTTATCTTTTTATGTTTTTTAGGAAATGGAAAGGTACGAATCTCGGGGTTTGGATTTGTGGGGTTTGGTATTTCTACCGATTACTTCTACTTATCTAATTATCTAATCTAGTGGTGTATGTAGTCTATTTCTAATTATTGTGTGCTCGTATGATGATTTAAAGATGTGTTTACTTAGGTTTTATTACTCCTTAATTATCTCCTATTGATGGTTGAATTGTCACGTCCTTATTCTTAATCGCGTTGTGTGTCTAAGGTCGTAGGGTATGCGTTTATCCCTATCTCTTTGAAACTACCAAAGGTTAATGACTACAAAATCTCTAGGATTTATAAACTTTAACTCTAAGGTACTCTTCGGATGGTTTAGCCTACAATGACTCTAGGTACTATAAGCTAAGGTTCACAAAGATTAATCAAGCATTAACTACACAACGGATGACCTATCGCAATACTAGATCATTAACAATTAAGATAAGAGACAACCAATCAATATTCAATAATCAAGTTTCATATTCCCTAAGCAAACATACAAGTAAATTAGCCGGACATGGGAAACATGCAAGCATACACACAATTAATTGAAGACATAATTAAATTAATGAAGTAAAACACTTATCTTGATGTAAGATAGGGTATGGAACCCTAAAATACTGTACAAGACAGCCTTAGTTCGGTTTAGGTTTTTACTCCAAAAGACTACACACTGAAAACTAAAAAATTCGGATTATATATATATAAGATTACAAATGCGACGGCGTCACCCTTTAATTTGTGATGCCGTCGAGTCGCCGTCATTAGGGTTTCATCTTGGCCACGTTAGTCTTGCGACGGCGTCACCTTATGCTTGTGACGCCGTCCCCTTCAGTCTCTGACTTCGTATGGATCAAATCTAGGCCGTCTGAGTTGCGACGACCTACTCTTTTAAAACCTGAAGCCGTCACTTGTAAATAAGCAATTTGGCCACGAGCCGTCACAAATGTTTTCGACGGCGTCACTACTTTGTACCGGACGCGTCCCGGAGGCTAAAGCATCCTGAGTGTCTCGATTCTTGATTTTGGCCATTTTCTTCGTGTATTCGCGCCTTTTCGTCCGAATAAGTGTCATTCCAGCATTTTGCCTTAAAGATACCTAAAAGGTGAAAAGGAATGATATTAAGTAATAACGGATACAAAAGTGATCAAATAAGGGCTTAAACGACCCCTCAAAAAGGTACATTTTAAAACCTTATCAAATATCCCTACACTTGGTATTTGCTTGTCCTCAAGCAAATGTGCTTTTAGCCAATCAATTTATAAGTTAGAGGTCATGAAGCATTAGTTTAGAATAATTCACAACACATATAAGCCCCGCAAAAGTCATAACAAGCACGGAAATTACATACTAGCACCTCACATGGGGTGTTTTGTAACTCACATCTCTCGGGTGTATATGAAATATAACAAGTTGGAAATGGAAGATAAACACTCATTAACCGGTCCTAGTACATAGATTACCATAGGCTTAAGACTAGATCAAACCTCCATCGCTTTGGCGTAAGCACCTAGGAAGGACTATCCAAGAGGTCTTTTAAAGGGTTGTAATGATAAGCTTACGGTAGGGAAACAAAGGGTTTGGTGGGATAGGCTATTTAGTGGTGGCAAGTCAAAAATCTTTATTTTACAAGCATGCGAAGAATGGCGTTGCTAAGCCAAGACTCGACACTCTAGACTCTAGATGACTGAAACAAACAAACATAAATCAAAAGATAGATGTAGGATGGTAGCCCGTATGTTTTTTTTTCAACACTCTATTTTTTTTTCTTTTTCTCTCTTTTTCTAATTTTTTTTTTCGATTTTTTTTTGCATACACTTTTACTCTACCATCCTCTACGATAACATCAAAATGATAGGGATTTATAGGCACATCCTTACACTTGAGTTTTTATTACTCTAACACTAATTTGACCCAAATTGAAAAGATCAAAACACTTGGAGTACATTATTATGCAAATAAAGGGAATTTGAATTTAACGTTCGCTTCCCGTCATCTCATAAAATTTAACTTTTCCTATGAGTCTCAATCGTCCCAAAACTGTGTACAAAGGATATGACTCGACTTAGCAACTTATGCAAGCAACTAGATAATTGAACTAAGGGTTTGGTATGATAACAATAATGCACTAAAAGTGAGTGCATACAAGGTAGGCTAAGGCGATTTGGGTGTACATTTGGGGGTGGATTGTAAACAATGCTCTTCATTGATATTCCGGAAAACCGAAACATCACGAGAACCGCGAAAAGGATAGGCTCTGAGGGGTTAACTAGGGGTATCGTGTACTAAAGATGAGTACAACGCAAAAGTGTGGGGGAATTACTCAACCAATATGGAAGAAGTAATTATATTACGGGTATCAAACAAGGGTTATCCTAATGCCTCTTATCATTTAGTTATTCCTAACTACACAAGTGTAGTCTTACTAGCGATCTCGGGATGCATCACAAAACAAGTTCTAGAATCTATTATACTACCGGTTCACACTCTAAGCATTAAAGATGAATGCTTTAATTCATACTAATCTAAGGGCGATCCTCACATTTTTGGGTGGAATTTAAGTGGTAAAGGGTTTTTGTGCTAGTCATATAATTTCCTATCCATGAAACGCTTTATTAAGACTAATGGCCCACTCCTATATGTCATGAAAAATTTTAAATTTGGTGCCAAAATTACCCTAACCGATATTTTTTCATGGTTTATTACACAAATTCAATTGGACAAAGCAAATATTCAAGGATAAGCATAGTTTCAAAGTTCCCGTTTTATTTTCCCTCCCTACACTTAAACTGAACATTGTCCCCAATGTTCCCCGAAAGTATCGAAGTTATGATAATGGAAGGTAATAAAAGATGAAGGAAACTAATACTCCCCTGATTAGCTTGGTAGGATTCGTGTAAAGTGGTGGTTACATCTTTCTTCAAGAAGAACGTTTGTGTGAAAAGCTCCTTCTCATCTTATGTATCTTCTTCTTGGTAAATTAAACCTGCACACTTGAAGAAAACAAACGAAACCTTCACGTAAAATCGGCGGTAATAATATATAGGGAAAATGACACAAATAGACCGCGCTCCTGATGCATGTCACTTTATGGACCACTTTTATTTTAAATTTGAAAATAGACCGAGGGCAACCACTGTCATTGGGCAACTCAACCACATTGCGACAAGTGTCCCTATGTGTAAGGTATTGTTTTTTGGGCAACTAAAAAGCGCTGGGCAACCGTATTTTTTAGAAAAGGTTTTTTTGGTCATTTTATATGATACTTGTCAAGTCAAGTAGAGACCCTTTTTACATAAATAAAATATTCTTTCATAAGACTGCTACTTCTCATTAAACTGCTGCTTCTTCTTCTTCTCAATACAGATTCAAACACACACACGACTCCATCAATCCCCCAACCCTAGAAAATTCTAAACACCCATTATCCAAAAAACACACACCCACACACACGACTCTACCGAATGTTATTTTTCATAAAAACTAAAAACTAACAGATTTCCATTGCTTAGTTGGAGGATTCGGAACTCGTTTGAGACCATTAACTCTTAGCGTCCCCAAGCCAATTAATGGATGTTTAGTTTCAGATATCATGTGTAATATTGGAGTTTTGCCAAGGGTTCAACAAGTGTTTGATGAAATGTCTCGAAGAAAGAGGTATAATTGTTCAAATCTTTGTTTGTCATTTGATAGAATTGCTGCTTGTTTGCACCTGTAAAGTTTGGATACTTGACCTTCTTGTAACTTGAAAGGAACCCCTCAAACTTACCACCAGCTACACTATTGTTCTTACTTTTTCTAATTATATCAACTGCATAGCATTCCTCTACTAATAAAAAGTACTTTTTATGGTTGAAGATTACCATTATCGTGGCTGCCAGAGGCGTTCATAAGTTGTCGCCCATCAATAGTAGTGCTCAATTGAAGGAAGTGTTGCAAAAGCTAGCTTCTATCCCTTCAAGCAGAATCATGGTAAGATCTATATGCGCTGGTTTAGTACCATTTACCTATAAATGTGTGAATTTGGGTAATGCAAAGATCTTTAACGGGTCAAATAAGTTCGAATGTGTATAAAACCGACTAAATGGCCTTGTTCAAGATGCTAAATTATTTTGTGATCATGATTAACAATCTATTAAATTTAATAAACATGGATAAGAAAGTGTGTATGGGCTGACTGCTGACCAACTTGGCCCAACCCATATGTACCCATGGGTCTCCCCAGCCTCTCTCCCCCATTTTCCTGCTCGCTAGCAATGAACTAGATGGTCCTTTACAAATGAGGTGTTATGGACCTCACAAAACGAAAATGATTCTCTTACAGAGCGAGAATTGCTCGAAGATTATTCCTCGTTACGGCCTCAGAGGTAATATGTTGTAATACTTTGTACATAATATATAGGCGACGAATGATGCAAAACTGATCCCTTCACAATTTTCGACATGGTATTATACTAGCTTAAGATGCAACACGTGTTCTTCAGAGACTATCTTAAGCTGGTGGATACAGATGCAAGTACTTTCATTTTCTCAAATGCATCCTTAGAATGGTTGATTTTGAGAACAAAAGCGCTACTTAATCGACCCTAATCATACTGGTTTTCTACCGGTTTTATACCACACGGCTTTGTATCTCCAGGTATTTATATTGACAACTCCTTGTTTTCACTATAGCTCATTTGAAATCATTGTGATGTAACCAAGCCGATGATATAATAAAATAAACGATAAAGGAGAGGTATGATCAATTATATGTTGTGTCACATGTTTGAATTTTATTCTTTTGTGTTGTTCTGTCTAGTTTAATAACGGATATTTATCATGCAAATACGTATACATGGCTTTCAATATATGATGTCACATACCCGCGACGTTCTTGTTAGAATACATTATTTTTATAAGGCACGTTATGTTGTGAAATATGCATAGAAAATTAAACCATTAACCGAGCATTAAATTTGTAGGGTGATATTCAAAGAGACACACTCTCGTTCAATATAACTCCTACACCGCCCACATGTACTTGCTTCTCGTTCAAGAACAAATGAAGCTGAACAATGCCAGAGTAATGAACCTCTCGATATAGAAATTGAAAGAATCCGAAAAGAGCGAGAACAAGTCACAAAATTACACAAAGAAAAGGTCTATTTTTTTTTCAAAACAAACACGTTTATGTATATTGTTCTCTTAGTTGCTGCATAACACATGATTTTGTTAATATGTAGAAATTGATGCTTATTACCGAATTTGAAAAAGAGATTACGGAGATACAAAAAAAGTATGATGCAATAATCCATGAATCATAGATGAGTTTAACAGATCAACTTAAGATATTTGACTTGTTAATGCCCAAACTATTGGCTTAGTTATTAACATCATTGTTTACACTCTTAATCTACATGGACCAGAGAAAGGTATCTACGCATCATTTATAAATACGTAAATTATCGAAACAAAGTTTCATTGTGTATATTTTTTTTTTTACAGATACTAGCTCGATTGCGCCTCAAGTACCTGATCTCAATCTGTTGACCAAAGAAACCAATGTTCAACGAGCGCTAGACCGCAAACCCATGTTCGACAAGCGTTAGACCAAATAACCTATGTTCGACGAGCATTCTTACCCCTCGTTTCTCCGGTCAGAATTTTGGGATGAGATGACTACGTGCCCCGGCCCCACATTTAAGGTATCCCTCATTGTTTTCATCAGTTCATAATCGCCCAGCCACACGCGGAACCACTTCTTGAGCCATTACCCACTATCTCAACTCTTGAAACCCTGCCTCATATACAAACAACACCAACACCGGGTTCAACAAGTAGATTTAAAAATATTCCTAAGTCGCCTATGGAATTTTACAAATATTATGGCATGGGCGGTCCTAGTTTTCCTATATTGAGCTCAAATCACAATACTTCTTGATTTTGTAAGTTGGCCCGTGCATTTTGAAGGGGTCTATGCTAGCATTTTTTTGTCACTGTTCATATCTAGTAGTTGAAGAGTGTATAGAAGCTTACTAAGTATATCTTCACACATGCATCAACTTGGTTAATCTTACATAGTTCAATATACATGTTATCCATGACACAACGTCTTTAGAAGAGATACATTTGCTTACAAATTCACGAAGAATATTCCAAATTTTCGTGTTATTTTTTTCTTAGGCATGTATCCGCTTTATGCTATACGTATTCATTTTCCACATGAGTTACAATTTGCAGTTATATGCTTTTGGTTATCTTTTGGTTGCAAGTGATAACATTCGGCGTTTGCTTAATTTTCATCAGAAACGACTGTGTTAGTATGTTTTTCATGTTGAGAGAAGAAAGAACAATTTCTAGAGATGGCTAGGAAGATAACGGTCCATGCTTTTGGTCTGTTTTTATCAATATTTGTGTTTTAAAGTCACATTTTTATAGGTTCATTGTAATCATGTGCCAAGAACATGTCTAAGTGGTGGAAAAGTATATCATGTTTTTGTGAGAATTCACCGGCACTTTCATTTTAGCTTTTGAAGTCACATTTTTATGGGGATCTTGTTTCTTGGAGATGCACTTTATTTACGAAGTTTAGCATTAGTAAGCTTTGAGATTCGGACTCAGTGACCACATTCGCTTGGTGGAAGCCAGTCCGTCATTATCTTCGATCTGCATACTCAGAGTTAGACGACTCTACAAGGTTAACCATTTTCTTTCCTCGTTTTCCCTTCGTTGGCTTTAGGACATTCGATTTTTCGTCCCATGAACTCTCTAAGACATTTTACTTCTTAGGAATTATCATAGCAAATGATGAGTATCTTGAACGTAACAAAGTGAATAATATAATTGCAGATATGATATAGCTCTTGACATAAACACGAGAGGGCCTAGTCGTCTTATGAGCTTTGCTAAAAAGTGCAAAAAACTCAACCTATTCCTTCAAGTTTCTACGTGTAAAATATTCCAAAGCGATATTTTTTATAAAATATTTATTACAAAAAGCTCAGATATATTTTGACCATTTCTCTTTTCTTTGTAGCATATGTCAACAGACAAAGACAAGGAAGAATCATGGAAAAGCCGTATAACATAGGGGACAGTATAGCACAGGAGAGACTCATGTATGGGAACCACATGCCGAAGTTGAATGTAGAAGACGAAATAAAAATGGTTTTGGAATCAAAGAACTCTTTGGGAGAAAATGAAATGGTCCAAAAACTGAAAGAGCTTGGATTAAAGAGGTAACATATATTTTCATACCATAGTTGATTTTATTAACTCAGTTCAAAGTTATTGTGAATCACGGAGATTTGGTTTTTATCAGGGCAAAACTACATGGGTGGCAAGATACATATGTTTTTACAAAGGCAATGGGCGAAATGATGATTGATAAAATGGGAGGAGACATACCGGTTGTCATAATCCGGCCTAGTGTCATTGAAAGCACTTACAAAGAACCTTTTCAGATGGATAGAAGGAATAGGTACACTTTATCTTATTTTACTAGAGGTGGCAAAGGATGGGTCCGATGGGGCATTAACGGTCAAATCTGAAATTTTTGTTACCTGTTCAAAACCGGGTCCGATCGGGTTGGATAGACTGAACACCTCGCCTACCATAAACCACTCCTATAAATCATTTTTTAACTTGGAGTATTTTCTTTTCTTCTCTCATTTGAAGGATGATGGATCCAATTGTGCTCTACTACGGAAAGGGACAGCTTAGTGGATTTCTTGTTGACCCAAATGGAGTTCTTGATGTGGTAAGTGTTTTTATCTTAATAATGTCCATGTATTCATGTCTTGAAATCTATAATATTGTGTCATGTTTTCGTTCTTAACCGCCCCACATGACCGCAGGTGTTCCAATGATACTTGTGGTGAATGCCACCTTGGCGTACCATGGCAAAACACTTGATAGGTGGAAAGACAAAAGACAATCACATATACCAGATAGCTTCATCGTAGTATAATCCTCTTCATCTATGTTACATAGTAGATTCTCCTTTTCACTTAGAATATATGAGGGTCAATGGTTCATTGGTTTGTTATCGCATCTCAAGATAGTAGGTTAACTTCCTTTCCCAAAAACAAATAGGCCCGTTGTACAATATCACATCTACATAGTAGCCTTTATCGTCTGGCACATAGCTGAAAGGAAGTTGATCGTAGGAAATACGGGGTCTTAATCAGTAGAGGATCATGTCTCTTTTATATATCTCGAAAATCTCTTTGTTACGGGACAATGGTTGGAATGCATTCTAGAAAATGCTTGAACAATGCAAGTAAATGTCGTTTCTTTCTTATATGTTATTAAGTTTTTCAACTTTGGCACTTTAACCGCCTAATTAACATCACTTATCTAAGCATGTATTCTTTATATTCTCAAGTAGCGTGATTGGTAATTCTAGAATAGGTGTTGCTTGTGGATGATATACCCTGCTATAGCCACGTTCTTTTTCCGCCTTCATAAATAAAGTGGATAAACACATTAGTGATCTTATTGATTCAAATTATAATTTTGCAGAGGATGATATGTGGACTTTCAGCTCTTGTATCCAGAGCTCAGCAGGTGTGCCATTATTTGCAGTTTAGTAAATAAAGTTAATATTATTACAAAAGTTCCTAGGTACATTGGAAAAAAGATAACACAAAAGAGACGCGAAGGCAATTTTGATGTATTTATCCATGTGATGCATGAATATACAATTCATATACATTGTTCTTTTTATAATGCGATAGTAACATTGAGAAATTGTTGGAAAATCCTTACCTTCTGCGTCTACTTGAATTGTGGTGAAGGTTTATGGAACTAGCTTGTACTACTTTTTCTTCTTTCAAGAGAGTCCTTTTTGATGACTCAAGCCGAGTTAACCGTTGAAGTCACAAAGTCAAAGATGATTATCATCCGTCCAAATACTCGAGCTTTATCTACGAACCGTGGGCTTCATGGAAAGATCTCTCGGCTCACCAAATTGAGTTAGTTCAATGCTTTTCTGTACAAATGTTCGTTTATCTAGCCAGAACCGGGCCATCACGACATTCCATGGTGGGTCGGATGCTCTTTTACTAATACTATGTGGGTGATCAATATTTACAAATGAGTAGGGAAATATTGAGCAACCATTAACTTAATGACTACCCTGATCGGTCTTATGGATCTAAAGGATTCGAGCCGTATAATCGATTTGCTACTCCTAAAATGGTGAAGTCACTTTATTGATGTACACATATTATGATCTACCTGTTTAAGGGTTGATAATAATTATACTAGCACCATTTACAACTTTCAAATATTGAATAAACGTACTTGCTTAACTCTAAATCATTGCTCCCTTGCTTTATGATTATTTGTAAGCGTCCAATGTAAAAAAAAACTTTGAGGTGGCAAATTTGGTGGGTTGGGTGTTGGACAACGGGTCAAAAAGGGTGGATGGACCGAACTACGAACACAATGACTCGCTTTTTTAATTTCATCTAATGATGCTTCTCAAAATGATTTTAAAAGCCTTTGTTGCTACAATGACAATGATAATTGAAAATAATAAATAAACCAATTTAGGAGGTTTTATGCATTGTCAATTTCCTAACATGTTTGACCTGTACCCATTTCTCTATTAAGTCAAGGGATACAGGAAACTCACACACCAATTCATTTAGATACTTCCAATTATTACAATATTAAATATCCAATGAAACAACTTCAATTCATTACTATAGACTACCAAATAAGCAAGTAAACCACTGCCTCCATCCCATCTCAAGTTGGAGCTCTCATCGGTACCGAAAGTTATTCCTCCACGAGCGCAGGTGTCGTGATAAAAGAATGAAGTGGCCCAAAAATAAGGAGTTGCCAAAAAATAGTTTCCCTAATAAGAAGTTGCCAAAACAGCAGAAGTTGCCCAAACAAAAGTTGCCCAAAAAGAAGAAGTTGCCCAAGAAAAAAAAAATGCCAAAATAAAAGCGTTCTTGACTAATATTAACAAATTTTGACAAATGATATATATTGTAATTGCTGTCATGTTGTTCTTAACAATATGCAAAGTAGCAAATGTACATTAATTTGGTAAATTCAGTTATGCGCTACTCTTTACCGGGTTATATTATCATATGCTGAAATTCCCAACGTCTTCATGTCTGTTAATGGTCTTCACTATTTTTTCTTTAAAGCGCAAATCAAACACCCCTTGATGCACCACCGACTTAGCACGAAACACCCATAGGTCACATTCTTACCCGTGTTTGAGGACATAAGCTACTTGACAATCGGCCATTCATCCGAATCAAGATCAACATTCAAACCATTTGCCACACCATCACTACACCATTAATCATATGGTAATGCGATTCCACGATAAGTAACTGATGCACTTATTATATCTTGGGTAATATCTGATCTTGAACTAGTCAGACTTGCATAAACTTTTAAATCAATTTTCTATTAAAGTCAAGATTAATATTGTACCAATGTTGGTTTCTATTATGTTTGTTTCAGTAGCATAGTGCAAATACCTGGCGTGGACTAATTTCCTATATGGAAGTCGTCGACAAGCACCAACAGCACCTGACGAGACCAGGACAACCTCAAATCCTTGATAATTTAGTAAATGAATCTACAATTAGGACATAAGTTGATAACATATTAAAGATTGCAATCAATTCATAACAACCCAATTTGTTTTTTATTGTTCAAATCATAGGTTAAATTAGAAATCTATTAATCTATGACAAAAAAAGAACCACATAATTAGTGGAGCAAAATTGGTCAAAAGTCAGATTAGGCAACAATAAGACAGATTAGAATGTTTCATTAAGGATTAAAAAGATTAAAGTAACACAAGAAAATTTTACTTGGTTCGTCGTGAATGGCCTTTTGGGGGTAGTATCGGGATGTTCCAATCCAAGGTAATGCTCCCAAGCGGCATAAACATCTTTTTCCGAACATAATGCATAAGATCAATAAAAGCACCATAAGATAGACCGATAAGCAAGTATAAATGACAATCGACAACAAACCGAAATCTGGATATGATGTCCGTGTCTTGAAGATACTCGGGTCGTCCAAGAGATATAAATGCAAATTTCGACTGAAATTTATTGCATTTAACTTAACAAGATACTTATAAAGAGTCCAAGAAAATAGAAGATAAAATATCAACCACGTGATTATGAATTACCTTAGCAAAATCATCATCAAAAACATGCAATTTCTTCTGGATGCGATTTTTACATCTGCCAAAGTTTCACCTTCATGAATTACCATAAAGAAAGGATCCCCAAAGTTTTGAACTTGCTGCCAAACATAACTAAAGATGGAGTTGTTAATGACAAGGTACAAACACATTACAGTAAACGAGTGTTCATCCACATTCTACATACCATCTGGTTCTACGCACTATCTTTAATGAAATGGTAAACATGAATCAACCGATCTTGAGGCCCAATATTCTTCTCATCTTCAGGAATCTGAAGCAAGAAAGAATTTATTATATAAAGCACATTGCATACGCAATCGGGTGAAGTAACAGAAAAAGAAAGGATGGTAAAACTTACTTCCTTTGCACGTAAGTCCAGTATTGATCATTTATGCTCTCAATTTTTTTTAGTCAGTGGAAAGACCTGCAAGTAATAATCAGAAAAAAAGATAGACAAATTAATGATTTTTTTCGTTGCAGAACTGAATTGAAAACTGATTGTACAATAAATCGTACGACCAGGCCTTCGATGGTGATCGAAAGGTATGAGGGGTGATATGCTTGCGCCAAAATTGTAGTCAATCTGCAATAAGAAATAATAGACACTTCGTGATGCGCAGGTGGGTTGGGCCCTACGAACCACCTCCGGAGAGTAAGTATATGATATGTGTTGTAAGTATATGATGTATGTGAAAATACTGTTGAGTGAACATACCCTTGAAATGACTTGTCCAACCTATTTATAGGTGATGAAAATAGCTTGGAGAGTGTTAGCACACGTTTAGGAGATCATGGGGCGCCCCCGATTTGTGGTAACCGCTAGGCTTCATCCCCACTATCTCGGACTTGGCGGGAAGCTAAGGACATAGTGGAAGCGTGGGGAATACCAAGTCAAGGTTCTTCTTTGTCTTGGCATCTTCAAAGGAAGACACCGAAGGGCATAGGCCCGGTGGCGGATTCCCTATCTGGTAACCATGTCAAAATGATGAATGGTTTTACGCCACCAATGACTTATGAAGAAAGACTTGGGTCTTCGTAAAGCAATTTCGACTGAGACCAAAGGGGTCCTTCGACCGATCGGAGGGTACGTCATCAAGCCCCCAGTGAAAGTGATATGCACGAACAAGAAATATTGCTTACGACTTGAAATAAAACGAAACCTCCTCTTCGTCACAAAAATCGAACGAAGATAAAAAGTCTTGTAGTTATTGACCGTATTTAATGCAAGACTAATCCTAACTACTCCCTTTTCCTCGGTAAAAGTAAACATCATTTCAAAATTTAAAAATGGTTTGAAATCCGATAGTAAAGGGATAAGTCGGACACGTAGGGCTGAGATTTAACGTTTGTAGAGTATATAAAATGTAAAAACAAGAAAACCCTAACAAATTTTATCTCTCGCCCAAGCTTTTCACCTACTAAAACCTCTTCCAATCAAGCCTTCGATCAAACAAGGTAAAGTGCTCCTTCTTCTCTGTATTTCAAATACATTGTTGTGTTCTTTAGAAGGTTCCATGCTCCAATAAAAAAATTGTAATAAAACAACAAGGTTGTACACTAACGAGGGAGGAGCTTAAAGCGTTCCTCACTGATTACCCCATTCCAAAGGAACATAAAATCATGCTACCAAGTAGAACTCAAGGGATATTTGATGCCCCTGAAAATTATGTAGGCCTATATACCCATGCTTTTACTATTTCCAACCTTAGAATACCTTTGCATCCTTTGATCTTAGAGTTCCTCCGGTATTATGAGGTACACATTTCTAGGTTCAACCCTTTTGGCCTAGCCAAGCTTACAACATTCATCGTGATGTGTAAAGCTTATGGGTTCGAACCATCCTTGACGTGCTTAGAGGTTTCTGAATCTATACCCGAGGAGATGGTTGACCTTAGCCAAAAGAGGTGAAAGGGATGTTCCCATTCGATAGATAGACCTTTTAATAATATAAGGAACTGGAAAGGCAAATTCTTTTATATCCAAAATACCATTATCCCTCCAGATACTCGCATTGTTAAACCAGACTTTCAATATGATGAGAAAAGATTCAACGATCCACGCCTATATACTGTGAGAAGAAACCCTTTGTATCGCGTTGGCTCGTCATCCTCTGCGATTGCCAAACATTCCCTCGAGCCAATCCTGTTCATGGCTGGCATTGCTGAAAGATGGGAAGGGTCTCCTTTGGTACCTGAGATAATTTGTGATGGAGAAAGTATTTACTTTTATGATTAACATAAGAAATTAAAAATTATCTCTCTGATATTTATCTTATTTGCTTCTTTGTGCAGAGATGTCGTTCAGGAACTTTGTGGTAGCTGGTGGTGCAAAGGAGGTAAGCTTCCTTCCAAAGAATCCCCAAGAAACAAGCTATGGCGTGGGTCCCCATTGTCCATAAAAACAATGATGTGGACGCCACCCATCGAGCCGTATCATCCTCCTCCGTCAAAGGAACCCATAGATGTGGAAGATCAACTTGTGGAGAACGTTGCTGACTTTGACAACCATCTCGAAGGACAAGCCATCGTAGGACCCTGCATAGGTGAGAGGGTCCGAAATAGAAAGGTGGCAAGCAAATGCGGAAGTCCGTCAAAAGAAAGCTCATCCCCACCCCTCCCTCTCGAACTACCCAAAAAAGTGCCCAGGGTAAGGCGTGGAATTTCATCGAATGGCCCAGCGGTGATGAAATCCATGGTAATGTTTCTTGCCTGTCAACAAAAATTAGGTACCAGTAATAATATATTAACAAATTTACCTATGTTGGGACTTCCTCGATACGAAAGAACTTCCTTCTCCCTTAGCTTGTCACCAACTTGTGAGCCATGTAATCCCACCCAAGTGGAAGGGGGTGATGGATAACATGTCCATAGAAAGGCTCTGCGACCTTCATGACAAAAGCTATATCCGCCAGTGCATGCTAGAAAATCAGCTCAATGCTAGGACACGGGAACTGCTCCGTGCTGTCTCAAAAGCTAAAGAGGAAATGGATGTTATCTTTGAGAAGGAGAAGGCTAGGGACCGAAGTATGCAGACCTGAGAAGAAGTGTGAGGATTCCTTGGAAGATTTTGACAAGAACCCTTGGTGCAAGATCTCAGAGTGAGAATGAAAAGCTCAAAGGTCACCGGCAACGAGTGAAGAAAGTGCCTGGTGTTAACCTGTCAAGGTTCAATGGTCGTTGGCTATAAGGAGCAGATATCTGTTCTTTCATCCAAATGTGGAGGCCTTGAAAAAGAGAGGGAAAAGTTGCTGGACCAAGAGATCAAGCTTCGAGAAAAGGTTGATGGTTTGAACCTTCGTCTGAAGATGTTAAAGAAGGATAGGGTGGATCTGGTAACCAAGGTGATCCCCTACATTGCTATGGAACTTTACCATAGCGATGATGTGGGGGTTGCCATTGGGAATGTGGTGAATGCTGCCATTTTCCATGGCAAGTGTACTACCTTGGAGGAGATAGCCAAGATGGGAACCTGGAGCGGAGAAAGTTCCTACTACGAGGCAACTCATGAAAAGAGTATGATGATGCGGTAATCAACTAACCGCTTTAGAGTTCCCTTTCCTCTTGAGATGTGACGAAGGACCCAGCCGCCTCATTAAGGACCCGCTGCCAAGAAGCCAAGGACAGTCCAACCTTCGTCTTCCTCCAAGAAGACTCCGTCACCCAAAGTTCCCTCTCCAGGTTCAGCTGATCCTACTCATTCCAAGGTTTGAAGGCAACCATATGGTTTTAATTTGATCCCTAGGGTGGTATGTACCCTGTTAAAACAATTGTCCATGTTCCTTTCCAGGCTTCATGCCTGATGAAACAATTATCATATGGTACGTGTGGTGTAGGCTACGCCCTAAGACAATATTTTATTTTGTTGTATCATGAAGGCTACAACCTGTTTTAGACTAGTTAGACTAGTCAGTAATCTACTTTGAAGCCACTAGGGCTCGAATTTTGTTATGTGTGATTCTTCTCTTTTTATTTTTACTTGTGTAAAAATATTTTTTACAACCTTGGTAGATGCATAGTATTTCACCAAAAATATTAGCAATCGTATAATTTAATGCTGGCTGAGGGTCGCACCCACTGTCTTGATCCTTTGGGCAGCGAAAGGCTTAAAATACCTTAAGGCCATATAGGAAAGTTAATGTGAAGTTGAGATGGATGTTATGCATATGAGCAAGACTTGTTGTTTAGTCTTTGTACATCCCTTCGACATTCAAACTTATAAAGCGACTTGGTGGACAAATCTTTGTTGTATTGAACGAAACAAGATATTTGAGGGAAATGTGTTATTATCATTAAGTGGGTAGGGAGGATTACATCATTTTAAGAAATGAATACTAGACCCCTACCATTAATGCTTCTTTTCCCCAGTGAGAAGAATGCAAATACATTGATTGAAAGAAAATAAAATTTGTCCTTAGACATTGTAAGTTTCATACGTAGAACTTACTAAGAGTAGTGCCATTCCAGGTTATATCAATAGCGTCTCCTTCCAAGGTTTCCAGTTTGTAGGCTCCATTGCCATATGCTTCCTTAATAACGTAGGGCCCTTCCCATGTAGGTCCTAGTTTACCCCAGTACTCATCTTTACTTTGCTGTTGAGTCGGAGGACATATTCCCCGGTTTGAAGGTCGGCCGGACCCATTTGTTATAGTATCTTTCAATCTTTTGCTTGTGGATAGCCTCTCTGATTGAGGCTATTTCCCTTCGTTCTTCGAGTAGGTCTAGGTTGCTACTGAGTCTTTTTGTTATCTGTTGCTCGAAGTTCATGACTCTTTTAGTTTCGACACTTACTTCGAAGGGATGATTTTCGTGCCATACGTCAGGCTAAAAGGTGTCTCTCCGTGACTTGACTTTGTATGCGTTCTGTAAGCCCAAAGTACTTGAGGTAATTCATCTACCCAACCGTGATGATCTGATCCCAGCCTTCGTTCTATTCCTTGTATGATGTCTCTGTTAGTAACTTCCACTTGTCTATTACCTTGAGGATGGTAGACGGAAGTGAAGGATTGTTTGATGTTCGGCCTCGCAAAACATGGGAATACCCTTCGCTAACTGCTTCCCATTATCTGAAATGATGATGTGAGGTACTCCGAACCGACATATAATATGCTCCCACACAAATTTTTCCATGTGCCTTCCTGTAATGGACGCCAAAGGCTTTGCTTCCACCCTTTTAGTGAAGTAATCGATGGCTACGACCAAGAATTTTACTCCTCCTGGAGCAACTGGCAGAGGGCCTACAATATCTATCCCCCATTGGCTGAAGGGCCATGCGGACGTTACGGAAGTCATATCTTGCTTTGGTAGCCTTGGGACTCTTGAGTGGACTTGCAGGTTTCACATTTTTGAATGATATCGACAACGTCCCTGTGCATCGAAGGCCAGTTATCCTACCCTCATGACTTTGGAGACAATGGAGAGGGGTCCTGCGTGAAGTCCGCAGGATCCTTCATGTATTTCTTGAATGATGTTGGCGGCTTGCCTTGGTCCTACACAACGAAGCCACAGGGATAGAAAAGATCTTCTCTGCGTATAAGTAATTTCCCATGATTCTGCATGCGGGTGCTTTGATGCGAACCTTTCGAGCTAACTTCGGATCTTCTGGTAGTATACCACTTATTAGATATTCTCTAATTGGAGTCATCCAACGAGTCTTCCTCTGTATACATCGCACACCTCCTTTCGGACGATGGACCTATCCGCCAACACTTCACCGGAACTTCCTTAGTTAAATGAGTAAATGCCATTGATGCCAGTTTGCTAAGTGCATCCGCCTTCTTGTTTTGATTTCTCCGAACATGCTCTATGTTGTAGGATGCGAACCCTTCGAGCATTTCTTTGGCCTTATCCAGGTATTGCTTGATCACAGGTTGTCTTGCCTCGTAGGAGCCTTTTATTTGGTTGGCCACCAGTTGGGAGTCAACGAAAATATCGAAGTCTTCTACTTCCATGTCTTTGGCCAATCGGAATCCTGCTAACAAGGCTTCATACTCCGCTTCATTGTTCGTGGCGTCGAATTCAAAACGGAGTGCATAAGTATACTCTTTCCCATTGGGATCAACGAGCATGAGACCGCGCCCGAACCGCCGAGCCGAGGCTCCGTCAAGATAAAGCTTCCATCCTTCGACCACTTTATCAAGTTTCTTTTTAGCAACCGTTGTGCCATGTTTTGGTTCGGAGGGTGTTTCTCGCTAAGAAGTCTCTGCTAATATTTGCCCTTTGATCGAGTTTCTACCCTTGTATTCAATTTCGTGCTCTCCTAGCTCAATAACCCATTTAGCTATCCTTCCAGACGGCTTCGAAAGTATCCGCTTAGTTGGTTTGTCAGAAGTATGGTTATGGAGTGAGCTTGGAAGTACCTTCGAAGCGCTGGCGGCATGGACCAAAGCCAAAATTAGCTTCTCCAATGCTGGATAATTTAGCTCAACTCCCTGTAGAACCCTCGCTAACGTAGAGATAGGAATTTGCTTCTTCTCCTTTCTCGCCAATAACACAGCTAATGCTTTCGGCGAGGCTGCGATATACATCAACAACACTTCGCCTTTGATTGGGGCTGTAAGTGTAGGTAGAATAGCCATGAAATCCTTTAGCTTTTGGAAGGCCGCTGGGCTCTATGCTCCATTGGAACGCTTTTTGTCTCAGGCATCCTTTGAGTGTTTTGAAGAATGGCAAAGATCTGTATGCACCCTTCGACAAGAATCTACTGAGGGCTGCTAGCTTTCCATTCAGACTTTGTACTTCCTTTAGGGACTTAGGAGGCTGCAAATCTGTGATGGCCTTAACCTTCGAAGGGTTGGCCTTAATACCTTGCTTGGTGATCAGATGCCCCAAGAATTGTCCTTCTTCCACACCGGGGAGCATTTCTTGGGATTTAACTTCATGTTGATGGCGCTAAGCCGGTGAAGGTTTCCTTGATGTCGGAGAGCATGTCGTCCTCCGATATGCTCTTGATGACCATATCATCCACGTACGCCTCCATATTCCTACCCATCTACTTGTGGAAGGCTTTGTCCACTAAACGTTGGTAGGTGGCACCTGCATTTTTCAAACCAAAAGGCATCTTTTTGTAACAATAAACACCTTTTCCTGTAAAAAAGGTTGTCTTCTCTTCATCCTCTTTCGCCATTTGTATCGATGGTAACCCTTATAAGCGTCTAGGAACACTTCACCAAACCCTGACAAGGATTCCACCTTCCAATCAATTTCGGAAGAGGTAGCATCCTTCCCGCGGCTTTGTTAATGTCCTGTGAAGTCCACGCACATTCGCCATCCTCAATCATGCTTTTTGACCATCACCGGATTGGCCACCCAAGTTTGGTACTTCACCTCTCTCGAGTATTCCACCAATTACAAGTTCGTCCTTCTTTGCATGCGGCAAGATTTCTTTCGAAGCCGAGGATTCGACGCTTTTGTTTGATGGGTTCAATATGTTTGAACTCATTGAGCTTGGTTCGCGCGGGGCTTTCCGTCTATGATGAGAGTTCTGAGAACCCCCGTCATGTCAGAGTAGGTCCATGCGAAGACGTCTGCGTTAGCACGTAGTACCTTTTCCAATTCTCGCTTTAAAGGAGGTGGAGTTGCTTTCCGATCACTACCACCGATCGGGGTAGAGATCATTTACCACAATGCGCTTCGGCGGCCAAGACAACTAGGACATCCTTCGAGGCTCTTCCGAAACCTGTTTGATTCTTTTGCCTACTTCGTAGGCTCCTTCACCTTATAGCCGAGAACACTGTTCCAATGCCGAAGGGTGTTTGGAATTTGATCGCGGCATGTATAGTTGAGACAACGATGCCCATTTTCTGCATTGCTGTTCTCCCTATCAATAGGTTGTAGGGAGATTCGGACCTTACGATCGTGAAAGCGAGTTTCGCCCTTTTAGCCTCCCTTCTCCAATCGTAACTTCCAGAGGGACTTCTCCCAAGGGCCATGAGTTCCCCGAGAATCCCACTAAGGGTACCTTCGAATCTACTCTCTTCGACCTTATCGAAGGTTTGAGATTTAGAAAACAGCGTTCGTAGATAACTTTGCAGAGCTACCGCAAGGTAGGCCCGCTTACTGTTGGAGATCAAGACCTTGATGACCACGGGGTCATTTGAAAGAACTTTCTCTGTGAGTGAAGGAAAGGTTACATCTCCTATTCCGCACAAAGCTTCCTCCATTTCTTTCTGTTTCGAACCAGAGTCATCCTTGTACACCATGAGGATGGGTGCTTCCACAGGTGCGGTATCTTTCCCCAACTGTGTGTCGGAGGCCTTGTCTTTACCTTTCTTTATACCTTTCACCAAGTGTCCTAGTTGGCCGGACTTCACGGCCTCTTCTATCTGTTTCTTGAGCTCTCTGCAATTGTTGGTGTCGTGTCCGTAAATCGTCATGGAAGTAGCAGAATTTGGAAGTATCTTTGGGCCCTCTTGCTAAGCGGGAGGAGGATCAAAGGCCTTCGCAGCCTTTTCCGTAGCAAGTATCTCTCTTGGAGATTTGGAAAGATTAGCCAAGAGCCCATGGTTGATGTTTTTGTGGTATGGTGTAAATCTGTCCCTGCTTTTGTGTTTGTTCTTCGACCCCTCCCACGAAGGATGCCGGCTTTGTCTGTGACTTTCTTTATTTTCTACCGGAGCCCCATTGGTAGACACTTCTTTGCTTCGATCCGTGTAAGCCTTTTCTACCAAACCCTTATAGGTTGGTGGAGATCGTGGAGAGGAATTCAACCAAACTTCGTTTCGTAGGCCATGCACGAAACCGAGATGCGCTGGTCCTCATGCAAGCCCATTATCTAACGGTCATCGGTATCTCGGTGATGAAAGCTCGTGCTCTCATTTTCCCTGTGCTTGATGTTGTGCACTATTAGGTGCGTTCTTGTAAACTTTTTCTGTTGGCTGAAATGTGATCTGAACTTGGCCTTGAGATCATCCAAATTCACAATGCTACCTGGTTTTTGCCCGTTCCACCATATACGAGCAGAGTCTCGTAGGGTGTATGAAAACATGTGACAAGCAACATGCATAACCCACTTCTTCATTCTAATAGCCCCTTCGAACAAGTGTAAAAAGTTATCCGGATCCCCTTTCCCATCGTAGGTACTAATATGCGCGGGGATTTTCAACCCATCAGGCAAAGGGTAGTCTTCTATCCACCTTACAAAGGGTGTTGTGGAGCCCACAGCTCCGAATAAAGGCGCTTATAAGGTGGCATATAGGTAAAGCAATATACGGGTTATGACTTGGAGGAACTCCAACAGGGTTTTGGTTAACATATTGAGGGTAAGCAGTAGGTATATAAGGCTGACTTCGACGTGGTACGAAGGATATACCATAGGTTGCCCGTAGGGCATACTTCCGTATGTTTGAGTAAAACTAGGGTTACTAGCCTGCCCATTAGGTGGGGGATAAACCCCTTGAGGGTAAGATTTAGCCTGAAAAGGAGGGTACATACCATGAGGAGGAAGATTTCCTCCCCCATTTATTTGTGATGGATTGCCTTCTACGCCGGCGCGTGAGAAGGCTGCAACGTAACCCCTGCCTCAGTTCTTCCCAGATGAGCTGCCAAAAGTGGCGGCAAATTAACCTCCGTAGCATCCCTTCGGTGATTCCTTCCATTGGAGCCTTCTATTGTACCTTCCCGTCTAGTCGGAGCCCTCTCAGGAACGTCTTCAAAACCAACCGACCTTCCACTGGCCTTCGACTTCTCAGAGACCCTATTCTTAGCACTGAGCGTGTAGCCCCAGGAGCCAAGGGCCTGTCTCCATTTCCAACTCTTTGTCATACTCGTTGCTTGAGTATTCTAACTCCCTACGCATCTCCACATTCCGAGCTTGCCTTCTTCGAGCCCTCAGTAAAGATTCTAAGGCTTCGATGTTTGCTTCAACAAACGTTGGGCTAATTACCGGTTCAGGGTTAGCCGAGGTTGAAGCGTGGTTGTTGGGAGTTATTTCAGGGTGAGATTGTGTGGTAAAAGTGGATGCGGTTATATTGGGAAGGTTGTTAGGATCATTGATCGATTGGTGTTAAGGTCGAGAAACCCTAGGTGTATCTTCTCTTCCTTGATTCATGCCGTAAAACTAGTGAGAGTGATTGGATGGGTGTTAGTTTGGAATAACGGCGACCATAACTGTACAATAAATCATATGCCAGGCCTTTGAAGTGATACTGGGTTAGGCCATTAGACACTTCGTTAAGTGATTGCGCAGGTTGGGCCCCGAACCACCTCCCGTGAGTAAGTATATGATATGTGTTGTAAGTATGATGATGTGAAAATACGTGTTGAGTGAACATACAATTGAAATGACTCGTCCAACCTATTTATAGGTGATGAAAATAGCTTGGAGAGTGTTAGCACACGTTAAAGAGATCATGGGGGCGGCCCCTGATTTGTGGTAACCGCTAGGGCTTCATCCCCACTATCTCGGACTTGGCGGGAAAGCTAAGGACATAGTGGGAACGTGGGGGAAGACCAAGTCAAGGTTCTTCTTTGTCTTGGCATCTTCAAAGGAAGACACCGAAGGGCATAGGCCTTCGGCTGGCAGATTCCCTACTGGTAACCATGTCAATGATGAATGGTTTTACACCACCAATGACTTATGAAGAAAGACTTGGGTCTTCGTAAAGCAATTTCGACTGAGACCGAAGGGGGGTCCTTCGACCTGATCGGAGGGTACGTCATCAAAAACCCAATTTGATCTACACTTTAGAAGATGCAAGGCAGAAAAATTGAACTCTTTATTAAATGGTTATTCCTGCCATTGAATCAATCAAATTTGCATAACTCGGCCTCAAGGAAACAATAAGCTAGCAGTGGTACCCGATACCACTAGCAGTGGAAATGACAAGCTAGCAGTGGTACCCGATACCACTAGCAGTGGAAACGACAAGGTAGCAGTGGTACCCGATAACACCAGCAGTGGTTTCGAGAAGCCTAGCAGTGGAAACGAATTAAAACTAGCAGTGGAAACGACAAGGTAGCAGTGGTACTCGATAACACCAGCAGTGGTTTCGATACTACAAGTTTTTTACCCATAAAACATACGGTTCAGAAGTGCAAGTCAAGAATTACCAAGCAAAATTATCACTACAGCTAGGAAGCATGATGGTCAAATCCTGTTGCTATACATAACATACAATCAGTTAAAATACACATTAAACATGTAAAAAATTAACTCAACAAAGAAAGAAAAACTATGCATCTATGTTAATGTCTAAGTAAACAGTGTTACAACATCTTTCCGTAACCCGAACAATCAAGATCCTAGGAACATTTTCAACCAACAAATCCATATACTCCATGTAAAAGTATGACGGATGGTTCACAGGCGGCGAAGGAAGGCTCACGAGCACTACAGCTGCCATTCTCGAGTTGTTCATAATAGTAGAGTTTAACTTAAGAGTTGTGTACAAAAACTTATCAACTTGTTGCTCATTTACCACAACTTTTTTCCCGTCTGCCATAATCGGTTTCACTTCCTTTTTAGCCTTTGTTTGCATTTTCGACAAGTAGGTTTTTATCCAACCCTGAGCTGCAGCAAAAGCCTCAACTGATTCATCTTGAGGGCTGGATGCACTGTCTTTATGGTCCCATGTCTTCATAGAAATGACAATGACCTCAGCTTGCATGCTTAGGTCATAAAGAAATTTTTTTACATCGGTTTTGAGTTCTTCAAGGCCGTAATCTTCCTCACAGACAAAAAACACGAATCTTGCAACTCTCGAACATCTGTTTTGTTAATAGAAGCTGAGATAAAAGTAGCATTAGACCACCATCTCTAACGATCCAATACAAATCAATCGTCCCATATCGTCGCTGATACTCATTAGGCCATTCATCGAGACCTTTTACTATCACAACCGCTATTAGCAACAATACAATCATTTATCATCGAGACAAAAGTTGCTGGGATCTCGGTCAAATTTTCCCTACGCCATATTTTCGGATACCGATCACTACTATATTCGGCTTAAGATTACCAAGCCCCATGGTTTGAACAATTTCTCTCAAGCCATCTCGACATGGATGGGGCGACTATTATCTCACCACACTTTCACAACGTCTGTAGTCATTATAGGTCGCAGTCGCCATAGCACTTTTGGCATCTTCAGCACACTTATGATAGTCTCCGTCTAAAATAGACACAAATATCGACATTCCTCTGCCTTTTTTCTTCATACAGTTGGTGAAATCAGCAAGCTTCGGATGGCATGGGACATTTTCTGGTAGCTTACCCCAAGGTCGACAGAATATGAGAGGTATCGGATACTAGTTCTTTGGATGGACATTATTTGCTGTAACCATTTAACACCAAAAAACGATATTAGACAACTCAAATTACTAATTATTGACTTTCTGCTTAAATTAGTAGTCGTAGAAAAGTATAAATGACGTTTGTGGAACAATGAAAAGAGTTGGTTACTATAACGAGCAAGTTTTTAACCATAATACATTAACCAGCGAACTCACCTCCTAAAGATCGAAGACTACAGAGAGCTAGTTGAAAATAAGCACTCTTGAAACCATCTCCCCAGTTACCAGCTTTTCCCTTAAGGCACACGTAATAGTATATTAAGCTAACTAGAGCTAGCGACACCACAGTGAACGACCACGAAATCAAAAACATAATTACTGCAACCAAACAAAACTTATAGCATTAGAATTTCATTCAAGTGAAAATAATAATAATAATAATAATAATAATAATAATAATAATAATAATAATACTAATAATAATAATAATAATAATAATAATAATAATAATAATAATAAAATAAAAAAAATGAGTAAAAGTCGAAAGATACCAATACAAAGACATGCTCCAAATAACGAGGCACTCCAATGATGAAATTTCCACCTAGGACGCCAGCTCGGAGCGTCTAAAAGATCGAGAAGAAAACATGATAAGTTGACACCAGCATAACACATAAGATAAAGCATTGTTATGGTCGGGGAGATAAGATCCAGATTCCCGATAATGACACATCCAATACATAGGAGCGCTGTAAACAACGTTACTATATGAGGTTCACTATTATCTGGAACCTTAAAGTAGTTGAGAACTGGTAAGATATTATCATTGGCTATTGCTGCAAGTAGTCGTGGGGCTCCTGTTAGGCTTTGTAGAGCCGCACCTAAAGTCGAAAGAATAATGCCCACGTATATTATTATTGAAGACGGCCATACAATTGTTGCTGACAGTAACCTGTGGAGAAACTTTAGTTATTTCCATTTTTTGAACAATATGTTTTGTTAGCATATATTTTAAGCTAAAAAAATGCATAAAACGATCACTGTCAAGATAAACTTTTTCTCTTGTAGCACGATCCAAATAGAAAACTGATATTAGGTACATGAAGGTCGTTGTTAGTGTTTGCCGGTGTCCCCTTAGGAATAGACCGTTGGGTGTCTTTCAGTGAAGCTGAACGATTAGAACCAACCATAATCCCCGTTACAGCAGGGAAAAAAAGT
Source organism: Chrysanthemum makinoi (assembly GCA_910596185.1). Taxonomy (NCBI): domain Eukaryota; kingdom Viridiplantae; phylum Streptophyta; class Magnoliopsida; order Asterales; family Asteraceae; genus Chrysanthemum; species Chrysanthemum makinoi. The sequence goes on from OU343221.1 coordinate 277,023,068, forward strand.
CCTACCAATGCACTGTTGATAATAATAGTTGCAGTTGTTACTCACATCAAATTACAAAATAAAAACGTACTTCTTCGTTTTTCCATTTAGACATAGTATCGAAAACTTACTTGAAGTTCCAATATCGATTTCCATCAAGATCAAGTATCAAAAACTTACTGTCTGCCTTCATCAGATCTGAACAGCTATGCGTGGCAGCCAACTGATTCAGCAACTTATGTATTGGGCCTCTGGATATATATCTTGAATTGATATCTTTGTTGTAAGGTCAAGAAAACAAATGTGATAATCTATTATTACCTATTTATCTACCATAAACCTGATACTTTGAAGCAAAATAGCAATGCAATAATGTGGATACAGAAATATTGGAAGGCCTGCAAAATACAAACCTTGAATAAGAAACACACGATGAAAACAAAACGTAAGAATAAGCGAACATACCTTCACAGAGAAAGTTTCATTAGGGCCACGAATGTATCCAGATAGCTTTAATCGCCCAACACATCCAGCTTATGCAGAGAACTAGAAGCCTCGACTCCAAAACCACTTTTCAATAGGGGCATGAACAGTAGACTGATGAAAAGCAGGCCATCCGGATACATTATCCAAAACAGAAGTATAAGTTCAAACCAACAAACCCACTTCATCTTCTTGTTCCCCTAAAAAACGCAAAACCCTAATTTCAAAAAACCCAGTTCCTGAAACCGGGTCCAAACACGAATTAAACCCGGGTTCGGATTCAGCTCAACGCGAATTGCACGAATCCAAAAAACACCCAGGTCTCAAAACCGTTAATTTCTGGAAAAACTCAAAACGGGTTGGATCAAGAATCGGGTTTTGGATTTGGCGAGTGTTGTTGTTGTGTACTTTGATCTTTGGTTGGATCAAGAATTGAGTGTTGATGGCATCTTAATTGCTGTTGCTGCTGCTTTTTCAAATGAATTGTATCTAGAAATGAAAGACTTGGATTGGATTTTGTGTGGTGCCGTGATTTTTTATTTTTATTTTAAAATGTAAAATGACCAAACTATACTCGTGTATAAATACAAGTTGCCCAAAAAATATAAAGATGCCTAAAACCAATACAAGTTGCCCAAAAAACAATACCTTACAATACATGACATATACTTTCAAAATACGTACTTGTGTCATGTTGTTTGGACACATGGTACCTGGTTGGGTCCAAAAAGCTGGGCAACCTGTCTATTTTCGAATTTTAAAAGGGCGCCATCCATAGTGAGAATAAGCTCGCAGGCGCTATTTCGGTCTTAACTAATTTTCCCTAATATATATAGGACTCTACTAAACTAGGATATAATGCTTGTGGAATAGATGTTTCACGAATTTCGGAAAATTAAGACCTGAAAATTCCAAAAAATTATAAGTGGCTCGAAAACGAGAAAAAGTAATCGGTTATTTTTGCTTTTCCGACGCCGTCAGTTGTGATCTCCACGTCGGTTATCTGACAAAAACTCGGTCTCGATGATTTCTAGAAAAAATTTTACATCTTTAGAATCTGGAAAAATTTCCTGTAAAACATCCATTATGACTCGATACAAAGCATTTGACTCGAACAAACACACATGTATATCTTTTATATAATTGTAATTCTCATGTTTACGTTTCTTTTGAAAACGTGTGTAATCCTCCCTACACTTATCCCTTATGTAAAATACCTTTATATGTAATTTAGACGAGGTTAAAGACAAAATAAAGCATTTTTACAAATTTAAACATGAGAATAAACAATCAATAAAAGATATATGACACAAACAAGCAAACAATTAAGCATGGGTTGCCTCCCACGAAGCGCTTTTCTTTATTTATGAGTCTTGTAGCTAGACTCGAAGTCGTGCCCCTACGTTGTCCTAATCTTGGAGGCCCATTTGATCTCCTTAACCCTTTTCTCATAACGAATATATTCAGGGCCTAATTCAAGACAAGCAGTGTAGTAAACCTTGTTCTTCCAGTCTACTTCAAATGCCGGAATGTTGTCCACATCTAAATTATCAATACCCTCAAACTTCTTATTTTTGTGGGGCATTATATATTTAACACTCTCGGCTCCATTTGAGAACTCGACTATTCCTTCCTCTCGATCATAAACCATCTTAGACTCCTCTATAAATGGTCTCCCAAGTATTACATCCCCTAAAAACCCATCAATGATGCCCTTAACATTCTCCAAAATCATGAAATCACACCTATATGTGAAGTTACCTACGAAGACATGCAATCCCTTAACCCTCCTAACATAGTTACTCTCTTTCTTAGGGCGAAAGGGGTCCCTCATAGGTTATAGCTTTTTGTTCATGATCCAATTGTAGTAGAGCCTAGACATTATATTCATGGGTGCCTTATAGTGATCAATATAAGTGTGATCCCTATATAAGTATCCAATCATGCACGGTATCTTGATATTTTTAGGGTTACCCCTTCTTATGCGAGGTTCGAAAGGTGGTCTCGGGAAGTTAACTACGTTATAGTGATAAGTGGTTTCCTTTCCTTTAGGGTATGAATCGAAATACTCCCTAAGTTTCTCCTCCTCCTTACTATCCTCCATAATTTCTAACACCTTATAATCTCCATCTTCTAAGTCATCATCCGAATCACTTAAGGTCGAATCACTATCTAAAGTGCTAGTAGATTCTTTAATGGCTTCCTCAAGTGCATTTTCAATTATCCTATTCAGTTTCCTAAGCTCTACAATTTCACTAACAATACGAGCTCGAAGTTGGTTGGCAAAGGCTCAATCAAGTGGTGGGTATTTGTTTGGTGGTAAAGTGTTGTTTGGTGGGTTATCACCTTCCATAACGAAAAGTGATGGGGTTACTAACAAAGGTCACGAAGAAGGGGGATAGACTACGAGAAAGCAAAAAATGGGAAAGAAGCTTACTTGATAGGAATCAAGCAAGGAAACCTAAATGACTCCTAACTAGCTATTCTATTCCCGCAGCGCCTAAAAACTTGATAACGCTACACGCGTCGTTCGGGGTCAAAGGAACTTCCTTTTCATCGAGCATGTTTTTCAACACCCTAGGCAGTGAACCTAATCGTTGTAGTGTAGTATTAGGGCAAGCCACGGGAATTGATATCGTTCTCTAGGGGAATATGAATGCTAGTGAGAAGTTACTACGCTAAGGTTGGGGTTAAGGAAGATTATTTTTTTTTTTATCTTTTTATGATTTTTAGGAAATGGAAAGGTACGAATCTCGGGGTTTGGATTTGGGGGGTTTGGTATTTCTACCGATTACTTTTACTTATCTAATTATCTAATCTAGTGGTGTATGTAGTCTATGTCTAATTATTGTGTGCTCGTATGATGATTTAAAATGTGTTGTTAGCCTTAATAGTTTTTATTAGAAGTGATGGTCATTCACATTTAGGTACTTTGTAACGTGTGTTAGATATCGTGATAGAATAGTCAACGGGCTCGTGGATTGGGCTAAGCTAAATGGTTAGACGTTTAGTTAAGTTAGCCTTGTATAAGTTCATGTAACCCAATCCATGTCCAAGCCCATCTCACGGCCCATGGCCAAGCCTTAGGGCATCATCTCTCTTACTATAAATACCCCTCAAGTATGTCATTTGAGGGGTGTGCTTGAAAGTGTGTGTGTGTGTGTGTGTTTTACTTATGAAATATTGTTTCATCTTCTTTCCTCTATCTCTCTAAACATATACACGCATAATATATCATTCAAGTCACCAAGTTCTTCATCTTTTCCTCCCTATTATTTACGCATAAAGTGTTGGTTTAACGTGGTATACTTGTGTTCGTTAAGTGGGTATTTGTGATAAGGTTGATATATCTTTGGTCATAACAATTGGTATCAATCGCCTAACAATGGTTTAGGAGTGTTTGTGTTTGTTTTGAAGGGTTACGCGTAAAGGCTCTTGTTTTACATATTTGTCACGCTTAAAGCTTTAATTTTTGCACTTAAAATTCAAGATTCTTGTGGTTTAAGGTTTATTTGGTGCTAAAGTTTCAGTTTTTGCAAAAAGTTCCAAGCTTTACGTGTTTTTCTTCATTTTTAAGCTCGTATTTGGTTCATTGGTCATTTCTACTCGTAACTTTTCTAAGCACTTTGGGTGAAAAAGGTCAACATTTTTGGGTTATTCGAGTGTTTTCAAGGATATTTGTGCAAGAGAAATCGTTTGAATCGTTGGAAATTTTTTACGAGTAGGTCAAAACCCTAGTTCTACTCGTAAGAAAGTCAACTACGCATAAGGTCCTACTCATAACTTTTGGGTGCAGATTCTTCGAGCTTTAACGGTTACTCAATGCTTCCCTCACTTGGATAAGTGTGTGGAACACTTCGACTTGTGGATATCCCTTACGTGTGACAGGTAAAGGATTTTTGTTTTTAACCTAAGTTTACGATAAGCGTAAACTCTACGAGTAGAACTCTACGATAAGATCACACTTACGCGTAAGGTTTTTGACTAAGTTTTTTGTCACGCATAAGCCTAAGGTTACGCGCGAAGATACTTTCTACGCATAAGAATCCTAGCCTAAGATCCTAACGCATAAAGATCCTACGCATAAGATCCTACGCCTATGCACCAATTCTACCGTAACTCCTTCTCTAAGTCTACTCTGCTTAAAAAAAAAAAAAAAAAAATTTGAGGAGACTAAACGTTCAATTTTTACGCGAGATTCAAATTTTGGTTTAAGTGTGAAAATTTTGGTCAAAAATTCAAATTTTTGGGCCTAAATTCAAATTTTTCGGGTCAAATTTGGCCTCAAAATTGTCATAACTCAAATTTTTCATACGATCTTAGAATTGATTTTTATAGTGAGTTTCAAATTTTGGGAGAAAAATGTTTTTCACTAAGAACCGAAGTTTATTTGATGACTTTCGTAAACACCTCAACTGAGCTTAATCTTCATCAACCACAACTCCTTTATCGTTGAATCGATCCTAGATCAACTTTATCATATCATACCTTCATCAATGGCAACTCAACAAGACATTCATGCACCGGTGCGAAAACCGACCTCCTAAGTTGGCAAAAGGTGGTTATCTTCAATGGACAAGTCGAATGCTCCGCTACATCAAGACCAAACCGAATGGAAAACTGATGATTCAATCCATTCAGAATTGACCCTTCAAGCCTCGACAAGTCCATGTCCCTGGAAATGCTGATGCAACACCTCCCATCCCACCATCCTCTCATCTTCAAACTGAATCGTAATACATGAAGAGGATCGAAACAAGTCGATGCATGACATGGCAATTCATATTGTCCAACCGGTTTACCAATAGACATTTTTGCCGTGTAGACGGTTGTGAAATCGCTCGATATGTGGGAACATGTTAGACGACTATGTTATGGAACGTAAATTGGTAAACAAGACATGGAGAACAAGCTGCTAACTGAATGGGAGAAGTTTACATCTACTCCGGGAGAATCCATTGAATCCTACTATGGAAGGTTTTGCACTTTGATGAATGAGCTTATCGAAACAAGTTGGCACCGAACAATCGCTCAAAACATCAAGTTCTGAATAATCTTCCGTAAGAATGGGGACGATATGTCACTATTGTCAACCAAACAAAAGACTTACATCGGGTGAACTTTGATCAACTAAATGATTTTCAACAAAACCAAGCTGAGCGAATGAAGTGCAAGAAAGATTGGCAAAGAATCATGATCCATTGGCACTCATTGAAAGACTCAAACTCCGTGAATAGACAACAACAAGCTTCATCATCTTCCACTAACAACAACGGCAATACATTCCATAACCACAAGCTGTTATCCCTCAACAACAATTCTATCCACCAGAACAACAAGTCATTCAACAACAACAAGATCCACAATACGGGAACAAGGAATCACGGATCCCGAATCCGAACAAGAAAATGCTTTGCCAAGGTATTTTCTTTATTGGATAAAGCATTTAGCAATGTGATGGGTAATCAGCGGTTCCGTATCGGGTAATCGGTCGGGTCGTAAGATGTTGGAAATCGATGGGGATGAATGTTGGGAATATAACAATGGGTAATCGAATGGCAATGTTGCACCCAGTAGTTGGGAATTATGCAAATATGAATCGGTAATCGGGTTACGTGTTACAACTGTCAAGGAGTGGGTCACATGGCAAGGAATTGTCCTACTAAGCCGAAAAGAAGGATTTTGCGTATCTCGAAAGCTATCCTGTTAGCACAAAGGCGAATCGGAATGCAGTTGAGTGCTGAGGAACATGACTTTTCGCTATTATGGATGATTTGGAAGACCGAGACATCAATGCAAACGCCTTCATGGCAAATCTTGAGACTAAGTACGACATCACTCGACGCACCTCCCGCCTATATGACGAAATGCAGATCTAAGGTACCAATCATTGATCCATGCTATAACAATGTCATATTTGATGTGTTTACTCATGACGAACAAGATTCTGTGACGCCAAGATCTACTTATGATACATACTGACAATCCGAAGTTGTAGCAATACTAACTCAAAACTCTAGATGTGGATCCTAATGGAGGCTGTGGCACAAAATCTTGACCGATGAGGAAACACGTGATTATTTTGAATCATTAATCAATAAGTGTGGCATTGAAATTGAGAAAGTTAGTAAGGTCAATCGCGAGGTTAAGGTCGCGAATAAGAAATTGACCGCTGAGCTTGAGAGTTACAAGGAGCACGCAAAAGCTTTTGAATTTCATACAAACAAACTTTCAGAATTAGAAATTGGTTATCGAGATTCTGTTTTAAGAGAAAAACAATTGCAACTCAAGTATGACACTTGATGTGAATCAACTTGAAAATAAAATCTTTAAACAAGGAAATTTCTTAACTAAATGACCAACTTTCTAAACAAAAAGCATGTTTGATCTTGAAAAGAGAAGAAACAGTTGATTGTTGATTTTTCAAAACGAGAAGATTCTCTTCTAGATGAAATTCTGGACAAAATGAAACAATAATGAAATTGGATAATTTGCTTCTTACAACGGGTCATTCCGCTAAAACAAACAAGATGCTTTCTAATCAAGCAAATCCGATTTTCCACACTTCATATAAAATGGCTCTTGGTAACAACCCTTCGCTTCTCAAGAAAGCCTGAAATCTCGGAATGTGTTGAACAATGGAAAACCTTTGCATGAACCCATAATTGTTCGTGATTCTCTTGAAACGTTGGAACTATCCGAGGAGAGTAGATCAAAAATGAAACAAAAGAATCCAGATCTTAAACCGATTGATTATAACAAATGGAACAAAATTAATGGAATTACTTTTGTTAATCAAAAAGAACAATCAACGTTTTCCACCACACCAAGTGTTTCAAACAAAGTGTCAACACCCGGTTTCAAAACCAGCCAAACCAGTTGTAGTTTCCAAATCTCTTTCGAAAATCTAACAAATGTCTTCAAACAATCCTTTTAACACAAGTGATACTAGAAGCATTTTAGATGACGTTAAAACTAGAATTGGGTTCTTCAAGAGATCCAAGTCTAAAACCAATTTTACAACTAACATCTGGTTTACTCGTCATGATGACGAAACAAAAGAGTTTTTAAAACCCAAATTGCCCCTCCATTAATTGCCATCGGTATGAGGGTAATTCATGTTTTACAAGCACTTTTGAAAGAAACGAGTGACTTTGTCAAGGACCATAAATCCCTTGTAAAGCAAGCTAATGAAAGTATTGAACACATCAAAGTTTTGGAAAACTCAATGATTCTCTTCAAGATGTTATGACTACAGATATCATGTCCATTATCTTACAAACATATTCTGTTGAAGATCATGAAAGACTCCAGCCTGAGACCTCCGCAATTGTTTCAAAATATGAAAATGCTCTTGCAAAACTTGAAAAAAAAACGTGTCCTATTTTAAACAACTTGATCGAAAATCTGAGGAATGCAAGTATGACAAACTGTCGTATGAGCGCGTTCTTACAAGGACATGAAAGAGCAAAATGATCTTTTGAGTGCTCAATTGGGAAGTCTAAAAGGAAAGGCTGTGGATACTAAGTTTGCAAAACCATTGATTGAGGAGAAAACAAATGTTCCCAAACCTTTTCAAACCAAAATGTCTATTCTCAGCCTCCTCCAATAGTCAATGAGAAAAATGATTTGTCAAAACAGTACCCACGCCCCCGCCCTTTAAAAGGAGAATTTTAAAAGTTTTTGAAAAAGAAAAAGCGGTTTTTGAAAAACCAAAAGTGATTACACTGCATTTCTAGGAATAGTACACGAATGTGACCAAAAATCCAGTTAATCCGCTTGGTTCTAACGACATGGTCAACAACCACTATCTAGAAGAAGCTAGGAAAAAGGCACTGACTCGAAAAGACGGAATTTTAGGTGCAACATCTAGGGTGATGAATTCTACACGATTTCAAGGCAATGCTAGTAGTAGTAAACCATTACCTAGGAACTCTCTACAAAAGACTAGGGATTGGCTTGCATCTAAGAGTTGTTAAGAAAAGAAAATGCTATGCCCTTAGAAAACAACACTAGAATTCTAAGTCTTTTTGAACCAGAATCAATTTCCAAAAGACTGAGTGACAAAGTTAAAGTCTGTTTTAAACAAGAACATTGAATTTGTCTACTACATGTAATGTATGTGTCTTTTCACTAATCATGATGCATGTGTCTCACAATATCTCAAGAAAGATAATTCTCGTGCCAAGGCATAATCCACTAAGACACCAAATAGAAACAAGCCCGTTGATAAAAAGACAAACAAAAAGACACCTAATAGGACGATCTCTTCAGGACGTAGTTTTTCTAAAAATGAGTCTTCCGCTGCATCTGATAAGAAAACAACTCCTAGATCTTACCTTAGGTGGATACCCACGGGAAAAGTTTTCAACAAAGTAGGTCTTAGATGGATTCCCACAGGAAAGATTTTTGATACTTGCACAAACACATATAATAGTGAAACTCATCAAGTTAAGGAAGTCAAAACCACTACAACCGTTGATAGTGATCACCCTCACCGTGAGGAAACACGTACTTCTAACATCAAGTATTTGTGAAAATTCTTCTTCTCGTGGATGGTACTTGTAAAAGTGTTGAAGGTTCATATACCTCATGTGGTAAAGAAGAACTTTATGCCAATTTCGCATATGGAAATCCTTTTCTTATTCCACTCTTAACTCCACTTTTACTTGTCCCAACTTAATTTCTCTTTCTTAAAATCTTCTTCGTAAATATTTTTGAAAAACAAAATACAAAATTTGAAAAACCAACAAAATCAAAATACAAAAATAGAAAATCTTTCAAAAATACAAAACATTATAAAATCAAAAAATCCAAAAATATTCCTCTCACGACATGTCTCTCGTATAATCGATATTCTGTACGTTTCTAGAAATGTCATTCAACAATGATACGGGTATGTACGTATGCTTGAGCGAGAGTTCTTTAATGTTTTCAAAACATGTCGCTTCTCAAAATTTCTTCATATAATGGCTTTCAGATACTCAGACGAACCCGGACTTCAAAATAATGGCTTCGAACACATCGGCCAGACCAGCGCTTCAAAGAAAGGAAAGTGCTCAACAAAATCAAAGGTTTTAAATATTTTTCAAGCACTATTCTAAAATATAATGGCTTACGATTTCAGATCAGAACCCGATCTTTAAATAAACGAAAGTGCTACGCAAAATCGATTTTCATAAATATCGAGCACTTATCCTAAATCAAATGAAGATAATTCTTCTTCAATATCTTCAAAAGATTTTTAAATCTTCATTCTTGGAACCATTGATTCGAAAATTTTCAAAAATATTTTTCAAAATCTCTCACATTTGGTACCAAGATAACTCCCTCTAAACCCTTAATTGATTCTAAATTTTCTATGAAAAATATGCTTAAGTGGGGAGTATAAAACAAAAAATTGTTCCAAAATTCATGCTAAATCAGCTTCTCTCCAAATGCTTTCCGAAAAACATATCTTTTAATCATTTTGTTTCAAAAACATCATGGATATGCTATTTTTGAGGGGAGAAACGCGGATTAAAATGTGATCAAAAGTTTAATGATCGTTGTTTGAATCTCAAATGAGCTCGACTTCGGTCGAACCAATGAATTGACGATAATATAAAGTCGCGACTTAAAGACTTGTTCCTGGATCTGTAAAATCGTCGGCTCAACCAGTTGATGTAAGCGTGTCTCGAATAGGACTTGTCTAAGTAGAATGTACCATTTCGAGAAACTTTGACTTGACCGTGCCGGGTAATAATTTCAAACTAGTTCACTAGTGATGTAAACGTGTCTCGAATCGGTCTTGTCTATTGAAAGTTGATCAATTCAAAAGTGCGAATCTACCTCTATGTGCGATTTCAAGTTAAAACTCATAAGCATGTGAAGGGGAGTGTTTCAAAATATAAACTCAAGGAGTGTCTCAAACATGTTTTCTATCATAAACACTCTGTGAGATCTTCAAGAAATTGGTTTTATGGCAACATGGGACAAATATGAGTTATAAGGTGACTAAGGATAGGAAATCCGTCCTATGATCCGCCAGAGTCGGAGGGATCTACCCAAGGACAATACCCATAGTTAGTATTAGAAGTCCTTAGGTATGATTGAAAAAAGGAGTAATGTGAGAAAGGAGAAAGAAGGGGTTGAAGAATTAAAAAGAAAAGTAAAAGAAAGGGTGAAAAGAAAGCCCTCCA
>OU343221.1:277033810-277082602 GCA_910596185.1 Chrysanthemum makinoi
AAATCGATAGTATTATTCCAACAATCCTCCCCTAAACTTATGATTTCTCTCAAATCAATAAGTTTCTTCAATCTTCATTATCTGCAAGTAACTGGGGAATTCTTCAAACACTTCATCTTCTTCAACGCTTGAATAGCTTTGAACATTGATCTTGAAGCCTATGTAGCAAAGCTCGACCTTCTCAATATCTTCATGAACTCTTATAGTTGAACACAACATCACCGTGAGAGTTCCAAATGAGTGGATATTCTTTTCTCGCAAGCATGAATGCATCTACTCCATTTGTCTGAGAAACATGATGAACTTCACATGAATCATAATAGAACCATTTAATACCAGACACATGAACATGAGAATTTCCAGAAATCATCATAAGTATCCGGTTCATAGAGCCTTCTAAGATTAACCCATAACTGCATCTCCTTCATATCTTTGAGATCTTGAGCATCAAATCTTTCTTGAACTAATTTCCATAATGTGTCAAGATCATCTTTGTCACAAGCTTTGATGAGATCTTCAAATTGAATAAATGATGAAGTTTCACCACCTAGCCTTGTAATCTTCCATGTTAGTTGCTAGTAGTAAACACTTCCTAGTCAATGATAGGATGTCGACTTGCGTGGTTCGGGGTAAAATCTTCTTCTTCAATCAATATCCTTCACAGGTTGATCTCAGTGAATTTCTCTTGGAATTTCTTGTTCTTCTCACAGACTTTGTCTTTAACAGTCGAGAATCACTTTCTTTGGCCTTTCTCTTCAAAGTAGAATACCTTCTTGCTTCTTCTTCAGAGCCCATTGGAATAAAATATTTATCTTGTCTTTGAACTCGTAATAGATACTTCAACTTGATCATCAGGCATTCCTTTGAATTGATGTCTTTTCCAACCACCAACATTACAACAATAAGTCTTCATATATGCAATAACTTGTGCCTTAGTTGGTTGCCTTGGTTTCTTTTGACCCTTTCTGAATGAACCAATTACTTCTTGAAGTGCTTGATTATTCTTCCTTTGAATAAAATCCTTCAACTGAGCAGTTCTTTGTTCTTCAGTTAAGGACTTATCATCAAGTAGGTCAATTGCCCTTCTTTTGATCAATGGATCATTTGCAATCAAGAAATCAATATCTTCTTAGGAAATATAGCGAACTCGAGTCTTCTCTCTCAATCTTGTAGGTGGAAAAAGTGTAAAGTGGATCTTCCATTGGATCTTCCATTCTATCCAGCCTTTTAGCCTCCATAAAGCTTGCAATCCCCAATTCTTCAAGCTTTTATTTTCAAAGAACTTCAACTTCATAAATCTTTCTTGCAACTTCTTCGTCATGAGCAATCTGAACTTGTTCTTTCTTTGAAATCTTTCTTCTTGTTTGCTCCTTGCTTTGCATAACAGTTTTACCTTTGTCTTTCTTCTTTATATCAATTTCTTCACTTGCAGTGGCAACATCATGTCCAAAGAATGGGAATATTTGGCTCCAGTGGAAATTGATCATGGTAAAATCGCGATTCGCAGTACTAAAAATATCTTGCTCTAGTTGCGCTTCTTGAGTATCGACTTCCTCTGCACCTTTACTAGAAACACCTTCATCTTCAAAATCAATTCTCCTCCCCTGAGTTCCAGCATCCGTTTTCCTCCCTTGTTTGGGAGAATTTCCCAAATCTTGATTAATATCAAATGAATCACCATCATTAGGTGAGGATGGAGATGATATCACTATCTTTGCAGTTTTTCTTTGCTTTAACCCCTGCAACTCTTCCTTCAAGGTATGAATCTCTTTAACGTGTAATATCCTTGGCATGTTGCTTCTTCACAGCCAAGTCTTTCTCCGCAGATTCAACCTGTTTAGCTAAATGTGTACAAAATGCCATCAAATCCATAGGTTGCCCATCGCCTCAACACTTCCAACTGTGTGACTGTTGGGAGAGGTGAATCATAGGGATTGGCTTAGATTCTCCCAATGGGACTAGGTTGAAGCCTAGAACCCCCACGCTTGTTCCTAAACCAAAAGGATCGGGAACATGTGTTGTAATGAGAAGTTGGTGTTTTTGCCTCCTCTCATAGGTGTGAGAAATTGGTGGAGTATAATCAATGTTTGGAACAGTGATTATGGGTGAGTTTTGTACTTTTGAAATCTTTGCAAGCATTTGAGGAAAGAGAGGTGTAAAATCCATATTGCCATCTTTATTCATGTTTTAAAAAACTTTAGGCTTAAGGCAACGGATTTTATAAACTCTTTTATGGGGTTGCAGTTGAAATTCATTTAGCACTGCTTGCACAAACCTTGGATACATCAAAAAATTTGTTGAACTCTTTACATTGCCTTGCATACTTGTAAAAATATATTTTGACCAATTAAAAGTCCTATCAATGGCTAGACAAACCAAAGGGTAAGCCATTGTGGAACTGAATTGTTCATAAGAAGTTTTCTTAGGACTTAGGCAATGCAGAAGAGTATGTATCAAAAATCTCCAATGAGGACAGAAACCACTCTTTTTGAAAGTAGCCTTTTTGCCAGTGGTATCAAACCCCATGGAAGCAAGATGTTCATGAATTTATGGCATAGGTAATGTGATGATACCATTGAGATCATCCAATTGGAGAATTCTCCTCAAGGATGCCTCAATAACATCAATAGTTACCCGTCCACGTGGCTCTAAGAGCATCAACTATTTCATGTGTATGTTTATTCTCAATTGTTATGGACTGAACGAAGTCCAAAAGCGTGATTTGAGAGTATAGATTGTGTGATTTAAAAGTAAAGCATACCTTATATGGGTAGTATTAAGCAAGTCCACAATCTAATGAAAAATAGGGCCACTCTTCTCGTTTGACTTTTCTAAGTAGGCCACTTGGTTGTGCTCATCTGCAAAGGTGATAGGTGCCATAGAATCTTTTGATGAAAAATATAATATGTCAGTATGAATTAAGGAACTCGCCAATTGAGAGAGAAAGTTATATAGTGTTAGGGTTTAAGAGTTTTGCGCAAGAAAGATTATCTAAGGAAAGTATCTATCTTTAGAGGATAAATATCAATAAGGAAAGAAGATAATCTTCTAAAAAGTTACCCTATATATATATGGATATCAAATAACTCTCAACGGCTAGTAAAAAATTTGTTACTGACACAACAGTTGTAACGGCTAGAACAACAATGGTAAAAATAACACTATCGATGGAAACCGTGAACTAGCAGTGGTAATTTTTCACAAAAATTTCAAAGAGCAGTGGTAAAAAAAACATATGAAAATTGATCTCTTATCATAGTTTTTAGCAAACTACCGGCTATCAACGGATTTGATATGTCTTTACCATGAGCCGTTTGCTATGGACTAGCCAACTCTTAATCATAGAGAATATGGTGAGTTGATAACCATATAGTTTTTGGTAAACTATCAACCATAAACGGATTTGATGAGTCTTTACCAGTAGCCGTTTGCTCTGGACTAGTTAATTCTTATGTGGGTTAGACATGGTGAATTAATAACCATTTGTTGTGTGTCACAGATACACAACTTTTATGATCAACTCCCATCTTTGCTGCATAAATGTTAAACAGAAACACAAGCAAACATATACAAACTTATACAAAAATTTTAGTACCCAAAGCCTCCCTCAACACCAAAGATCATTAGACTCAAAAAGTTATGGATTAAGCATTCCAATACCTGTTACCAAGTATTGAAACCTACCCACATCAAGGCCTTTTGTTAATAGATCAGCATAGTTTTCATCATATGAATGTTGACAACTTGGATTAGCCTTTTCTCATAACAATCTCTTATAAAATGGTGTCTAATTTCAATATGTTTAGTCTTTGAGTGTTGAACTGGATTCTTAATTATGCATATAGTACTATTATTGTCAATATAAATGATAGTATTCATGAAATTGTACCCATAGTCCAAAAGTTGATTCTGAAGCCATAGAACTTGAGACGCAGAACTTGCAGACACCCACATTTCTGCCTCATTGATGAATTTGCCACCATCGTTTGTTTCTTGCATTGCCATGAAACTAATCTGTTTCCAAGAAATTGATAGCCACCTGTTGTTTATTTTCTATCCAAACTAGCTCCAGCATAGTCACTATCTGAGTAAGCAACCAAGTCTAGAGATGATTCTCTAGGATACCATAATCCCAGATTAGGAAATGCTTTAAGATATCTGAAAATCTTCTTCACAATAGTCAAGTGTGATATCCTAGGAGTGACCTGAAACCTTGCACAAGCACACATACCTGAAACATAATATCTGGTCTAGATGATGTAAGATACATCAAAGAACCAATCATAGATCTGTACATGTGCACATCAACTATTTCACCACTATTTTCCTTCAAGAGTTGATGTGTAGTCTTGTCTGTAGGGTGTTGGATGACTTGGCATCGAGAACTTGAACTTCCTTAGTATCTCACCACATTTATCTTGATTGATGAAAATACCATCGGCCTTTGTACTTGAAGTCCTAAAAGAATGTGAGTTCACCCATAGAACTCATCTTGAATTCTTCCTTCATTAGCTTCTCAAACTATTTGCACATCTCTGTCTTTGTAGAACCAAAAATGATATCATCAACATATACTTGAAACGCGAAGATATCATTCTTGTCTTTCTTGATGAACAAAGTCTGATCTACTCTGCCTCTATGAAACCCATTATCAAGGAGATAAGTAGTTAAGGTCTCATACCATTTTCTTGGTGCTCGATGAAGCCATACAATGCTTTAACCAACCGTGATACTTTGTTTGGATATTCAGGGTCCTCAAAGCCTGGAGGTTGTGAAACATATACCTCCTCATCAATCTGACCATATAGAAAAGCACTTTTTACATCCATTTGATAGACTTTAAAGCCCATAAAAGATGCATAGGCTAAGAATAGCCTAATTGCTTCAATTCTTGCAACTGGGCAACACTTTCATAGTCAATACCCTCCTCCTGAGTGTATCCTTGAGCCACAAGCCTAGCTTTGTTCCTAATAAATTCTCTTTCATCCTTCTTGTTTCTGAACACCCATTTAGTACCTATTACCTTCTTGCCAAAAGGTAAATCACAAAGCACCCAAACCTTTTGAAGCTTGAACTGAAGCAACTCTTCTTGCATTGCTTCCACCCAACTTTCATCTTCAAGTGCCTTGTAGACATTCTTTGGCTCCATTTGTGACAGAAAACACATGAATAGACATTCATTCTTGCCTTGATGATTCTTAGATTCATAGATTTCACTAATAAATCCATGAACATCAGGAAATTTTGTTTGTCTTCTAGTTTTCACTAGTGAATTGACATCTCCAATCACATTTTCAAGTGGATGTGATTTATGGATTGAAGTATGGGGAGTCTGAGAAACTACAATCTCACTTGGCATATTTGAGATTTCAACATCATTGGCTTGAGCTTCTCTCGTTATAGAAGTTGTAGTTTCCATTCGTGTTCGTGTTGAACTTGCCTAGCTGGAATCAATTTCCAGCGCATAATTTGGTTCATATTGTCCTTTCGTATTAGAAGGTTGATCATGCTTGGAATATCATCATTTCCATAGTCCTGTGCATATTATCTTGATCATCTACTTGATCCTTGCTTGGTTCATCATCATCAAGAAACTCTTGATCCTATCATAAGAGATATTAGATAGGTACATAATTCATAGTATGAGTTAGAATATCAAGATCATAGCCTTTCAGACTAGTTCCTTTGACATACTGTTTCCTGAACACAACATGCATACTCTTCAATCTTTGGGTTGTTAAGTTGTAAGCTCTGAAAGCTTTACTAACCATAGAGTACCCAACAAAATACCTTCATGGACTTTTCTTGAAATTTGCCCAGATAATCTATGGTATTGAGAATTGTGACATGACATCCAAAAGGTCTCATGAAGTCCGGATAGGCGGGTCTACCTCGAATAACTCATAAGGTGTCTTGTTCTTTGTTTTCACCACTAAAACCCTGTTTTGCACATAACAAGCGGTGTTAACTGCTGCACCAGAAAGTTATTGGCAATTTTGAAGCGCCAACATGATTCTAGCACCTCTATAAGTGTCATGTTCTCCTCTCAGAACACCATTTTGTTGAGGAGTTCTAGCAACACTAAACTCTCTTTTAATACCTTTATCTCTGCAAAAATCATCCATAGCTCTATTCTTAAATTATGTCCCATTATCACACCTAATGATTTTAACTTTCATATCATATTGGTTTTCAACTTCTGTGATGAAGATCTTAAGGATGCCAGTTGTTTCATCCTTAGTGCTTAAAAAGAAAACCCATGTAAATCTGCTAAAATCGCGTCGCAACAAGACAATACTTAAGATTTAAGTTGCTCACAGATGTTGGACCAAACAAGTCCATATGTAACATTTGAAGAGGGTGAGCAATAGAGTTAACCATCTTTGACCCGCAAGAAGCTGTGATGTTTACCTTTAAGACAAGCAACACAGGTTTGATCATTCTCAAATATTTTCTGAGGTAATCCTCTTACCAAACCATCTTTAACAATCTTATTTATGGTTTTGAAATTAACATGACCAAGTATTCTATGCCATAGCATGGATTCATCCACTGTGGCCTTTGCAAGTAAGCAAGCATAATCTTCCTTAGTAACAATGTTGTTCATATCAAAGCTATATAAGTTGCCTTTTCTAGGAATCTTAAGAAGAATCGACTTTCATGCATCTTAAAGTCCTTAAAGAGAACAAAGCACATATCTTTTGTAAAAGAACATTGTTTTCTTGTCACACATTTGTGACACACTAAAAAGATTATACTTAAGCTCTTTTACATATATACGTGTTCAAAATCCAAGTTACCAGTTTTGATTACCCCTTTTCCAACTACTTTTCCATTAACTCCACCTAAAGTGACATATTGTCTATCATAATGTTCAAAATATGAGAGATAGGACTTGTTTCCAGTCATGTGCCTTGAACATCCACTATCTGTGTAGCCTTGATCTGATCACTTTGTCCTTGGATGTTCATAAAATAAAGTAGAGTTAGTTTCTTTTGGGGACCCAAGCCATGATTTACTTGGATCCTGTATCAATATATTTAAATCTATCAAAGGTCATTGATACACCATTGGGATTGGTTGATGAGGTAATTCCTTTAGGTTTCCATTCCCAACGTGTTGAGGCCTTCACAGCATTGCCCATGTCCCCCATTTTCTTGTTTACAACCCTTGCAGTGGGAACTTTTAAATGAGTAGTGGAACTGCTTGTTTGGTTTTAGGTACCCATTGTTGGTTATAATGAACTTTTTTATTTTGAAAAGTTCTTTTCCCTGTTTGTGCAGATTTTGCAAAAGTTGTTTTGGGCTTTGCACTTGTAACAAATGATTTAGGTGAGCAGTGTGCAGTTTTAGCAATGGCAAAAGTTTTAAGACCACTTCTTAGTTTAAATGCTCTTGGGATCATTTTGCTGTGAGAATTAAGGTGTTTATTGTTTTGAAACCTGTTAGATTCCACCCTTTTATTCCCATGGACTTCCCTTCTCCCAACATGATAGTCACAATAAGCATGTAAATGATCAAGACTACCACAGATATAGCATGCTTTATTGTTCATCACAAAGTCACTACCTAGTTGTTGAGATTTAACATGATTCCAACTCCTCTGGTTACCCCTAGGAGGTGATGACTTGTTCCTATACATCTCAGCATACCTTATAGTTGATCTAGGTTTATTAGCTTGTCTCCTAGGTTCCTCTCAGATTTTAACGACTTTTGGGATAGAAGCCTCTACATCCTTTTTAACATTCTCATCAACAACTGATGAGTCACTAGCACTTTCAAAAACATCATTATCAAGCTTAACCTCTTCCTCACATTTCATAATTTTAGGAGGACCATATTCAAGAATAGGTTCCTGAAAATCTTCTAGACCTGTATGAGCTAAATCTATACGGAGGTGATGGAACACCTCTTAGTGGTGGAGCACTGATTATAACCAATACCGGACTTAACTTTATTATGTATTTGAGCATTCCAAATTTTATCAATTGACTTAGACTGATAATAACAGGTGTCAACAATTAAATTGACATTCTCATTTATCTTTCTAAGTTTTTCAAGCTCTTCTTGGAAAGCCTCATTCATACTGTCAGATGATCTACCTCTCTTCTAAGAAGAATCATATCATCATTATATTTTGACTCACTATCTCTATAGTACTCTAGTTGCTTTTCTAAAATAGCTATACCTCTCCTAAGGTTTGACACAAAGATAATTAGCAAAGAACAACTCGTTCTTTGACTTTCATAAGATTCATTAAGTCTTTCAACTTCTCTAGCGACCCTACATGTTTTACAACAACTTTCAAAGTTTTGTACCTCAGTCGAGAAAGCCATGAGAGCAAATTCAGTAGACACAGAGCGAGATCAAGGTTCTTCCTCCTGTTCATCACCATGAAACTCCAATCATAGCTCACACCATCAATTGCCAACATTGCCTTTGGTTCTTCCACGTTGGTTCTTTTTTTGCTTGTACCAAGTAGACCTGTTGTCCTTCATCTTTGGTCTTCTGCATTCCCTAGCAAAATGCCCCAACTTGTGACAATTGAAACACTCTACTTTCTTTTGTCAACCCCAGTAGCCACCACCATTGATGTGAATTGGCTTGCCAGTCTTCTTGTAGAATTTCCTAGCCCTCATGCTAAGAATAGCTATTTGCCATTTAATATCCATCTCCTCCAAGTCATCTTCATCAATTTGCTCTATGTCTTCATGAGTTAATATAGAGCCATTAGCTTGAGTGGAGATAAAAGCATAAAAGGTAGGGTCTCCAATACCAGCAGTCTTCTTCTTTGAACCTACAGTGGTAACACTAACATTACCAGGGGAGACTGTAGAACCAGCAGTGGCAATATCATCATCACAGTCATTCGGGAATCATCACCGCAACAGAGGTTGACAACAAGCTCAAGCTGCTTGAGCTTGTACCAAGTTTCCCAGCCTTCTTCAATCTTTGTTTAATGAGTTTGAAGTTGTTGTAAAGATCATTGAGCTTCATAGTTTCAATATCTAGTTTATTTTCCAGATCGTAACATTAGTATGAAACTCAAGGCAAACTTTAGAAACTTCAAATTGAGGTCTTCCTTTTCTACCTCAATGCCAAACACAGTCGGTTGTGTAATTCTGAGTTTGGTGAAGATGCTATCAAGTGAGTCATTGCTTGAAGCAGAGAAGTTTTCATAACTTTGCTTCAACAATGTCTTTTGTGTCTTCTTTGTAGCATCATTGGCACCAAACACTAAGTAAATTTCTTCAAAAAGTTCTTTAGCTGTCTTGAACTTGCTGAATGCTATGATCTAGTCTCTAGGGAGAGTCATCAGCAACAAACTTCTTGCCTTTAGATCATTCAGTATTAGTCTCAAGCACAGAAACTGTCACAACATCTATATCACCAACCTTCTGAGTCTTTGTCACAGGCTTGAAAGAATCACCAGTTAAGATGATCTCCCATAGAGCATAGTCTTGAATGAGAAAGTATTGCTCAATCATTATCCTCCACATCTCAAACTCATTAAGTTTGAGCTTAGGAAGTCTTGGAGTTGGACTGGTTGTTTTCCATCTCCATTGAATTGAGTGAGTAGGTTAAGCGTATTCCTTGGATCTTCTAAATCAAAATATCATAACCTGGCTCTGAAACCACTTGATGGATCTGGACACACACCTTGTGTCAGTGATATTTTGAGTTATATTAATAAGCACGCGGAATTTACTTAGTAATACTTAGAAGATGGATTATATGATGTATTGTAAGTGAGAACAATAAACACAAAGCTCCAATATTATTAAGAAATAATACGAGTGATCTTGCTTATCACTAGGGTTACACCTTGAAGCTAATATGAACAATACGGTATACGTATGTAAGACAATGACCTAGAATCTCCTTTTATAGCACAAGGAGTCCTTTACAAGATAAGTATAATCCTAACAATATAGAATATACACAAGATCTTTTCTATACTTATCAATACACGAATACTTATCAATTATTATCCTAACAGCAATGGTAATATTTGTACTGGCAGTGGTAATGAGTTTCCACTGCTAGTGTAATCTTTAGCAAGTACCACTACAAGCGTATCGTGGTAACTGATAGTATTATTCCCAACATGGAGACCAGATTGTTGACAGTATCGAGTATTATCTCCAAAAATGATACGATGACAACAAATATAGATACAAAAAAGATAACTTTACGGCAGCAGGTGGGGTGGAGAAAATTGAGGAGATCAAAAGAAAGCGTCCAACGAACAAGACGCAAGAGGATTGGGATGCGTTGGTAAATTTCTGGATCGACACTTTATAATAATAATAATTATCATTATCATTATCATTATCATTGTTATTATTATTATTATCATTATTATTATTATCATTATTATTATTATTATTATTGTTCTCTAAAGGAAGATCATACTTCAGATTGGCTTAGGGTGGCTCCGATATCTGGACTGGGACAAACTATGAGTGCTAGGGCTTATCGTTGTGTGATATGCTATCGGTTGGGTGTTCCTCTTTTCACCTGTTCGTGCACCGTGTTCAAATTGTTCTAAGGTATTTACGGAGATATTTATGGGGATCACGCTTGTTTGTGCGGGTATTGTTGGCATTAAACATCGGCATAACCTTGTGAGTGATGTTCTTGTTGATATATGTTCTCGGTCCGAATTTCGGTTCGAAGGAGGTGGATATTGGGCTTTATGGAGATAGGGACGATCCACGACCGGTGATATATTGCTTTACTCTTGGGATAGTGGGATTGATGTATGTGTTGATCTTACGGGATCGTCGCCTTGACGCATCGGGATGACGATTTTATGCCGTGGTGCGCGTCATTGATGCCGCACAACGGAAACGTGTCAAGTATGATGCTAAATGTGCGGATATTGGATATGGGTTTCTCCTTTTCATTTCTTCTATTTGGGAACTTGAGAAGGATGCAAGAACATTACCGAAGCGCATCGACGATTCTATGACTCAAGATATTGGGGCACGGTCTTGCGTTCATATTTTTAATAGGATTGGTTTTACTATTGCTAGAGGAGTGGGGGCCCAGTTAGTTTCTCGGCTTCACTAATTTTTGTAAATCCTTTGAGTTTCTAATAAAGTGTTGATTTATAATTAAAAATAAATAAATATAATAAATAAATAAATATAATAATAATAATAATAATAATAATAATAATAATAATAATAATAATAATAATAATTCATTTATATAATAGTTTTATAATTTAAAATACGCAGGTTAAGCTTTGGACAAACCCCAAGAAGCAGAAGATATCAGAGGTCAACCGATAAAACCGCATGGCGAACACGAGTTCTAGCCTTCACGGATCTCAGTCGTATGCTGTTATTCTCCATAACTTTGTAAGAAACTATTTAATCATTTTATTTATATATATATATACATGGTGTTGGGTGTGTCGTTATTGATTTTATTTCTAAACAGTTGACCAGCAGGACTGAGGCGGCGGTTAGAGAAGACTTGATAGAGCTTTACCATCGGAACCATACAGGGCGATGTCTTTGAGTCCCCGTTATCCGAGGCTAGATATGTAAGTATAATTTATTTTCAAAGTCACCCATTTTGATGAAATATAATGCATCACGACTTATATATTCCTTTTCTTGTTTTTTTGTAACTAAACATAACGAGATGATACGGATGCGAGAAGAGAGCACCTCCGATGGGACTCGCATGACTGACCGCGAGATTCAGGTACCGTGATTGGTGGTAAGAAGCGGTCATATTCCCTGGTGTAGGTCGTGTCTTACCCGGTCGTGGAGTGAAGAAGACCTTTAGCCTCCCCGACCTCCTGATGAAGCGACGCGGTCCTCACTGCGGGAACAGTGCAGAAACAGACCAAGGAGCTCGCTACACAGAGGAGTCAGATGGAGCAGGTCATGGAGTTTGTGAGGTCATTCCGGGTTGGCGGAGCGACTACAATCCCCAGGATCAAGTGCTACTCCACCGTGTGTGCTCGGATCGGTGCTACTCCAGAGGGTGGGCGGGATCTCTGCTACTCCATCCGTGAGTCTACGGATACCGACGATAGTGGTGGTAATGGGGTTTGAGATGCGGATTTATGTTACTTTAACACGTTTTGGATATGTTTGTAGAGAATAACATGGATTAGTATGTCGTTTATGTGCATTATGTGCTAGGATTCTCGTAAATGGATTATAATGATAGTTTTGGACCATTTATGATAGGTAGCTTATGTATAGTTTTGTAGATGATCATGCGTTAACGGTTTAGGAACCGTTTTGGCGATTTTGGAAAAAGATAACTATGTTAGCGATTGATGGGTATATATGATATTATGTTTAGCGAATTTGTTTTGTTGTAGCATAAAAGTGTTCAAAAAAACAGTTGTGACATTGTAGATTTTTTCCGAAAAATTTCCGAAAAATGAATTACCCATTTTAAAGAATATGCAAAATGGACTTCCTTTCCGGACATGTCCCCGCAAAGGATAAAAGCTAATTTCATATTATTATCGGGACAAGCCCCCCAAAAAGAAACACAACAAGATGGCGTAAGTTGTAGGGACAAGTCCCCTGCAAAGGGTTTAACTCAACAGTGCTATCCACCTTCCCGACATGTCCCCAAGAAAACGGTGCCACGTCGGACTAATAACGTAATTAGGGTACTTAAATTAATGTCCAAAAAGTTTCCCGGGGACTTGTCCCCAAAAAAATAGATGCCACGCGGACATGTTTGACCGGCCCGACATTGGCTGCGGGACCCACATGTCCCGGGAAAGGTGGTAAATAGTCCCGGAAAAGTATTACCGAGAGGGTATTGCCGGGGGGACTTTCGCCGGGGACATATCCGTGGGGAAAGGTTTCGCAGGGGACATGTCCCCGAAGAAAGCCCTGAAATTTCGCCTGCGAAAGCTACGATTGTTATAGTGGTTGGTACTTAATTATATTTGGTTCAACATGACAAAATGTCAAAATATGAAATATGATGTCTTAAACTACTTTATGTAATCTTGTTACACGTAAACAATGTACAAGAACTATCATTATAGATTATATCTTTCTTTATTTTGCTAAAAAAAAAAGAGATTATATATTTCTTTATTATTAACAACTATTTGTAGGTTTTTTTTTTCCGGAGAAGTTGGTAATAATTTAAGATGAATAGATGAAAGTGAAGGATGTTAGAGCAAAGAAAGTTTGAAACAAAGGACTGAAGTGTAATTATATAAACCAGTTTATTAAAGACAGTTCACAAGAGTCAGAGCCAGGGGGTTCACTTGAATCCACCCCGATCTCAATCTATTCTTCCCTTGAACCCCCTTTTATTTGTTTCCTGAACCTGCTGCTTGGACAGTTGAACCCACATTGGTCACTTATATTATTTTCACTTTGCACCCTACGTTTTATAGTTTTTAGCCTATTGTTCTTATCTTTTAGTTTCATTTACAAAAAGTGCAAATTGTTAAAACTTATCAAGTTTGATAGAATTAATTGGGTCCAATTTGTTTATGAAATTACAAGACATGAAGATCTTCAAAGTTCAAACCCTCTGAATTTTGTTTGCTGAACCCGCTGCTTCGGCAGTTGAACCCACATTGGTCACTTATATTATTTTCATTTTGCACCCTACACTTCATAATTTTAATATTTTATCGGTAAAATAAAAAATAAAAAAAATAATAAAAAAAAAATAACTTCATACTTTTTACTGAATTGCTCTAATATTTTAGTTTTTTTAACAAATAAGTGTAAATGGGTGTGCAAAATTAACGTTTGAAACTGTTTTGAACCCAAGTTAGAGGTGTGCAAATGGAAGTGAGACAGAGTCTTTGGGCTTTTGAATTTGGGCCTATCTTCAGGTGGGTTGTAGTATCATTGATGTGTATCATCATAATTCATAAGTAACATGAATGGCTACTCGAACGAAACCAAGTTAGCTAGCACCCGGTCAACCTACTGACACTCCATACCTTTGCATCACCATTTTAGCCTCAGGTGAGCCCGTAAGAGATCGAGCCCAAACTTGAGATATTTGGGCAGAAAAATCATTTATTAGCAACAAGGCCTATTGGTATAATTCATTACCAGTTGATTTTAACGACACATAACCATGAGTCCATAGACAGGGACGGAACAAGGACACAAAGCAACCAGGGGCACTTAGAATAAACTAAACATTAATACGAACACGGCTTTTAGGGAACAAATGTGCTAAGAATCGATGTTTTTTTAGCAAAATTAACACTATGCCACAAAAATCAACTAGTGTCTCGGGATCTTCCGAAACCCACCCTGATTCCGTCACTGTCCATGAATATGATCATCCATTGCTAAGAAACCATGAATATGACATTCCTTTGGCTATCGCATAGGTCCACAAAATACGAAATGGATTGGGTTAAGTGGTGTGGATTCACGTTTTAATCTTTGTTGTTTCCTTTTACTGAAATTGTACCTCCCTGAATTTGTATCTCTAGCTTCTTGCTAGCTTTTTATCAATGAAGTTGAAAGTTCAAAAAAAAAAAATTTACTTTGTTTTGCCAAAAGTATATTAGTATACTTGTCCTTTCGAGCCAACTACTTGGTGCATCATCAAATGTACTCGGCAGTAAAATCTGTTAGATCAAAATTTAAGGTTCATTGATCCCATATTTGCATCATTTCTTTTTTCGGATAGAATTTCTAAAAGTAAATGATGGTGGTTGTGATTTATAGCACCCTAGCTCACATATAACTAAAAAAACCTTATCTTGCAAAAAAAAGAGCCCCGCATATTTAATTGGTCTAGTGAACTGTTGTTAATATACTCGATATCAATTTTGTTAATTTATCGAATTAACCAAAGGTGTTACACATGCATATGATAGACCAGACAATCATTCGCGCATAGCGCCAACAATGTATAGTATTATTAATTTGTATGTGTAGTTTTTTTATGTAATGTAAGTGTCAGTGGCGAAAGTTAATGGTTTAAATTATAGTTAAGTATTTAAATATTTAACAGATTGCATTGACTTCTATAAGTATAGTTATTTTAATGTAATAACCTTACTTATTTCTTTAGTTATTAAATTTTAATCAAATGTGTTTTCTTTATATGCGGAAATAGAAAATATGAAGTTTGTGTCGGATCATAGGTATCGCATAACGTCAATATCGGGCGGATCTATAGTATATGTAGGTGGTGCCCAGAACCACCTTAGGAATCTGAAATCATTTAGAAGCGATGTAATAAAAAAAACGATGACCTACCTTAGAACTTTATCAAGAACCACCTTAGAGATTAAAATGACAAAAGAAACTCAGTAACAAGAGCTAGTAGATCTAATTAATAAGAAAATATAAGAAAGAAATAAAAAAATCCGGCCGGAAATGTTGTAGGATAGTTGTCGGAGTAAATGAAGAAGACGAAGTAGCATCTTTCGTGTGAAAATTGACATATAGTGAAAGAGTGAAACTTTTTTATTGATGTGTGTGATGGCTTAAAGCATACATATATAGTATATTACTTAGGTGTGTTTGCTTGTGACTTAATATGAAAAAAATTGAATTCATTAAGTTATATTAAAGTTGTTTATTTATAACTTAATAGAGATATATGACTGAAAATATTAAGCAATAAAACTGAGATCGTCTACGTTAAGTCATCTCTTAATTAAAAATAATTTAATAAAAAAAATTTACAAACAAGCACTTACAGAGAATCTTTTCTTTTTTACACTAGTACTTCTAGTCTACTAATACTACTTAAAATATTGTTATTTTGCCTTTGAGTTTTTAAATTTTACAAATACTCTTTTTTACTGCATATGTACATATGTATTTTCTCTTTCGAATTTAAAACATACCTCATTTATGTACTGATCGATTTCCTTTTTTAGCGTAATACTCTCTCCGTTCTAAAATATAAATCCACTTTGATATTTTTGATTGTTTCAAATTTAATGTCCACTTTTAATAACAACTCATTAAAATGCTTGTAAGTAGGTGGGAATGAAATTTTATTGGTTAACATTCAACTTTTCTTAAACTTTGTGAAATTTGAAAATGAACTTATAATTTGGAACGGATGAAGTATAAATCATGCTAGCTAATTTCATCTATAAAATATGGGAGTTGATACTCACACCAATTTTTTTTTATACATACATCACAATTGTGCATTACTGTTTTGTACAATGTGCATTACAGTGTTGTATAGTGTGATGTATGTATAAAAAAAATTGTGTGAGTATCAACCCCATAAAATATATTCTTATGATCTCTTTGACTCAAACTTGTTTGTTGCTCAAATTCTTCATACATGGTTAAAAAGACACGGTACGACTTATTCGTATTTATTTTTGGCTTACCGCGAATTAAACTTTTGGACATGTAATTATTTTGATTTTTCGTTACATAAATGAAACTGGAGTTAGGTCTATCAACCCGACCCGACACATTGACCGGTTGATATATTAATTTTTTCGCATCTACTAAATCAAGGAACCACCTTGTATTTGCGGCTGGATCCGCCACTGGTCAATATGTTTTTTTACAACATTGAAAATCGAGTCTCCAATATGGTTGTGATCAATGTGATTCTTCGACGTGGTAAATATCAGTTGTTTAGGTAATTAGTATTAGTATGATAATAGCAGGCCGGTACGCATATGAATTTAGTGTGGTTTTTTCAATATAATGTTGTTACGACAATGATTCTCGGTATGGTTCCCATGAAATATTGCCCCCCCAAACCCAAAAAATAAATGTTCAAGTTGAGAATACAAATAAATCTTGGATTCAGCCCCCCTCCCCCCAGAATACAAATAAATCTTCTATTCAGCCCCCCTCCCTTCCAAAAAAATAAATGTTCAAGTTCCGCCACTGATTATAATATACTATACAGAGTAATCTTTAGTGTAATTCGATCTGATTTATTAATTATCCAACTAAAAGCATCGTAATCCTATCATAATCTAGCTAATTTAGGTATGACTCGATTCATGATCAAACCAAACTAAACTAAACTAGACTAAAAGAACGAATCATGATCCGTATATATCAGTCTATCTTTTTAGTTACACAACTCACACTTTTCGCGTCGTCGTCCCCACTTCAAGTGTTATAACAACATAATCAATCCAATTAATCGTAGTTTCAAAACTTTTTCGATGATGTTATACACGTTTTCTATAGTCATCTTTAGTACAATATTAAATCTAAACTTTTCACTTGGTAAAAATGAAATTGGTATGCATGAGAAAGTTATGGGGTCGTTTTCCTTGACGATGCATGCATAAAATGGAGACTTGTGGGTCCTTCTATTATCTTTCTTTTACTTTATGCCTAAACTTTTTTTTTGCTTTGCGAAATTCCTCTATCTTCCCCATTCCTTTCTGACTAAGTGTTGCAACATAGCCCTTCAAATACGAAAACAAATTCTTCCAACGTACAAAGTATAGTAATCTTATTCAATGAGTTCATACGTCTTTATACATAGAAGGGTACCCGCGCAATGCGGCAGCGGGTACCCGATAATTATTTTTGTGACGAGTAGTCCGGTGGTTGCGGTGGCTCCGTCCCTATGTAACACTGTGCGGATGGAGAGGTCCGGTGGGGTTGTTTCACTATGGTGGTGGTGTAATTGTTTGTGTTTTATGTGGGCATTTAAATAAAACGGGTTGTTACAAAATAGCTCGCATATAAAGACCTTTAAATATTCATTTAACATATGTATGTATTGAACCAATGTAACTTTTTATTAAAGGGATTTTAATAGCCTTAAGTCATATTGACCATTTTGTATAAAGAGCTTTTATTAGTGGCTTTATTACAAAACGTGAACCATCACAATTAAAAGTATTGACCAATATGTTAAACATTTACTAAATGGTTTATTTTTAATAAAGAAATATTTTTGTCTTAAAAATTTTAAGACTACTTTATATAGAAAGTTCCAAACCTTTTATAAAGTAGTATAGATGAGTGTGAATGATGGCATTGCTATACGAGAACAAATTTTTACAATAGATACAATTATCGCCCTTGAGATTTTATGAAGCAGCGATGCACTCAGTTCACTTAGTGAAACCATGTAAACTCGAAACCTGATTCTAGTTTAATTGTACATTAACCTGAATGTTCAAGCTCGATGAACTAATCAGCATTCTAAAGCTCGACTTGACTAGGCTCAGTTAGCAACATCAAAACATTTGTAGCAATATTAATAAAGGGTAATCTTAGATGGTGTTTGTTTTCTTAAAATAATAATAATAATAATAATAATTTTAACAGTCTCTTAATAGACTAAAGCTCTTAGTCGGTTAGAGCTTTTAGGTGTTAAGTGTGTTTGTTTTTTCTTTTTGGCTCAGAGACAAACAAAGTTAAAAACATCTAAGCGGACCAGACATGGAAGGAGCATCTCTTAATGCCTCTAGTTGAACTAATAAATATTCAGACAATTTTCTTTAAAAAAAAACAAACAATATTATATGATTTAGATTCAGACATTTCCGCCTCATATTCAGATTCAGATGTACAAGTCAGATTCATAGCCTCTTAATAAACAAACAGCACCTTAGATTGCGTTTATTTTCTTAATAAAATCACTTAATACCTCTTAATAGCATATAAATCTAAACCGTTAAAGAGTTTTGGACAATTAAGGATGTTTATTTTTTTCCTTCGTTCAGATGCATTAAGAGGTTTAAACCTCTTGGCCAACAAGACTTGGAAGAGGTTCTTACTACCTCTTAATAATATATAAACTAGTTTATTTTATTTATTTTTTATTTTTATTTTTTTAATCATTTAGACGTTTAAAAAAAATAAAAAGCATTATTTTGAGTTTTCCCTCGTAAATTCATATTTAAATGTGCAAATCAGATTTACACTCAAAACTCTTAACAAACAAACAACACCTTAACAAGTACCAAATAATTTGATCGCTAACTCAGAAGCCTAAACTTGACTTCAATTGCTTTTAAGCCGATTTCAAATAATCTCAAAATAGAATCAATAATTAAACCATGCTAATAATTTTCAAAATTTCACATTATACTTTCTAAAACTAGAACCCTCATGACTTCTACAATCTTATTTGATTCTTAGGGTGGTGGCAGTGGATTCGGCTTGGCCTTCGGCATGAGGCATACCGAATGGTGTTAGTTTTGCCTCTTGCTCGGTTTGAATCGGCATGGAGGTGAGTATCACCAATTCGGCAAAGATCCCCGAATTGGCATGAACAAATATTCGAACGTTGGACATTAAATACAAACTTTGACCAAAAAAAACTATACGTTGTATAGTTTGAAAAATAGCCGTTTGGCTTTAAAACAAAAAAAAAATAAAAAAAAAAAATAAATTTACTCCCCTCTATATATTTCAAACATCAATCCAATTTTTTAACACAATTTAAATCTATGAACGGCGAAATGGGTGTATTTAATGGGCTATACATCCAACAAGTAAATTTTAAACTTTTTTAATTTTATACTTTTATTAATTTATAATTTTTACTATTATAATTGTATATTTATATGAATTTATAATTATTACTTTTATAATTGTAGAAACGTATTCGTGAGAGTGGGTGTAGCGATGTTAACGTGATGACAAATGCTATGGCCGATTACAAGACCAAAACTGGCAAGACATTTACTCATATTGATGCATGAGACGTTGTTAAGCAAGAAGACAAATGGTTGGAACAAGCGGATATATTCGGCTGAGGATCTACCTCTCGTTCTGACAAAGAAAAATTAAAAGTCGTCGGAATCCGCCCACTCGGTCCGGAAGCAATGAAAACAACACTGTGCTTCCCGATCGAATGTCGACAACACTCCTATCTTGGAAAAGAAAAGGCAAAGGCCGAAAAAGTCGTCCACAATAAATAGTGTAGCTGTTTCCTTCGACACTTACACAACAAATAAGACATAACTATTAAGGAGGTGGTGGCTACAAAAGTTGCAAAGAATAAAATGGCCGAAAAGTTATTGGCGACAAAAATGACTTTAATGGAAGAAAACATGGGAAGGCAATGAAGTTTATAATGAACCGCATGATCACATAACAACCAAGTATATTAACGTTCACTATTGAAAAAAAACGTGAGCTCGCGGCAAAATATGGATGGAATTGCAATTTTTAGATTAAGTATTAAGTTTATGTAATTTCCTTTTAAGTATTAAGTTCATGTAATTTTCTTTTAACTATTAATAAAATGTTATGTTTTTATTAAATTGTTTAATATAATTTTAAAAAAAAATGGGTAATGAGTTAGGCATGGTTGCCACTAAAAATCTATTGTTAGGTATGAGATTGGTATGAGATGAGTTGGCGGGATATTATTGGTAGATGGTAGACTAAGATTTAAAAGTGGTAGGCATGACTGCCACCACACTTAAGGGCAAAACACAGAATAAACCAAATAAAAAGGAGGGGGCAAAATGGGAATACATAAACAAGGAGTGGGCATTGGCTATATATATCCTCTTCATGTGATTCTTTCCTTTAATTTTTAGGTGTCCAAACATTAAACCTTTTATAAAGTCACAATATAAAAATATTTTATTATTATTATTTCTCACACCAATACTCCTTAAATTCAGAAAATCACCAACTTAATAAGTAGTATCACTAGCATTAAATATTGTACATCTCTCTACATTTATAAAAAATATTTTTTAGCTTTAAATTCATTTTATTTATTTTAGTTCCCACACTAAACAGACTTTTGACCGTTGCACCAAGTCTGTGTTTTTTCTCTCTCTCTAAACAAGTGTGTGTTTTGGTGTTTTTGTGTGTGTTTTTTAACAAGCTAAATTGCAGTTTCATAGTTCTTGTTCATGCACAACACTGATTAAACAACACCCAGGTAAGAATCTTGGATTTTGATGCTTTTTTTCTACTGTAAAATGTTTAAGTTTGACTTTTCGAAAGTCAAAATTGAAATAGACAATGTTGGTTTTGTGTCTTCAAGTTTTATAAAGTTTTGTTTTTTTTTTTGTATTGGTTTTATGTGAATATGATTCTTAATGCTTAAAAGATTGATTATGTGTAGCAATTCCACCTTAAAAATGCAAATGTTTGGATAAAAAAGTCAAAGTTTGACTTTTTTTTACAGCATTAGGTAAGTTACACTTGCTAAAACACAAAGAAACAATTTTTACAAAATGGGTATTTGATTTTTAGTTATATTATAAAGTTTATGATATTTTTATATTTTATTTATTTTTTTTCTGCCAATTTAATATTTTAAAGGTTTTAGCAGAAGCTTTAGTTAAGAAGAAGCTATTAAATTTTGGGGCATATTTACCCAACTTAAACATGATAATGTCATATTTACCCAAATTATGCTTTAAATGCATTGTACATCATGCATTCAAAAGTTGTATTTTAGGTAAATATGATATTTTCATGTTTAGATTGGGTAAATATGGAATTATCCCTTAAATTTTTTATTACTAAGGAATTTATTTTGAGTTTCCCTATGTTCTAATAATTCCCTTTATCTTTCTTGATCAAATGCTTTAATAAAAGTTAAAAATGACACATGTTTTTAATAGTTTTTGTCCCCTAAATTTATTTGTTTGTATTTTTTTACCATGTGATGAACTCTGCAAGGCTGCAGTTTTGTACCTCTTTGACTTTATTTTCTTTTGTTTATTTAGCCACAAAAAGATAATTTGTGTTGTTTTCTTGTGTTTTTATTTTAGAACTTTGTTTAGTTAAGTTAATTTTTGTCCCAAATATATTCCATTATTGTTACCATTTATAGAAAGTATTAATTTGTGATTTGATTTATTGTTTATATTCATTTCTTGTGTTTTAAAAAAGTTATTTGTTCTGCCAATCTGCATGTGCACCTTCAGAAATTTCTAAGATTTTGTGTAATCTTTGACTTTTGAAGTCAAACTTGCATTCATGTAATCTGAATTTAAATCCTTAATATCTTACATTTATAATATATTTATAAATAAAGTTTTTTTATATAGTCTAATGTGATAATCAGGATTTGTTGAAATTGAAAACCAATTCTTTGACCTTAAAATAGTCAAAAGTTTTTAGTTCTTTATTTGTGATTATCATTTATCTTTGAATGAAACAGAACTCAAGCTCCCATATGAATCAAGTAAACCACTCTGATTTGCATCATAAAAAATCCTAAAAGCACAAGAAATGGGATGTTCGTCATCAAAACTAGACGATGAAGAAGCCGTGCAGCTATGTAAAGACCGGAAAAACTTTATAAAAAAGCAGTGAAAACAGAACCAAATTCGCTACAGGCCACAAAGCTTACCTACAGTCACTCAAAAGAGTCTCAGCAGCCCTTAAAGATTATGTAGAAGGCGATGAACCTCGTGAATTCTCATTAGATTCATTCGCCACACCAACATTACCAACCACCAAAAAAACCGCACCAAGATTTATCACCATTTCACCAAACTCATTCACTATCGAAAACCCAAAAATTAACTACCTTAGGTCCGGTGGAAACCCGTCTATTTTTGTTCAAGAAAGCCCACCCGACTCACCGCAAAGTGTCATAGTCGAGTCGTATAATAACTCGCCTAATTACCAATATGCAGCCGATAGTTTCTTTGGTATGCCAACACAACCACAACCGCAGTCACAATCATCTATTTTTAATTACAGTAGACCGAGTATGCCTCCACCTTCACCTCAAAGATCATCACAATGGGACTTCTTTTGGAACCCCTTTTCGTCTTTAGACTATTACGGCTATCCTACAAGACATAGTGATCATCAAAGTCACGTGCTTGATGATGATATCAATGGTTTACAACAAGTAAGAGAAGAAGAGGGGATACCCGAGCTTGAAGAGGAAACCGAGCAAGAAGATAGCTATCATCATACTCCCAGAATGAACAGAAGATCCAAAGGTCATGTAGATTGTGATCATGAAGATGATGTTACAGTTGAAGATGTCGACGACGATGATGATGATGAGTTTGAAACGGATAGTGGGGAGGAATCGGAAACAGTATCTGAGCATGAAATGGAAACACCACCGATGAGGAGTAAAACTCAGAATCTTGAGGTTTCGAAAGCAGAAAGTTCAGGGAAAGTTGCAAGTAATGGGACTGGAGATGGTGTTGTGAATCAAGAAAAGAGTAAAAATGAAGGCACGCCAGGGTTTACAGTTTATGTGAATAAAAGGCCAACGAGTATGTCGGAAGTTATTAAAGATCTTGAAGCTCAGTTCATGATCATTTCTGATTCAGCTAAAGAGCTTTCGGTTATGTTAGATGCTAACAGGGCTCAGTACGCATCAACATCACATGAACTTACAGGTTCGGCTTATTGATGGATACTTAATGGGTTAATAATGGTAAAACCACTTGTCGCAGTGGTTTAGTTCCTTTTTTAAACAACACTTCATGTATACCACATTGCTAATTTCATGTGATCTGTTGTTAATAATCATTTAACAGCTATGAAGATCTTGAATCCTGTGGCATTATTACGATCTGCTTCATCTTCCCGCTCAAACTCATCAAGATTCTTGGTGAATTCGTCTAGCAGTTCAAAAGAAGAAGGTTATGCTAGCAGCAGTGACTTATCCGACGACTCTTGTATGTTTCAAAACAGCCATCAATCAACTCTCGACAAATTATATGCTTGGGAGAAAAAACTTTATCAAGAAGTAAAGGTATACATTCATATCATTTTTGTAATTCATCCAAGGTTATTATTGTCATTTAGTGAGATATTGTAGATTGTTTTGGCCTAATTGGACAGGCTGGTGAGAAGATTCGAATAGCGTATGATAAGAAATGTGCTCAACTTAGGAACCATGATGTGAAAGGAGATGATCATTCTTATCTTGATAAAACGAGAAGAGTCGTTAGAGATTTGCATACGAGGATTAAAGTTTCAATACATTCGGTTGAAGCTGTGTCGAAAAGGATTGAAACATTAAGGGATCAGGAACTTCAACCACAGCTTCTTGAATTGATCCAAGGGTATTATTGTCATTTCCCTACTTCATAAAGTTTTTCGCTGTTTTTTAGCGATTTTAGTGAGTTTTATTCATCTACAATCATTATATATTAGTTATAAAGTTTCAATTTTTTATGATGATGAAATGACCAGATTATCAAGAATGTGGAAGGTAATGGCGGAGTGTCATCAAACTCAGAAGAGAACACTCGATGAAGCCAAGATTTTACTAGCCGGGACCCCATCAAAACCAAAAAAGTACACTCCATTGCACCCTAGTGAGCCACACCGGTTAGCCCGCTCAGCCACCAACCTTGAATACGAGCTACAAAACTGGAAAGCTTGTTTTGAGTCATGGGTCACTTCACAAAAGTCCTACATTCACGCCATCACAGGCTGGCTACTACGTTGCATTGGATCAAAGTCCAATAACACCACAAGCTTCCCATTTTCTCCTCGAAGGTCCAGTGGGGCTCCAACAATGTTCGCAGTGTGCATCCAGTGGTCCAGACTGCTTGACTCGATCAGTGAGGTCCCAGTACTTGATGGGCTAGATTTTTTTGCAGCAGGGGTTGGTTCTTTATATGTACAACAGCTCAAAGAAGGAGGTAGTGGAGGTTCGGGGCTAGGATCGTCGAGGAGGTTTAGCAGCGGCTCAGGGATGGAAATGGTCGAGAGTGGGAGACAACAGGAGGAAGAGACTGCCGAAAAAATGGCTGAAGTTGCTATTAGAGTGTTGTGTGCTGGAATGTCAGTTGCTGTTAGCTCATTAACAGAATTTGCTCTTAGTTCAGCTCAAGGGTATGCTGATTTGGTCAAGCAATGGGAGAGTGCCACGTGTCCAGAAAGTAGTAGTGGGACCAAGGTGTAATTTTTCTAGGAAATTTTTTAATTGGGTAGTTAGTGTGGTAGATGTAATTATTTAAAGAATATTTTTTTATTAATTTATATAAGATCCAATATGTATTTGGATGGAAAGTGGTAGCTAGAATTAGTTGTGGAAAAAAAAGTCATTGTAGCTTTTAGACTAACAAACCACATAAGACAAGGTGAAAGCTTGCAGAAATGGACCATGATTAGATGGTAGATCTTATAGTCTTATACTATAAAAAGTTTTTGTTTTTATTCAATCATACAGATTATTAGAGTGCAAAATATACTAGTCATTATCTGCCAACTAAAGAGTTAAACATAGTGAAAATTTCAAGAATTAGTGTGTCGTAAAAAACGACACTTTGAGAGTGGATTACAAAAAACAACATTGCACGCAACAAAAACAAAAGGCAAAAAACATAAATGAAACAAACATAGCATGTTCACGCACAAAACCTTGCGCGCCTCAGATGTCTGCTCGACACGTGTCCAATTTTGTTATTGAGAATCAATGAGAAGTTGACAAGCGGCATAGTGAGCGCAAAACCCTTTGCTCGCTCCATCCTTGCGCGCACCATGATTGATTTTTCACTTATTCTTTTTTTATATAATTTCTAATAATATCTTCATAAATAATTTCAAAATCTTGTGTTTTGTCCGCACGTGACACCATTTTGTTAGATGATAACTTTGTTTTCTGTCGAAGTAATTTTTTGTGGGTTGTTGCAGTTATCTTTCAGCCTTAGGAATAAGTCTTCTAGATACCTCAAGAGATGAACGACGCGTTAGTCTCGCCCGGGTGTTATCAGGACCCGACTCCGGCGTGAGTAAGTATGTGTTTTACCGAAGGTGTAGTATAAATGTATGTGTGTGAAAAATGATACCGATTCCCAAATCTGTATGCGTATATATACTACCCGATGTCATTGTCTGGTCCCTGGTCTGTCAAATACTTCATAGGGCCGTTGGCGATATCGAGTGACACTGCCCCGACATAATGTCTGGGGTCATGTCCGACATCCACGGGGATGAGACAAAGTGTATCCAAGCTAAATGCCAAAAGTACGTTGTCAGTCGGCGCGTCCTTCGGACGGATGACTGTCCTCGCATTCTCTTGGCTTGGACTTGCATTTGAGCATCGGTCCCTTCGGTTAAGAGTATCGGGCCTTTCGGTGTTATAGTATCGGTCCCTTCGGTTAAGAGTATCGGCCTTTCGGGTTAGACCGAAGGGGCATATACGTCGTCATGTCCCCCCCAGTATCATGTTACTTGTTTTCGACAAGTGATGTGATACTATATATAATTGTCGATTAGCTTCGTTCGGAGTGACTTGGTGAGTTCTGGTTATATGGGCCTCATTTTGGGTAATGGGCCCAAGCCCATTGGGTGAAAATGAGTTAAAATAATATATACCGTTTTCCGTGGGATCGTGCCACGTGGAAGATGGTATTCGTTGACGGTTCAGATCCGCCCCTTCGACATGACGTGACGTTTGGTGTCCCCACCTCC
The DNA here is from genome assembly GCA_910596185.1 of Chrysanthemum makinoi. Classification (NCBI taxonomy): domain Eukaryota; kingdom Viridiplantae; phylum Streptophyta; class Magnoliopsida; order Asterales; family Asteraceae; genus Chrysanthemum; species Chrysanthemum makinoi. Next base: position 277,060,128 of record OU343221.1, read on the forward strand.
TTTGCCTATATAAGCCCTTTAACCTTCATTCATAAATTTTTACCCTACCCACCTTTATACTGTTTGTTTTCGAGTATTCCGGAGAGATTCAAAAGCGTCACTTTTCCTTTTATTTCGTTTCGCTTGCGTTGCCTTCGATATTCTATGGCTTCGGTTGAGCATCCGGCATCCGACCTTGTCCCCAAGTCGGATATGCATATCTACTCCTCCGTGCTTTCAGGGAGCGGAGGGCCTCATTAATGATTACGGGATTCCTAGGGACCTCAATCCCCGTTTACCTCCGATAGATTTTACTATGGAGAAGCTGTAGGATGCCCTTGGGTTGTATGAGCAGTACTTACGTTTTCGGAGTGCGAGTTCCGTTTTCTACCTTTCTTCTGAGGGTGATAAAGTATTTCAAGGTTCACATATCACAGCTTGTGCCCATCGGACTGAATAGGCTTGTTATGTTTGAAGTATATTGTCGGAGCCTTGAGATTGAGCCGACCGTGAATCTATTTCGAGTTTTTTACAAGTTGAACAAACAGGGACACTGGTTCTCCTTCGCTAGTCGGACCAGAGGGAATTCTCCGGGGCGTATCTTTAAGGAAACTTGCTCAAGTTTGAAGAATTGGAAAGACAATTTCTTTTTGATAGACCGGAGGGCAATCCCAGATGCAATGCCTTGGAGGCATCCGGACTCTAGTGTTTCGGATGATGCTCCTCGGGGGTTACGTGGATGCTGATGTGGCGAGGCTTTGTGAGGGGATAGTGGAGCTTAGGCCCGTGCATTCGGGTCTCTTGTATGAGGTTGGGTTAACGAAGGTCTGGAAGCATTCTGGCTTTCGCCCGGAGTTTAAGGATATAGAGAAGAATGGTAACGCAAGCACACACATATATATATTTTTTTTTTTTTTTTTTTTTTATATATATATACCCATGTTTTCTATCTTTGTGCAGTTATTACCATGTCTCGCTACTTGCGCTTAAGGTCCGATTAAGGGTCCAGGTTAGGGAAAGGTGCTCCTCTGCTCAGGGGCGGAGATACCCAGCATGTGACCCAACCCTTGGAAGTGGGGAAGGAGGTTCCGGAGGTTAGCCGGGTGCAACGGATTGTGGAAAAGGCCGACCCAGTCCGTACTTGAAAGCGAAGGAAAAGAAGAGAAGCAGGAGGAAAAGCGGTCGACCGGTCCCTCATTTTGCTTAAAAGGAGAAGGCCTAATACTCCTTCCATTGATTTATCGTCGAGTCCGGATAATTCCCAACGGACTCGTTCGGCGTCGCCGCCTATAAATACCGCAATGCTGAAGACGTTGTAGATGGCCCCGAGCAAAGTGTGGCTGGCGGTCTTCGCGGTCCGGAGGCCACTTCACTGGAAGATCCTCCCGCTGTTGTTAGTCCTTATATCTCCGTTCAAGGTATGCTTTTGAACTTGTGATGCGTCTGCGTTATTACCTTGTTTCTTTCTTTTTTTTTTTTTATATCCTTCGTTTTTCTTACTAGAAACTGGACGAGTGGGACGGTGGCAGGTGTTCACGCGGTGTCGCCGGGCTAGCACCTTCCGTGAGGTACGTTGTAATCGCTTTTGCTTACTTTGGTTTGTTCTTCCTAACTTTGCAAGCTGTTTTCCTTTTGCAGTGGATTTGGCCGGATGGGTTCTGGGGAGCCGTTCATTCCTGGCTGGAGCCTACAACTTAACACCACTTTGAATGACGCTGCTCGTGGGATATGATGAGTAACCTGGCCCCTCCCTTCATTTTGTCGGAGCAAGAGGATTTGGCCGATGACAGGGCTTTGTATAGAGGATGGTTCGAGTTATGTCATGGGACCATTGCTATTACAGACGTGTTCAAGAGGTTCGAACGCTTGAGCCACCATTATGCGGATCTCTATAAAGCTCATTCCACCTGCTCTAGCGTCGAGACCTCACTCTTCGAAGCTCAAAATAATCTCCGGATTCAAACAGAGGTTAACCAAAAACTTGCTCAAGACAATCAGATCTCCAAGCGCCTCATGATGATGCGGCGGAAGGAAGAGGAGATGGGTTCTCGCCTGGTTGCTTTGGAGAGGGAGCTGAATGAATTAAAGATCAAAGATGAGGAGAGGGAGAAAAAGGTGGGATTGTTGGAAGAAGCCTTGAAGAGAAAGTCGGAGGAGTTGGATGAATCCGAAAAGGAGGCTGCAGTTTTAAGGGTGATTTTGAGAAGCTCGCCGTGCGCCCGCTGGTCACGAGGAGATCGTAAGGTTCAACTATGTGAAAGAGTTGATTCCGTGTCCGTTAGGCGCCTACATGGGAGTGATGAGTACCGCAAGCTTGGGGCGTGTTTTTAATGCCGCTATAGATTACGGTTATTTGGATGGTCTCAAGGTAGGTCGTAGCGACGAGGAGGTCGCGGGGATCCTTGCGGCTCAGAAAGACTTTGACATGGAAGCAGTCAAGGGTTTTGTGGCTGCTTATGATGAGATGTTCTCGAGGTCTTTTCCTTATATTGAGAAGATCAAGCGGTCTTATCATCTTCCTCTTGCGGACTGATGAACGTGTTCCCGAGGGGGCCGGAGCTACCCCAGGGGCGGGCACATCCGGAGAGTCTTAGTGTCGGTTATTATTCGGCTGCGTGCCTTAACACGATGTATTTGAACAATTTGATGCTTTTTAGTACTTCGTGGTTGTACGCTATGTTGAACAATACTTATCGTTATTTATGATCAGACGGGGCCGTTCCGTATATCGGACCCTCATTTTTGGTGTGTATATGCTTGTGTATGCCGTGCTTTTTGTTAGCGTCTTGACACTTTCGGTCATTAAATTATGCCCGTAAGCAAATGTGCTGCGGCCTTCCCTAATGACTTAGCATTTTTCGGGGTATTGTTTTCGCGGTGGTAAATATACGGTGGCTCATCCACTGGCGTCGTCACGCAGGGGTATCTGCGTCGTTCGGGCACATATGCCTCGGCTCATCCCTAATGTCTTAGCATTATTCGGGGTATGTCGCCTACCGAATGGTGTGTGGCCTTCCCTAGTGTCGTTGCACTTGCGGGGGTAAATTAATTTTAGTTGGGGGTTTTTGGACACGCGGTCGGAGGTAGCTAATCTCCGCGGTCCGCCTACGCATGAGATATGGTTGTGGAAAATTTTCCTCCTCCGTCGTAGGTAGGGGAATATATATCATTACTTAGTGAGAATAAAGTAGTTCATGCCCGTAGGCTTACAATGCATTTTTTTTATTTAAAGAAAACATTTCTTCAGATTCATGGCGTGCCATTTCCGGGGTACTTCCTCTTCATCCAAAGTTTCCAACTTGTATGAGCCGTTGAGATTTGCCTCTTTGATCCGATAGGGGCCTTCCCACTTGGGTCCTAATTTGCCTTGATCTTCGCTCTGGCTGGCCCGTTTTTCGATACACGAATTCCCGGCTTGAAAGAAACGGCGTGCCTTCGGTTGTAGTATTTTTCCAGTTTAGTTTTGTATCGGGCTTCCATCACAAATGGCCTCTTTCTCTCCGTTCTTGTAGCAAGTCAAGGTTGAGACGGATATCTTCTTCGCCGGTGCTGCCGTTCGGTGGGAATCTTCCTCCTCCATCCCTTCTCTTATCCACTTACTGCACGTTGGCATGCCTATTTCTGCCGGTATGACCGCTTCGCTTCCATAAGTGAGGTGAAGGGGTCTCCCGTTACTAGTCTTGATGGAAGTCCCTGTGTGCCCAAAGGACGTTCGGTACCGTCTATCCATCCGGCTTTGCGCCTCTAACCTTGTTTTGATTCCCTCCATCAAGCTCTTGTTGGCCCTTTCTACCAGTCGTTGGCTTGTGGATGGGCCACGCGGTATATTAACACGCTTGATGTTGAGCTTTTCGCACCGCTTTTGAAGGGGTTGTCTACGAATTGCTTAGCATTGTCCTGCGAGCGATGACGGCGGGGAGGCCGAAGCGGCACACTATGTTATCCCACACAAACTTCGTGACCTCCTTCCCGTGATCTTTGCCACGTGGCTTGGTCTTCCACTTGGTGAAATAGTCGATTGCGACCAAGAGGAACTTGACCTTCCGCCGCGGTGGTAGAGGTCCTACTATGTCCATACCCCATTGGTAGAAGGGCCATGGAGCCATGATGGGCCGCTTGGTTTTGGAAGCTGTGGTATGGGGAGTGGATCTGGCAGGAGTCACACTTGATTATCTCGTTCTAGCATCCCGTGCATTGTAGGCCAAGTAGTATCCTTGCCGCATGGCCTTCGCCACCACCGATCGAGGACCGGAATGCATACCACAGGCTCCCATGTGTATCTCTCTTATAACGTAGTTTGCTTGCAGGGGACCGACGCACCTCATCATAGGTACTAAATAGGCTTTCTTGTAGAGTATGCCCTCTTCCATGACATATTGGTGATTTTCATCCTCGGGTTGCGGGCTTCATTAGGGTCTTCCGGCCATATTCCTTCCTCCGAACCTTAATGATGGGGTCATCCAGTTGTCTCCTTCCTCTTCAACAACATTGTTGACTTCTTTGCTTTCACGATCTTTCCTTAGCACCTCCACCAAGATTTCCTTCCGTCAGTGGTCAAAAGCGGCCGTGGCGGGTTTACTAAGAACATCGCCTTTTGATTCGACCTCTAGGGATGTTCCGGATGGTGAAGTTCTCAAAACTAGCTATGTACCCTTTTGCTTTCGCTAGGTACTTGATCATACTTTCGTGGCTTGCCACATAGTCTCCATTTATCTGGTTAGCCACCAACTTAGAGTCCACCGGACCTCAGGCTACTGAACCGCATACTCTCCGCCATCCTTAACCACTGCCGTAGGCTTCGTATTCGCTTCGTTATTAGTCTTTGTCGAACTCAAGTCGGATGGCATAAGTGAATTCCATTCCCTCCGGATTGATTAGCACGAGACCTCGCCCGAGCCTTTGTTATTGGATGCTCCGTCCGTGTATAAAAGCCATTTCCCCTCCTCCTTCTTCTTCGGCGTGGGTTGGTTGAAGTACTTCTCATTGTTTTCTCCGATGGGGGCTTCGGCGAAGTCTGCTAACACTTGACCTTTGATCGCATTCCGGGGTTCGTAGGTTATGTTGTATGCACCCAACTCCACCGAGTATTTAGCTAACTTCCCGGACGCTTCCGGCTTGTTGAGGACTTGCTTTATCGGTTGGTCCGTGATCACCTTAATAGGGTGTGCTTCGAAGTATCTCCGGAGCCTTCTTGACATGTGTAATGCACATAATGCTAGTTTTTCAATCGGGCATAGTTCTTCTCGGCCGTTGAGTGTTCGACTCACATAACGAATCGGTAACTGCCTTCCCTTCCTTTCCGTGAGGAGAACCGCTGATCGCTTCTTCCGCGGTCGCTAGGTATACGTACAATGTTTCTTTTGCCACGGCGTTGTTAGTGAGGGAAGATCACATTATCAACTTTTTTCATCTCTTGGAATGCCGATTCCGCCTCTTCTTCCACCGTACTCCTCCTTATTCTCCTTGGTGATGCTTTTGAGTGTTTCGAAAACGGTAAGGATCTTCGGCCGAGCAGGCAAGAAACGATTAAGCGCCGCCAATTTGCCGCGAGGCTCTGCATTTCTTTCAGGGTCCTGGCGATGCATGTCCATTATCGCCTTCGTCTTCTTTGGGTTTGCTCGAATTCCTTCTGAAGTTACCATATACCCTAAGAATTTTCCTTCCTCCATCCCAAAAGAGCATTTTTTAGGATTCAACTTCATGTTGATCTTCCGGAGGTTGTCGAATGTCTCCGCTATGTCCGCTAGCATTCCCCGTTCTTCCTTGCTTTTGATGACCATGTCGTCCACATATGCTTCTAGGTTCCTCCCTATCTGTGATTGAAAAGCGGAGTCTATCATCCGTTGATAGGTGGCTCGCATTCTTCAGCCGAATGGCATCTTGGTGTAGCGAGGTTCCTTGCTCGGTGTAGAACGGCTGTTTTTCTTCGTCCTCTCTTGCCATTTGTACCGGTGATACCCTTTGTAAGCATCAAGAAGCATTTGTATTTGTACCCCCATGACCGACTCGATCTTCCGGTCGATCTCGGCAAGGTAGTAATCTTTGGGACAGCGGAATTGATGTTCTTGAAGTCAATGCACATACGCCTTCCATCGCCTTCTTCACGAGCAGGGTTGGATATCCAGGTGGGGTATTTTACCGGCCTGACTATGCCGGCCTTGATCCATTCTTCTACCTCCTTTGTGACTGCCGACTCCGATCCGCTACCAACATTATTCGGCGCTTTTGACATACCGGTCTATTGAAGGGTTGGCATTCGTGGTATGCTCTATGATTCCTCTAGGAACTCGGTCATATCCGCCGGTTCCCATGCGAATATGTCGATGTTCCTTCGCAAAAGCTCTTTGAGGCGTCGTTTGCCCTCGGCCGACAGTGCACCTCCTATCGTCCAGCAGCTTGCTCGGGAAGGCGGGGTTGATCGCCACTTCCTCGGTTAAACCCACTCTCCTCCTGTTTCTTCCTTGTCTTGCTCCGGAACGATGGTCTGTAATTTTTCCAACCTCCTACATTCCGAAATGATGACGGAACGAGTGACCAACGTGGCAATTCCTCTAGGGGTTGGGAACTTCATCATGGAATGGACCGTAGAAGGTATGGCTCGCAGGATCTTTAATCCGGTCCTTCCTAAGATGACATTATATGGTGACGGTGCTCGAATAACTGTGAACTTCATCCTGACCTTCCTGTACAACCCTCGTCTCCGAATGATACATCTAATTCGATTTTTCCTAATGGGCGTGTTACCTGCCTCGGCAAACCCTAGCAAATCCGTCGTGTTTGCTTCATTCGATTCCTTATCTCATGAGGCGGGTTGTTGAAGCGATTGCGAACATTACCTCCACGAAGCTCCTTCATCTACGAAGACTCTCCTTACTAAGTATCCTTCCATCGTGGCTTCAACTATGAGAGGATCATCTGACACGTCCCCGTCGGGGAGAGGAGGGAACGTTATAGGTACATTCATCCATCTTTCCTCTTGTTCTGATGACTTCCTTTTCCTTCGTTGGGCGAGGTTGGATCATGTTGATGACCTTGTCTTTAGCTCTGCGTCATTCCTTGGTTCTTTCCTTCCTTCGCCACGAGATCCCGACTGGTGATTTAGCTTCCCTGACTCCAACGCTATCTCTAACTGTCTTTTGAGCTGATAGCAATCATTTGTATAGTGCCCCTTTTCTCCATGATAATCACAGTACTTATCTTGATTTTCCTTGCGTGGGGGATCACGCATCGGCTTTGGTGGGGGGTAGCGTTGGTGCTCGATAGCTAAGATTTCCTTTGGTGGTTTTATAAGGGAATCTAGGGTTAGGCGTGGGTTGCCTCGGTTCTGGTGATCACCGCGATGGGGCACATAAGGAGCCGACACATCACCGTGGCGGTGTGAACTTCCACGGTCTCTTCCCGAGTACGCGATGCCGCCCTTCATTCCTCTTATCTCCTCCGTAGTGATTCCGGCGACCACTTTCGTCCTTTGGAAGGGTCCCGTCAGGCTCTTTGGTTGTATCATAGTGTTCTCCCGAGGCAATTGGTCTTTGGCGAAAGCTTCTTCCGACCTTACGAAGTCGTCGACCCTAATCATCATCTCCTCCACAGTCTTAGGGATCTTATCGGCGAACCGCTACGCTCGGGCACTTGCACCCGTTCATGAATGAGGAGATCCTCATGATCTCTGGAGCTCCCTGTATGAATTCGTCTCGGTGGTCCACCTTTCTTTGAATTCAGGCAGCGTTTCGTTAGCTTTCCTGACTATTTTGGCAATTTCGGTGGGGTCCTTGACACAAGCTTTGTGCAGGGAGAAGCGAGCCTCGAACCCGATCCCTAAAGCTGCCCATTCGTCAATGCTTCCTGGCGGAAGCCCATCAAACCATCCCCGGGCTTTTCCATCCAACGTTTGTTGGAACATGCGGCACCACACAGGCATTGGCCACTCTCCATGTCCGCGGCTCCAAGAATCTGTTGAGATGGTCTTGGGGGTCCGTAGACCCATCGCGACAGCTTGATGTGGGTAGGCATCTTGTGTTCCGGAGCGGAAAACTCGATGATTCGTCTCTTGAATGGAGATTTGAGACTTCTTTGAAAGGTTTCGGCTGGTCTTCGTCTTTCACTTTGTTCCCAGAACTATTCCTTCTTCTTATTCGCCGCTCGCCCATCAAGAGTCGTTTCATCTTCGAAGTCCAACCGTAGTGGCTCAACAACGGTGTTCCTCCGGCTATTATGTTCTTTTATCATTGACTTAAGAGCGGTCACGTACCCTTCTAACCGCTCCTCGTCAATGGTGTGGAGCTTCCTCCCGGTTTCGGTGGTGTCGAACCCGTCATCCTGACTCAGGTAGATTGAATTTGGGTCCCACGGATGGCGCCAATGTCGAGTAATTTTTGTGGGTTGTTGCGGTTATCTTTCAGTCTTAGAGGTAACGCGTTAGTCTCGCCCCGGGTGTTATCCCAGGACCCGACTCCGGCGTGAGAGTAAGTATGTGTTTTACCGAAAGGTGTAGTATAAATGTATGTGTGTGAAAAATGATACCGATTCCCAAATCTGTATGCGTATATATACTACACGATGTCATTGTCGGTCCCCGGTGCAGTGCGTATTTCATGGGGCCGTTGGCGATATCGAGGCGACACTGTCGCCCCGACACTGTCTCTCTGGGTCATGTCCGACATCCACGGGGATGAGACAAAGTGTATCCAGCTAAATGCCAAAAGTATCTTGTCAGTCGGCGTCCTTTCGGACGGATGACCTGTCCTCGTACCCTTCGGCTTGGACTGTTGCATTTGAGCATCGGTCCCTTCGGTTAAGAGTATCGGGCCTTTCGGTGTTATAGTATCGGTCCCTTCGGTTAAGAGTATCGGGCCTTTCGGTGTTAGACCGAAGGGGCATATACGTCGTCATTTTCCATTTTATAATATAGTTTTAAGAGGATAATATCCCTGATGCAAATAGCAAAGAGTTATCTGCTGCTGCAATAAAAAATAGTCTTTGATTATACACAATGATCCTTGTTAACATCCCTACTGTACTGGTCCGTGATTTATATCTTCCGTGCTGTTTGCAACAAGAATTATTTTCCCATAGTTTAATAATATATTTGGTATTTGGACACCTTTTATCAAATAATGTTTTTGTTTGCTTGTTATCCAATTATTGCAATATTTAATTTCGTTAACCCCGGGCGTGCAACAAAACTTTTGCTAGTACTCTTTTGTTTTAACTCTCTTGTTTTTTTAATAATTGTTCGTGAACCAACCAGAACCCTACACATGGCACGGAGCGTGCAGAGGCTTTGCGCGCGCAAATGCTTTTGATCGCAGAGTCGATTTTGGTAATGAGTTATATTTGTGTCGATTTTGGTTATTTGAGTGGTGATGTGTGGAGTTTCGTAATTTAAGTAGGACCTTAATCGACAACTTCTGGTCAAGAAAAATGCAAAACAAGATAGCAAAGATGTTTGATGAACTTAAAACGAATGCATTGATACAGTTGGGCGCCATGGCATTATTATGCGCACCAAAAACAACCGAATAGTTCTAACAGAAACATAAAGCCTCTTAATAGTTTATACTCTAATCTCATACAAATACTTATGCAGCTTCCCTTCCTAAGTTTTGGGAATACAGATCTTATCAACTTCTAAAATGTAGAATAAATTTCTATAATGTTCGAAACTTAACATCACTACCTCAAAAGGGTACTCCTGTTGCTTCTACTAGGTACTAACCAGAGTCCACACCTCTTCAGCGTGAATTAAACACGGGTTTACAAATGTTGTAGTCAAATGCAGTTTGAATGACACCATTTTCATGGTGGTTAACACATTTTGTTATATAAGGTTCGGGTTATCTACGGAAGTGAATATTTACAACAGCAGGCTGCAAAAACAGTGTCTGCTGAATAGAAAGGGCAAGGGGAAAAACTGGATGAAAAAGAAATGAAGATATCCGCTTTGTCCTGCAATCTGTTACGCCAGCTTCAGGTCCTGACAAAGCAATCAAGTTACAAGCTTATTATCAACATATTTCTTCTTGATCTAAACAAGTAGAGTTTGACTTTTGAGGTCAAACAGGCTCTTTTTCAAATATAAGCACGGACTGTCAAGTTCTATATTTTTTAACCTACATCAAACTTTTTATGAAAATGTACAAACATACAGTATACGTCTGGGCTAGTTAACTTTGCAACAAACTCATAAATTAGAGGTCAAACACTCTCTCACAACTTAAAAATCGAGGATTCAAAAAGTTATTTGTGACATTTGTGACATAGTTGATTATTGGTGTAAACCTACGAAATTATATATTTATGTTTCAGACTTTTTACGGAATTATACAAAATTATAAATTTCTAATTCCAAGATATTGGTGTGAATTTAGGAAGTAAAAAGTCAAAGTGGACAGTTTTATTGGATGTGGAGTAACATTTAATGTGCAAACCTGGCTTAATTTTGAACTTGAGGGTATATGGAGGCCTCCTTAGAATAAATTTGATTGGATGGTCAGTCGACTGTCTATGTCGGTCAGCTGCAGAAATCAGCTGCATGCAGATATACAAACTTTCTAATGTCATTGACCCAAATCTGAAAAAGTTAATAATAACCATTGCAGGATAACCAATCACGAAGATGAATCTTTACCGAGTTTAAAGTATTCAAGAAAATAAGTGATTAAAGAAAGTAAATTTAACCCAAAAGGATTATTGGATCAGTCGCCAGATGTAATAATGAAAGAAGACCAACCTTTTCATCAAATCTAAATAGAGATTGATCAAAATAAGGTGAAGGACTCTGAGACTGACAATTAAACGGCAAAGAGGCCAGCACTTTCTTAACAAACTGCATAACATCAAAGCAACAATAATAAATCATTAATTTTTATAAAGACCTTCAAACCGCACTTTGACTAATGACGTCCGAATGTAACGACGTCCGGATGCACGTTGTTTTTGAAGTTGAAAAATAAGTTTAGTCTGAGCTAGAAAGTCAAAACACAGTTATACGGAATGGAGGAAGTAACATTCTGGGTAGAAGTTTCCGCCTATCTATGGATCAATTGGGTTGTATTCTATCTCCAATGGGTCAAACGAGCAAAATTTAAAACTTAGCTAAAGAGGAAACGTGTTATTTAAAACAGCTTACAATCTTAGTAATATTTTAATAATTTATAACGATCTAAAAAATATATACGGGATTCTTTTTGGGCAAGTATGCCAACGCGACCAGGTCGATTTTGCAACCTCTTAGTAATAAGAGGATGAAGATATAAAAAGCAATATGTCAACAGATTGATATATTACCAAGGAGAAGCTTGTAGCTTTAATTTTACTGCTCCTGAGTTGCTCGAGAGCGTGAATGTTGTTTGAATGAGATGATATAAAATTCATATACGGGGAACTTTTTGATGGTACATGGAAATGATCACAAAACTGTTCAAACAGCAAATAGAGCTCATCCGAGGACGTCTGCAAGATATCCCAAGGCTAATTTAACTTGTTAAAACATCAAAATACACTTGAATTAAAATTGAAGAGATAAGATGACCCACGCATTAAAGTAAATAAATACCTGATAAAATGCAATAATTTCTGTAGATTCCATGTTATATACAGCGAAAAATGCAGGGTGGTTATCGGCATTTCGGGACACCTGCAAACACATGAACAGAGCCCTTTATGAAGCAAGGAAATTTCATGGAATTTTGCAATATAATGTTTCTCCGTTATAAGAAAAATACAGCTATGAAGAGGAAATGTTATGAAAACCTACTGCTCCATCAACACTCCCAAGCTTGATTAGTAAGTGATGTCGATCCAGAAATTGCACCTACTTAAAAAAATTATAGACTTTATTATCATATCCAAGGAAAATAGTGTAAAAGAATCTGATTAAGTCAAAGCCCACCTTCCATATAATCAAATCGACATAATCTTGAAAGTGAAAATAAAACTTCTTTTTGAGGGATTGGATTCTCTGAACCAACAAATAAGAAGAGCATTAAGCAGAAAGTTCGATGATACCAAAAATGAACGAAAATATAACTAAAGTTGATGGTCAAAGACCAACCATCGTTTCATCTTTTTCTTCATTCCGTATCCCTCTGACTATAAATGAAAGCAACCTTTGCTTTATACCACTCAGGAAAGGGTTTTCTTGAGGAGGCTGTTCAGAATGAGGGCCATTTACAACATTATTTGTCGGAATCTGTTGCGCTTGACTTTTGTCAGCACTGATCTGCAGCATAAACCAAATTCTGTAAATACAAAAAGTGATGATTGAAGGCCACATGTTATATAATCATTTTAACATGAAACAGAAAAAATAAATCCAAGCAAAATTGTATTTTGACGGCATTCGATTTAGATTAAGATAGACTATTTCCAGATAATTTCCATCATTAATTGATAAACAATTCCGTTTTCTTCCATAACAGAGAAATACTCCCTGTGTCACATTAAAGTTGTGGCACCTTTTAAGGTTAAGCATATAGGAAAGAACCTCGTTGTTTTGTCATTTATCAAAGAATATTTAGTCATAGATTAATAGCTAAAACACAATATGCCCAGTCTTCAAGTACCAAAAAGGATTTAACTTCTGGTATTAGAAATTCGAAACTAGTATTTTCAAACTCATTAATCTTTTTGAAGTTTTTCACTCTAATCCAAGTTTTTCCAACACACACAGTCTTATATTTGACATTAAATAATATTTGCTCGACACTCAAAGGTCTGATATGGAGACTTATTTTCAGGGAATTGGCAGAGTGGTCAACCAAATTGAGAGTGTCACGCAAAAGACAGCTAGAAATATCAGTACTTGCCTGAGCACTAGAATTAAGAAAAAGTTCATCATCTTCACGACAAAATTCTCCAATTGCCCGTACATCAACAAGACTCCCCGAATCTCTAATTTGAAGTATGTGAATACGCTGATAACGAAGCGAGACTATAGCAAGTAAATCGTCAAATAGAAAAACACCCATGCTGTGTGCCAGATTGATGTAGTCATTGCAGAACACCCTCTCATCAAGCACAACTCCATCTTCCAATCTAAGGCAAATATAAACAAGAAACAAAAAAAAAAAAAAAAAAATTACTACCTTGGTTTTCACTATGCTACAAACTGGAGCTAGCGAACCATTAATAAATGGATGGATTTGTGTTATACTTGCCAAAATGGGTATAATCTTATACATTAGCCAAAATGGATATGTGTTGTGCGGGTCAAACGGGTTGGATATATAGATTCTCTACATCTATTATTTCAAATTTTATCATCAAACATTTAAGTTGAAAAAACTTGTGAACAAGGGTCAAGGCCATACCTCAAAAGATGAAATGTTATTTTTTCAATCGAGGGAACTCCCTGAATAGCACCGCCAGTGGCAGGGGCATCGTAGATTTGTGCAGTTGAAGTTGCAAATAGTCCAAATTGGTTAGTCTCTGCGTAAAGAAAGAAGTCCTTGCATATGAGCTCACTTGCAGAAGCAAGCGGCACAGAGTACAACTGAGTGAAGAAACTCTCAAACTTCTTTGCTTTTACTGGAAGATCTTGAGTATCACAATCTTCTTGTTTGCATGAAAACGTTAACCATTTTGGTCTGTAGACAATCAAATCCTGATGGTTTCTACTGAAACTTATTAGATACTTGCCATCTTCTGTGAACTTGCGGAATGAATGATCTGGACATTCAACATCGTATATTGTGGATGCTGGAACTATATTTTCATAAAATCTCCTGGCACGGTGAACCTGAATATACCATTATGTTAGTCTAGTTATAACTGATTATTTTTAATAACATGATCACTCTGAAAATGCACATCCAAACACTCTAACAACTCCCCCTCCAACCTCTTTTACTCTCTATAAACTCTTATATAGAGTTACATTTGAAGATAGCATTCAAAGTACAGGCACAACTGTTTATTTATATAAAGGATTAATTTGCAATTTATGTATGGGTCTCATTGTTGGGGTTAGCCTCAGTATTTCACAACCATCACGTTCATTATACATGTTCGACTTTAGTCATTATAAATAATAATAATAATAATTGGTCCAACTAAAAGAACCAGTCTAAAGGTAACACACAAGAGGTATATAATGGTGTTCAATGGTAGTATAATCAAGAACATTAAAGGTAATAAACTTTTTATCCGAATTTTCGAAAATCTGACACAACGCTATCTGATAAAATCATAAACAAATATGTCACTCATGACCAATCATGTAGTTTGGTCCATCGGTCTGGAAATGGAGTAAGGGCTGGCCCCACATAAAATCCATCATCTCTAACTAACCAGAAACATCTTCGTGAATTCCCAATTTTCCATTTTGAGCAATGTGGGATAGTAGTATGATCGAACACACCGAAAGAAGCGGTCCATGTACCATTCCAGTTGAAATAAGCAGAGAACCTGGTAGTTTTCCAAAAGTTTTCGCAGAAACCCCAGTTTTCATTCTCGTTCAATGCAAGAGTATGGTCTCCCAGATCATCATCTGCTGATTTTACATGAACATGGATTGGATCATTTATCGCGTTATAGATATAGATGGTCCAATAACTCCATGGACAAATCTTTTTGGCATTAGCTGTCGGAGTTTTCGCTATTGAAGATACATTTGTGGTTAAAACAAGGTAAAGGAACAAGAAAGTAAATGTCTTCATGGGTGTGTTGAATGGGTATATGACTATATGAACGTATACGAAAACGATTATGTTATATAGACCCAAAAAAGTTGGTTAATTATTTTCAAAGTAAATATTCTTCCTAGTAGGAAGAAGAACAAAGATATTAATTGGTAGTATTAACTAAAACAATTGTATCTATTTGACTGCGTAGACAAGCATAATCATTAGTTACTGTTTCGTGAAATTAATGCGATGTTTAAGGAAAACTAATCAATTAATTATACCTTGACTAACAGAATTTGGAATTTGCTAAACTGAATTATTTAAAAATACTAGACATGCGTACTCATGCGATGCACGTATCTTGAAAACAAACACACGATTTTCTAATAAAAAGTCAAACTTTAACAGCGTGTATTTACTTAAAAATCTATTGTACACGATTTTCTAAAAGATGCTTGAAAACAAAACGGATTTCTTTGAAAGAATCTACTATATCAAAAAACTTAATTTTGAACCCAATATCATCTAAAATTCTTTTTGCTATGTAGATATATAAAATATATATACCAACTGTTATTTTATAATCACCAATACATAAGTTTATTGTATGAAACTCAATTTTATATATTATTATAAAATATTATAGATTTTATATAAATACATTGACAAAATTATATTTTATAGTCATTATTTTATAATCATTAATACTTACACAATACACTACATTTAATTAATATATAGTTATATAAAACATATTTACAAAATATATATTATAATCATTATTTTATAGTCAAAAATACAACAACAACAACAATACTATCCAATCCCGCCGGAGCGAGGTATTTCATGAATACTAACATTTATTTCATGAAACTCAAGTTTTAAAGATAATAGTATATAATATACATATAGAATATACTATATAGATAGGTAGATAAAGGACTACTGACCATAATTAACAGTATATCTTTATAAAGTAAAGTTTGTATTAATTTTAGAGTATCATAAAAATTGACTTATAGAATACAACAAATATGGTAAATTTGCTATGTTATACTTAAGTCGCAATAATTTTTGATTGAGGATTATAAAACAAAACAAAAATCCACTTATAGGCTAACAGATAGTTGCCTTTTAAGATAGAACAATAACAGTGGGTATCGAAGTTTTATGCGTAAGAAATACAACAAATATGGTAAACGTTTTATTTTCCTTGTTGCCTGAAATTCAATTCCACGAAACCTCTAATCTTGAAGACATCGATACATTTCTAGGGCATTTTTAACAAAATTTTCTAAAAGTGACAATCTAAGTCCGTACACTCTAATATGCAGATACGGATGTAAACCTCCAATATGCTATAACGCTCGTGTTTCTCATTTGATGTTGAGAGAATAAATTTTCATGTGAACTGTATAAAATGTGGAGACAAAGACATAAAGATCCAATTAAGGGGGTAATTGTTTCTTTTCCGATCACGTAGGAACATGATCAGATATTCAAATATATTTATTAGAGAAAGAAAAAAAAAAAAAAAAAAAAGAGCTTTCTCGAGTTATACTCTTTTTAATGTTTCCACATTGGTCATTGTGCAATTCATCCCACCAAAGTAATTAAGCGTGGGGAAACTGATTCACTACAGTCACTTACTCACTTCTGAACTCGTACAATGACCAATATTGAACTCGTACAGCGACAGAAAAAATGACGAAGACCCAACACCTTTTACTTAGTTCAATGACTAAACTGACATTGCAATACGTACAACAATGAACAACCTATCCGGAACACTAAGGTAAGTACAGTTGCTATTCAATGAAATTGGCCCTAAAATTTAACCTTAAAACTAACAAGCCTTCGTTAAAGGCACTAGTTATTGGGGATCACATACACAAAATGACTTCAAAATCTATAGTCTACCAGAAGACAGCGTAGTCTTAGTCTAAACATTAACAGATCTTGCAATTAAAAATACAAGTCTATAATGAGAGTTGCGTTAGAATCAAATTAAACAAAACCGCACCAACAATTAGTCACAAATCACAAACATAAACAAAACACACCAATAACCAACAATCAGATAGTAAAATCAAAACTTTAAACAACCAATATACAGCATAATCTAAACATTGACATAAAAGGGGAAGTTCTTAAAATTATTGAACGTAGCCACTACCAATGGCCTAGTGGTAAGCCACTTGACCTTCTCACAAGAGGTATAGGGCTGGGCAGGGAAAGGGTTCGGAAACGGTCACGAGTTTAAACAACCAATATACAGCATAATCTAAACATTGACATAAAAGGGGAAGTTCTTAAAATTATTGAACGTAGCCACTACCAATGGCCTAGTGGTAAGCCACTTGACCTTCTCACAAGAGGTATAGGGCAGGGAAAGGGTTGGGCAGTTTAAACAACCAATATACAGCATAATCTAAACATTGAAAGGGTTCTTAAAATTATTCGGAAACGGTCACAAGAGGTATAGGGCTGGGCGAGGATACCCCGGTTAGGCCTCGTACATTTGAGTCAAAAACTCGCCCTCCCCGGGTAACCTAAAGAGCGAAAACCTCATTTTTTTTGCTTTAATTTATAAATTAACATTGCAGCATCAAAACCCAACAACAATTAGTTACAGATTAGGCGAAAACCAAACACATTAAGACCCAACGATTAGCTATAAAAACCGAGAAACTAAAAACTACATACTTTCTTGAAAATCAGCAAAGAAAGGGGGGATTCTTTAAAAACCCAAACCAATACTAAAACATGCATTAACATCAAAAACTACACAAAAACAAAATTAAAACACATTAGAACCAAAAAAAAACTACAAAAATAAGACTTTATACTAAAACTAAAGCGGATACACATATGAGGTTTTCCCTATACACGTTACCCGGGGAGGGCGAGTTTTAGACTCAGATGCACACGACCTAACGAGAGTACCCCGTGACCAATTCCAACCCTCTTCCTAAGCCACCCCCAAATGCCTAACCATTATACTACGGGGTGTTTGTTTAAGCTTATATAGCGGGCTTATAGCTTATGTAGTTTTCGGCTTATGCACACTTTTGGGGGCTTATTTTGAAACTTTTCAGCTTATATAAAATTGTTATGACATGATAAGGTTATATAAGCCGAAAATAAGACACAAATAAGCTATAAGCCCGCTATATAAGCTTAAAAAAACACCCACAAATCAATACTAAGGGGGTGTTCGTTTAAGCTTATATGTGGGCTTATGGGCTTATTTGATTTCGATTTATATTTCGTAAGCCTTAATTTTGTGGCTTATTTTGAGACTTGCGATAAGCCGAAGTCAAATAAGCCCATAAGCCTACATATAAGCTTAAACAAACGCCCCCTAAAACATACATTAAACTGAAATTAAAGCAAAACCCACAAACAATAACCCATAAAAATTAATAAAAATGAAAACTTTAAAACAAAAAAACATACAGTGGTACCAGGAGCAGGTGTCCTAATCTGCCTCTCAAATAATCTTGCAGTAATATTATTGCTTCTAAACATCTCACAGTTTTATACTACTAATCTTTTTCATTTACCCTTTTAAAACATAAACTTTTAAACCCTTGTTTGGTTTTGGGTTTTGATGAAGATGGAGAAGTGTTTATTACTGGATAGGGGAAGTGAAGTTTTTTGTCTACGTGTCTCTATGATCTGCCACGTAAGTTTTTTTTTTTAGGAGTAATAAATGTTGCTATTTTTAGAATGTGGGGGAAATATTTTTTACCACATATATGGAGTGTGATTTGGTACATTCTTTTGGTTTTTGATGATGTGTTTGGACTTGGACCATAGCCGAAGGTTTATCAAGACTTTTAAGAGTGTGTACTATGTAGAGTGGATATACCATGTCTAGAGTGTGGTCACGGTTTGATTTAAGTCGGTTTTTAAGCAAAATTGAATTTTTAAATGTTTACATATCGATCGATTTTTTTTTATTTGGTTTTTCGATCTTTTTGCTTATCTTTAGAGTGATGGGCATCATGCATCTTTACATTTCACTGTTCACACGACATCTACTTCAACACACTACCCAAAATGGTACACCACTTACTTAACACGGCACTCTTACAGCCCGCCATCATTTTATTTCTTTTTCATTTTCCAAACACAATAAAATTCACCCACCCCCCACCCTCATCTTCTTCTTCTTCACTCAAACCTCTTCACATATCTGCTTATGAAAGCTGCTATAGCCAATAATATGCAGCACCCTCAAACTGTTTATGCAACTGATATGTGAAGAGTCATCGGAAAAACACACACCCACCCTCAAACTGTTACACCCACCCACCCTCATCTTCTTCTTCATTCAAACTGTTGCGCGCACACACACACTTTTTATTCACACACACAAAACTCAATTTGATTTATAAATCGGAAAAACAAAAGAAAATTAAATAAAAGAAATAACTCTGCCACGTGTTTTTTTTGTCTTTATCCATGTCATGGGAATGGCGATGGAGCAAGTGGCGAGCCACCTTGGTGTGGTGGCGACGTCCGGCGAGTGGTGGCGAGCCATCCACCTAGGATTGGCGAGTCATTCTCGTTGTGATACCCTTCAGTCTTAGGCATGGCGTGACACCATGCATCTCACTTGCTTGGCATGAACCAACATGGCACGACATCTACTCCCATATAGAAATGGTATCAAGGTATGTTTGAGGTGAGGTGAGGTGGTTGTCCGCCAGTGACGAAGCCAGGATTTTATATACGGTTGGACCAAATATCGACATAGCAATTAATGAATAGAATACAGTTGTGGTTTTCTATGGATACTACACAATATAACTTGCAAATAAAACTTGAATGTTACATGTAATAAGATTTTGATCTAAATTGTACTAAAATGTAATGAAATATGCTTTCAAATTAATTTGAAACATCTGGCCAGTGATAATACCTTTAGTTACATGTGAAAAGCATAAGTAAAGATCTAAGAAATATGTGAAATATGCACTTTTAAGTTTAAATAAATGAAAAGTTTTGATAAATGTGTGCTACAATCAAAATTAAATTACACATCTGTCTTGCGTTTTAATCCTCATATCATTGGGTGGGCAAATTTATCTATTAACTATTTAATTTTAAATTAATAGTATGTATATATAGTAACTTCTTATAATTTTGGGGTGGGCCTTGGCCAACCCAAGTTTATATGTGATTCTGTCACTGTTGCCTGTCCTATCACGAACCTGATTACCAACGCTCGTCACAAACCCGTTTCGATGTCCATCGAGGTGGCCTGTTGCGGCCTGATATATTATCAAACACGCCTCATTTTCCATTTACTAATTACTATTACCAATCTCAAAACCCGAACCGAGTTATTACCTTTTCTTCATCACTAGCAATATATTTGTCATGCAATATTTTGATAACTAAGAACCCATTAACAATCATTTAAGCACTCTGATTAAACATCACAATTTGCAATTTTATAAATATAACAACCTAGTAACTAAGAATATATGAATAATATTTTTACTCGTTATATATAACATGATATCATGCCCTGATCCCCATCCCCGAACCCACTAGAAATTAGGGGTGAGCAAAACAAACCGAAAAAACCGAACCGAACCGAAAACCAAAAAAACCGAACGAAATAATCGAAACTAAAAACCGATGGTTGGTTTTACTTTTCAGAACTGAAAAATGTGGTTCGGGTTTGGTTTCATCAAAACAAAGCCAAAAAACCGAACCGAACCGAACCGGTTTTATTATATAATAATATCTAATAAATATACTATGATTAAATAACTAAATAAATCAAATTTATAATTTAATATTCATTATGTGAGTGGATTTATAATATAGGGTCATTTGCATATATATCCCTCTAAAGATGCAAAATTGCATATATATCCTTTGCATGCATAAAAATCATTGTACTATGTGCATCAAAAACTTGTCAGAAAGATATATATGGAATTATTCACCTTTGAAGGGATATATATGCAATTCCCCCTATATTTTATCTTTAATGTTTATATTTATATGTGTGTTTGTCGTGTCGCGTGTTTTGTGTGAATAAATCAATAAGTATTCGAATGATTACATGTATGTTCACTTGTATGTGTATGTCTTATTTATATGTTTGTAACTGTAGAATTATGCAATAAACACTATCATGCTTAGATTGAAAAAAAGTAAAGAATAATAACTAATTTTTATCGTAAACCATTTTGTTGGTATAATTTGGCCATACCAAATATTATTGATTAGAAACTAAAAAACCAACCAAAACCGATAACAAACCGAAAAAACCGAACTGAACGAACAGCTTTGGTTTTGGGTTTCTCTAAAAACGAACATTACGGTTCGGTTTCAGTTTTAGCCAAAAACCGACCCAAACCGAACCATGCACACCCCTACTAGAAATTCACATCAAGACCTAAAAACTCGTCCATGACCTGATAATACAAGGATCATCAAGTTATTTACGAAAGAAAGGTTCCTGCTCCAATGACAATTAGCTATTAAATGTTTTGAGAAGAAAAAGTTATTCATCAACTTTACATTGAAGATGCTCTTACATGTCAAACTACACAAAGTATGGTGCCGGACTATGTCGACTTGAAGTGTAGTTAAAGTAGTTTGATATCTGAGTAGGAGCTTGGAATTAATATCCTTGATCAAGCTAAGCATTATATTAAAAACAGAAATAAACATCATTAACATTAAAGTCTTCGAACTCATATAACCAATTACATGATCTAAGCATGGCAATTAATAGCAGGTTCTATGTATTGGTTCATGGCAAGTGTGAGGCATTCTTACAAATATTATGTGATCCACGATTCCAAGCTTTCCAACCAAACCTTAGGGACACCTTCATCTCACTCACACTACAACAAAAATATTGAGCCAAGATTATCCCCCACAATATTATACTCGACAAGATGATCATGATGCCACCAACTACAACCACCATCTCTGAACCACAGCATACTGATTCAGACTCACATGAACCCAGATCCCTAGTTAGTGAGCTAGAAGTCAACATGAACCCTTACAAATAGCCCTTTTGTTTTACGCGCAGCAGATTTCACATGATGGAATCTTCTTGTACTTGTATAACAAAGCCAAAACTGGGTCAAAAGTTCCAACAACAAAAAGTTTTGGTAAAAAAAGGACCTTCATGCTCTATGGATCCCTGTACAAAAAAATGTTGAAACTTTCATTTCTGCTCTAGTAGAGACCTTCAATTTAGCCTAATAAATAACTTCTGCTGGCGGTGCTTCTTCAGGAATCTGCAAACAAAAAATAGAACGATTCCAGTTTGTAAATCACTCTATTAGGGTAAAATAAATGATGAGAACTTCAATTAGTTACCTCCTCGCTTTCCAGTCATCTTTGAACCATATACTCTTATCTGCATCGCTATTTGAGTTTGTATTTTGCCTGCAAAACAGGAGAACATAAGAACCAATTAAATGCAAAATATTATAAACCAAACAAGATATATATTTCGGTTTTTGTTCATTTTGATATGTTGCTTAAACCACCCATCTTACCACAAGGGCTTATACTACAGATACAAAAAGCATAGGTAACTACTCTATTCTCTTTTTTAGTTGTTGACAAAAGAAGAAAATCTCTTGTTTTGTTTTTCGTAAGGTGTTTAATGTTGTTTGTCATGAAACTCTACATATTAACTTATGTAAGATGGACTTACGGCATTTGCATAATGGAAACTGGTGCAGGAGCTACATTAAACGGTGAAGTTGAAGCAGCAGGAGAAAAAGCATTGTTAAAGGTAGTTGTGGTGGCAGGGAAGGAACTAACAGACGGCTGTGTAGAAGGTTGAGTGCCCATTAGATCTGCAATTGACCATTCAAT
>OU343221.1:277082702-277179257 GCA_910596185.1 Chrysanthemum makinoi
GGTCCTTTCTCAAGAAGCTTCCCAAAAGCTTGAAGACCCCCGCAGTTTTTAATCCCGCGGTGATTTCTTTTTTGGGATGGTTCAATGCCCGCCTTGGCTTCGATCTTGGCACAAGCATTAACCTCATGCCACTCTCAAGATGGAAGAAACTGTCTCTTCCTAAACTCACATCCACTTGTATGACACTCGAGCTAGCGGACCGTACCATAACTCGCCCACTTGGGATAGCCGAGGATGTCGGAGGAAAGTAGGAAAGTTTCACTTTCCTACCGACTTTGTTGTAGTAGACTTTGATGCATCCTAGAGTTCCCCATCTTAGGGAGAGCTTTCTTGAGAACGAGCCGCGGCTTAATTGATGTATTTGCTGAAGAGTCAACCATACGGGTTGACAACGAAGAACTCACGCTTAATATCAACCGTAACTCCAAACCTCTATCCAAACATAGTGTTGCCACAATTGATCAAAAATCAGAAAGAATCAATGCAACACTCTCAAATTTCACAGTTAAGAGGAGTCACCAAAACGTGCTGAGCTAAAAGCTTTGAAAATCAACCCCGGTTCAAACAAATGGTTTGAAAGTTGTACCAAGGAATTCAAGAGTGTTCTTGATGATGATGATCTAGAATCGGAGACTTTATCGTAAGTGGTGGAAATTGCTAGCTCTAAGAGCACACCACTTGTCCCACCTCCGAATCAGCTTATCGTGATCGAGTTCGTTAACTATGTGGATGAAACCAAACTATCTTCGTTTCATCCGGATTGGATGATGATGTTTGTGATCCAATGGGAGACATTCTTCCCATTGAAGAATTGCTCAAAAATGATCCATCATCTCCTAGTCTTATTATTTCCGACTCTTCCATCCCTTCTCTCACCCCGGATGAGGAAGATGACAACTTTTGGAATGAAGTCGATGCCTTTCTTAGTGATGAGTCGATTCCAACAGAAATTGATAATACTTACTTTGATTCGGAGGGGACATCCTTTTCTCGAAAAACTGTTGATTGAAGAACCGTTTCCAACCCTCCCTACCGAAATTGACAATCACCATACGAACTTCAAGACTAAGCTTAAAAATGTCAAAAATGGTGATTTGCTTTTAACTGATGAGGAATGGACTTGCATTCTCATGCACATCTTTATTCCATTCTTCACAGATGGTGTGGTTGCTCTTCCCTTTTTCTTTCAGAATGAGGACACCATTTGACCCTCGTATCATCCTTTATAATTTCTACTATTAACAATACCGCGGTTGTATCTCGTCGGTGTGGAACTTTATGATGTTCATATGTTTATTAACACCGCGGAACGAAAGTCCCATCGAGATTGGTTTTCCACGTTGTTTCCCAAGAACAAATGAATACGGGTCGAGTCAAGCTAGCGACTCGGGAATCAAAAACGAGTAGCAACTATATGGTTTTCACCAGTATTTCACTTCTTTCTATTTTCTACCACCCTGGGGAGTTGCCCCCCGCGTTGTATATATAAGTCTAAAAAAAAAATTCTAAAAAATTCTAAAAATGGCCGTAGTATTTCCCTTTACGTTCTACGTTCCGCATAACCGCCGGTACTTTGAATATTGAGGGCAATATTCATTTCTAGTGTGGGGGAATTCTCACCATTTTATCATGTAATTATACCACCCAATTCCCTCATTTTTGGCCAAAATTTTTTGGAGTAAGTGTTTTGCACTCACTCACTTACGGGTTATCAGTTCGCCTTGTCTGTAAGACAAAAGGATTGGCTAATCCAGGAGCAAACGGCTCTTGGTAAAGATATCTCAAACCGCTGACGGCTTGCAATTTGCCCAAAATTGTATGGTGTTCGACTCACCATATCTTTAATTAGTGAAGAGTTGGCTAGCCCGCAAGTTTATGGCTTGTGGTAAAGGCAGTTGGAAAACCATAATTGGTAATCGACTCACCAAAGATATTTTATCTAAGAGTTGGCTAGTCCGGAAGCAAACGGCTTCTGGTAAAGACAAATCAAAACCGTTGAAAGCTGGTGGTTTGCTCAAAATCATTTGGTTATCATTGTACCAAGGTTCTTACTTGAACTGAAATATTTGGCTACTCCAGAAGTAATGGCTTTTGGTAAAGAGATTCAAATCCATTAAGTTTTCATAAAAGATTGCTAGGGACTAGCAATAGTTTAGTGTGGGGATTGATGAGTGTGTAAATACTCATCATTTTTGGTCAAATCTGAACTGCAAAACATTTAAAACACTCAGAAATGCATCAAAATACTGAAAATATCTCAAAATTGTATTTTATATGTTTCAGATGCAAAATGTTTAAAATCGATGAAAATCGAGCTAAGTTGCATAATTGGCGTTTCACCCTCAACTTTCAAATCTAGACAAAATCAGTCCCTGAGCATTTGTTTTGGAATAAAAGTCAACCCAAGTCCTTTCAAAATCAAAATTTATCAAAAATGATCCTTGGGTAAAAAGTTTCAATAATTTACAAGTTTGGTCCCTGCACTTTCAGAATTTGCAAAAATGGTCCCTAGATTATTGGGACATGGCAGGAATCACCCTTGGTTTATTTTGGAAGATGTACAACTTTGGTCCTCCAATTTTCAGAATTTACAAACTTGGTCCTTGTTATTAATAAACAAGATTTGAACCTTGAACCCCTTTTGAACCTTGAACCCCTCTTGACACTTGACCCCCTATCTAATATACTCCCATCAAATAGTCAAACCCCCGCTCTACCCTTTTTCCCTCCAAACCATTTCTCCTTTCTCCCACCCACTAAAAACACACCCATCACCATGCCTCCAAACCACTCCTCTCACCACCCTTATCACTCCACCTCAACAACAAAACAAGGATATTAAATGCCTCTTCCTTCCTTGCACTCAAAACCCCCCAACTGGCGATATATTTTTGGCCAAAATGCCATCAACGGCTAAAAATGGCTCTAATGATCCAATGGCTTAAAATAAAAGTGGGAAACACTCAAAGGAGAGAGGGGAAGATTTTTGCTGATAAATAGAAGGAAGAAAGGCAAGTGCGTGGTAGTTCTTAGTTTTTATTTTCCTTCATGTCGTTTTTAATTAAAATGTCTTAATTAGTTCTTAAAGTTGTAATTTTAATTGTCATTGTACTAAACTAAAGCTATTGTAGTAGTTGTAATTTCAGCTTTTAAATTGTATTCTCATTTCCATTTTAATGCAATTAATTCTTCATTATAAATTCCTCTAAATTCGAATTTAGTTAAAAAGTGTTTGAAATTCCTCATCTTGTTTTAGATGCTCACATAAGTTTCTAGCTTATGTGAGCCCGTAGTAGCAAGTCATCATAAATTTTTAAAATAGTCAACAATAGTCAATTGTGGATTGAACAGTGATGCAGAGCCGAAAATGGGTTGGAATCAGCTAATATGGGGTGATATGCAAAGGGGAATTGAGTTGAGAATAGATCCGACTTATGCTTCATTGATCTCAAGCCATAGTGGCTAGGACCTCATGTGAGTATCATTTTATGGGGTCTGTCTAAACCCATATTTTCTTGTTAGTAAGCTTCAATATCTGTAACATTAGTCTCATTTAGCTTAATATCACTAGTACATTTGATATTTTTCATTTCTGTGTATGAATGTCTTTGATGATAATCATTGCATAATCATGAGAGTAGCATTAGTTTGAATAGGTTAGGATGAGGGATAGCAAAGTTTAATTCAGCACTAGGGATTTCAAATGAATCTAGATAGAGTAGTCTGGACCAGAGCATGGATTTTGATGGTATAAGTTTATAACAGCTTCTTAACTAGTGTTTGGATTTGCTCTTAAATCTGTGTTAGAGATAAGGTTAGTGTTAATAAATTGATGCATCAGTTCATATTAGTTCTATAGAGGTCACTTAGCTCATATTTTTGCACCTTAGAACTAAAAAAGTCAAAATCAACATAAATCTGTCCTAATTTCATATCTGTAGAAATTTTAAGATCATAAGATTGATTTGTGTTTAGAATTCAGTAGAGTAGCTTTATTTAACTTTGTTTTAGCTTGAAACATCAATCTCAGTTCATAAATTGGTTTCAAATCTCACAAAAGTCAAAGTTATCAAAACTGCTTATAAAGTCAAAAGTGAAAAACTCAGCCACCAACCTTTGTTGATTTTTCATGGATTCATTATTGGTTCAATTCAAGTGAAATTTTGGACTTAACAAGTTCAGTTGGTCTATTATTGAAATCTGATTTTGTGAAATTTTGGAAACAGCTTTTAAGCACTTAATCAGCTTTGTCAATGTGGGGGTAAAGTGCCTGCACACACTCGACAACTGAGTGTGCCAGTGCATCTTCCGACCTTGTGCAGGTCTTGTTTTGGTCACTAGGATTTGAAACTGGCTTATTGGCTCAGTGGTGGTGGTCTTGAGGTCTCCGCTTTGGTTTTCACATTGGCTTATTGAATAAGCTGGTGCCTTAGCTCAAAAGTAGATAGAAAAACTGTTTTGGCACTTAAGTTTAAATCACCAAATCATTGTAGCTTATAACGTGGTATAGCTTAGTTGAATTTAGCTCATTTCAGTGTAGTTATAGCATAATCTAGCTGGTTCATTTGGTGTCCATTTGTGGTCTTTGGCTTAATAAGTGCTTATTCATAAGCAGCTGCACTGCGCCTCATATTCTCACACATAAGCCATAGTTTTTATATTTTTCTTAGACTTAGAATATAATTTAATACTTTTCCTGAATTTTTCGTAATTTTTCATCACTGCTATATTTTTCTTATTTTAAATCAATTTTAGGACTTTTAAATAGCTTTTAATACAAATAAATCAGAAAAGCTTCAAAAAAATAATTTTTCAATTTTTCTAGATTAAGAAAAATATAAAAAGCCAAAAAAATATTTTTCCATAATTTTCCTAGTTTAAATAGTAATTTTTAGCAATTTAATTAGTTTTAAATAGTTTTTAAATCATAGAAATTAGAATATAAATCAGAAAAATACAAAAATAGTTTTGAAATTTTTCTTTAGTTATTTTAGATTTTCTAAAAATATTTTTATAATTTTTCCATTAATTTTCATATTTTTTAGTATTTTAAATTAGTTTTAAAAGTTTAAAATTAGTTTTTAATTAAAATTTATAAAAGAACAATCAAGAAAATCCAATTTTAAAAATAGTGATAGCGTTTATTTAATATAATTTAGTTTTTTAATTTTCTTTCATTTTTCCTTTGTTATCTAGTATCAATCATAACCTCTTTCTTGCTCAATATCACCCGACACTACACGCTTGGTTATTCAATCGCACAGCTCGTTGGACTTAACGACTGGGAAACACTAAAATCTCCTGGACTTAATTGCTTTGGTTCTAGACTGTCTGACTTTTATTACGGTTAACCATTCACAAGTGGTTGACTTGTGTGATAAACCTGACCGTTTGGGACCGATCATAGATAGGCAAGCCACTGAATTGATATCGTTCTTTAGGGGAATATGAATGCTAGTGAGAAGTTACTACGCTAAGGTTGGGGTTAAGGAAGATTATTTTTTTTTATCTTTTTATGATTTTTAGGAAATGGAAAGGTACGAATCTCGGGGTTTGGATTTGGGGGGTTTGGTATTTCTATCGATTACTTTTACTTATCTAATTATCTAATCTAGTGGTGTATGTAGTCTATGTCTAATTATTGTGTGCTCGTATGATGATTTAAAATGTGTTTACTCCTTAATTATCTCCTATTGATGGTTGAATTGTCACGTCCTTATTCTTAATCGCGTTGTGTGTCTAAGGTTGTAGGGTATGCGTTTATCCCTATCTCTTTGAAACTACCAAAGGCTAATGACTACAAAATCTCTAGGATTTATAAACTTTAACTCTAAGGTACTCTTCGGATGGTTTAGCCTACAATAACTCTAGGTACTATAAGCTAAGGTTCACAAAGATTAATCAAGCATTAACTACACAACGGATGACCTATCGCAATACTAGATCATTAACAATTAAGATAAGAGACAACCAATCAATATTCAATAATCAAGTTTCATATTTCCTAAGCAAACACACAAGTAAATTAGCCGGACATGGGAAATATGCAAGCATACACACAATTAATTGAAGACATAATTAAATTAATGAAGTAAAACACTTATCTTGATGTAAGATAGGGTATGGAACCCTAAAATACTGTACAAGAGCCTTGGTTCGGTTTAGGTTTTTACTCCAAAAGACTACACACTAAAACTAAAAAATTCGGATTCTATATATAGGATTACAAATTCTACCGCGTCACCTTTGATTTGTGACGCCGTCGGGTCACCGTCTATTAGGTTTCATCTTGGCCACGTTAGTCTTGCGACGGTGTCACCTTATGCTTGTGACGCCTTCCCCTTCAGTCTCTGACGTCGTCTGGATCAAATCTAGGTCGTCTGAAAGGCGACGACCTACTCTTTTAAAACCCTGAAGCGTCACTTGTAATAAGTAATTTGGCTACTGAGCCGTCAAGTTGTCCCGACGGCGTCACTACTTTGTACCGACGGCCCCTTCAAAGCTCTAGCGCCCTGAGTGTCTCGATTCTAGACTTTGGCCATTTTCTTCGTATATTCGCACCTTTTCGTCCGAATAAGTGTCATTCCAGCATTTTTCCTTCAAGATACCTAAAAAGTGAAAAGGAACGATATTAAGTAATAACGGATACAAAAGTGATCAAATAAGGGCATAAACGACCCCTTAAAAAGGTACATTTTAAAACCTTATCACCGTTCCTCCTACCAAGGACCCTGCCGGACCATCCAACCGTCCTCCTGCTGTAGGCACGCCTGCTGTTGATGCTCCTGTTACTGGCACTCTGGAAGAAAATGCTTAAGCTCCGGTTCTCCTTATGATTTGTACTTTGCAAACAATTATTCAGACAATTTGGTTGTAATAATTAACAATTTTCTTGGTGGTTTATCATTTTTGGCACGCC
Organism: Chrysanthemum makinoi; assembly: GCA_910596185.1. NCBI lineage: Eukaryota > Viridiplantae > Streptophyta > Magnoliopsida > Asterales > Asteraceae > Chrysanthemum > Chrysanthemum makinoi. The sequence goes on from OU343221.1 coordinate 277,089,622, forward strand.
TTCGTGCCTGGACAGCATCAGTAGACTTACCTTTATTTGTGAATGAATGTTTCTTTTGCTTTACTCTTTTTTTTTATTTGTATTTCGTATTGATATCCTCCTTAGGTTATTCTAAGGGCATCTGGCCATGTAAGTCGTGCATCCGGGTTTCGGGCATCCTTATGAGGTTAAAGGGCATCCATTTTTGGGCATCCGGCGCAAGTGCTCGAGTATCTGCATGGTTATTCCACCAGGAGTCCAAAGTGTTTGTTTTTCACTTGGGCATCCGTATTTCGGGCATCCGGCAGATATTCCCGGGCATGTTTCCATTAGTTATACTCGACGGGGGCCAGCCGTCGGAATTGTTATGCATCACACAAGTTATCATGGAAAATTGTTTCCCTGCTATAGGAAAACTTTCATCATTAAACGAATGTACATGATTAGTTTAAGTTACATAATGACTGTAGGATTCTTGCCACAATAACGATTATAAGAAACAATTTCTGAGGTTTATAGCGTGCCAGGTCCGAGGGACCTCCTTCTCCTCCGTCGTTTGTAACTTATAAGAGCCATTCTGATTCGCTCCTACTACTCTGTAGGGACCTTCCCAATTAGGCCCTAACTTCCCTTGGTTTTCTACTCGGCTTGCTTCGTTCTTCCGATATGTTATACCCCTTTATCACGTATACCTTATCACTTTACCAAGCAAACCCAACACAAACACGTAACAGTTATGCGTAGATGAAGAAGAAAAGATTAAGAGGTTGGTGACAAGAGATGTGTATAAGACGTGTATGTATTTAGAGAAGTAGAGAGAAGAAATATGAAACAATAAGTTGTATATTGCTTCAAAGGAAAACATACACACACACTCAAGCACACCCCTCAAATGACATACTTGAGGGGTATTTATAGTACAAGTAGAAGATGCCCTAAGGCTTGGCCATGGGCCTTGTATGGGCTTCGTGGATTGATTGGACATGGATTTAGATAAGGCTAGCTTAACTAAACTAATACCCATTTAGCTTAGTCCAATCCACGAGCCCGTTGACTATTCTATCACGATATCTACCACGCGTTACAAAGTTCCTAAACATGAATGACCATCACTTCTAATAAAACTATTAAGGCTAACAATCTCCCCTAAGGGGTGGTCATTCAAATGATGCTCCACTTGATTAGGTCTTTACTTTTCTTGAGCTTGAACTTTGTGTGTAGATATAGAATAGTCTTAATTCTTTGTTCCTTCATGCTTTGTGATCAGATAATGTGGTTGTCTGCCATTGTCAACTTCGTTGGTTAGGTATCTCCACGTCTTTTTCCACCATGCTCACACTTCTATTTGACTTTGAGTTTCCAATGATGAAGTTCTCGAGTCTTTACACTTTGTAGATTCTTTGACATTGACGAAGAATCATCTTTAACTTTGAGTTGCCTTTGATTTTGATGAGAACTTTCATGTGTTGTTGGTATGAGCATGTGGCGAGTCTGCACGATCCATCCGCTCCGGAGCTTCCATAAGAAGAAAACATAAAACAGTTAGTAATAAGCGGATTCCGGCACTTACAAGTTTGAATTTCGAGTGTGTTAACAACATAGTGTGAAAACACGTCTCTAATTCTCACAAAGGCCGTTCCTGAACTGGAGTCCCACAAGTGAGATAACGCGATGTACCGAAATACATCTACAGTTCAGATGAGCCGCTGAGGTACACCGAAGCATCACCCCACGACTGTAGACCGTTTGAGACACACTAAGCGTAATCCACGGAGAATTACCGAAGTGACTGCCGTCGGGCTGCTTGATGTTGACCCTGGCAGAGTTTCCATTCAATCACTGAAGATCACAGATGTGAAACTTCTCATAAATGTTCTGGCAGATTGCTAAGATCTGCGTAGGACTCTAGAATATATCACTTGTGCCCTTAATGATGAACAACAAGCGATGTCATGTCATGTGTTCCTATGAGATCTTTTGATGAATCTCGTGGCTCTAGACTCAATAGTGCATTTTGGTTTCCTAAGCGGAGACTAGGGAGAGGGTCTCCTTCTTCAATATCAACAATCTCTAAGAGAAAGTCGATAGATTATGCAGGGTTCCCAGTGAGAATGAAACAAATCCTTTTGAGAGGAATTGAGTGGCTAGAAGGTTTAGTGCAGTGCGTCACTGGGTCCATGACGTCTTTGTCTTCAATACCAGTGTCATCTAGTGACAACCAAGAGCAGATGAATTGAAACCGGTTTTACGCCCTAAGGTTGAATTATGGAGGGCTATTTCTTTTCACCCTTTCTTTTACATTTCTTTTAATTCTTCAACCCCTTCTTTCTCCTTTCTCACATTACTCCTTTTTTCAATCATACCTAAGGACTTCTAATACTAACTATGGGTATTATCCTTGGGTAGATCCCTCCGGCTCTGGCGGATCATAGGACGGATTTCCTATCCTTAGTCACCTTATAACTCCATGACTATCCTATTGTTGCCATAAAACCATTTTTCTTGAAAATCTCTCAGAGTGTTTTTGATAGAAAACATGTTTGGAACACTTCGAGAGTTTTATATTTTCAGAAACACTCCCCTTCACATGTGCTTATAAGTTTTGACGAAATCTGCATAGAGAGGGTAGAGTTCGCACTTTTTGAATTGATCGACTTTAAATGAACTAGACCGATTCAAGACACGTTTACATCACTAGAGAATTAGCTTGAAATTATTACCCGTCCTGGTCAAGTCCATAGAAAGTTTCTCGAAATGGTACATTTACTGACTTTGATTACTCGTCAATTCATTGGTTCCGTCTGAGTCGAGCTCTTTTGAGATTCAAACAACGATCATTAAACTTTTTGATCACATTTTAATCACGTTTCTCCCCCTCAAAAATAGCATATCCATGATGTTTTTGAAACAAAATGATTAAAAGATATGTTTTTCGAAAAACATTTGGAGAGAAACTGATTTAGCATGAATTTTGGAACAATTTTGTTTTATACTCCCCCTTAACGAAAGCATATTTTTCATACAGAAAATTTAGAATCAATTAAGGGTTTAGAGGGAGTTATCTTGGTACCAAATGTGAGAGATTTTGAAAAATCTTTTTGAAAAATTTCGAATCAATGGTACGCAAGATGATGAAGATTTTGAAAATCTTTTGAAGATATTATAGAAAAAAAAATTATCTTCATTTGTTTTAGGATAAGTGCTCGATATTTATGAAAATCGATTTTGCGTAGCACTTCCTTTCTTTAAAGTCGGGTTACAATCTGAAATACTTACAAGCCATTATGTTTTTAGGAAAAGTGCTTGAAAAATATTTAAAACCTTTGATTTGATAAGCACTTTCCTTTCTTTGAAGCGCGGGTCTGACTGATGTGTCCGAAGCCATTAATTTGAAGTCCAGGTTTCGTACTGAAGTATACGAAAGCCATTATTTAAGAAATTTTGAGAAACGACATGTTTTGAAAAACATTTAAAGAACTCTCGCTCAAGCATCTGTACATACCCGTATCATTGTTGAATGACATTTCTAGAAACGCATGAATATCGATTATACAAGAGACATGTCGTGAGAAGAATATTTTTGGATTTTAGATTTTATATTGTTTTTGAATTTTTTTTTTTTTTTTTGTATTTTGTTTTTGTTGGTTTTATAAAAGAAATGGAAAATCAAAGATAGAAGATAGAGAAAATGAAGAAGAAGAGTTTACAGAATTGGAACCCTCGATGACTGGGTTCTGAGATATATGATTCACCTGCAACCAAAGAAGAAGAGTTTTCACAAATAACAGTGTTAGAAGTACAAGATTCCTCACGGTGAGGGTGATCACTATCAACGGTTGTAGTGGTTTTGACTTCCTTATCATGATGAGTTTCACTATTATCTGTGTTGGTGCAAGTATCAAAAATCTTTCCTGTGGAAATCCATCTAAGACCTATTGTGTTGAAAACTTTTCCCGTGGGTTTCCACCTAAGGTAAGATCTAGGAGTTGTTTTCTTATCAGATGCAGCGGAAGACTCTTTTTAGAAAAACTACGTCCTGAAGAGATCCACCTATTAGGTTTCCTTTTGATGTTCATCTTGTCACGGGGTTTGTTTCTATTTGGTGTCTTAGTGGATTGTGCCTCGGCACGAGAATTATCTTTCTTGAGATATTGTAAGGCACATGCATCATGATTAGTTGAAAAGATACATTTTTTACATGTAGTACACACAAATTCAATATTCTTGTTTAAAACAGCAGCTTTAACTTTGTCACTACAGTCTTTTGGAATTTGATTCTTGTTCGAAAAAGACTTAGAATTCCTAGTGATGTTTTCTAAGGGCATAGCATTTTCTTTTTTGCAACTACTCTTAGATGTAAGCCAATCCCTAGTCTTTTGTAGAGTGTTCCTAGGTAATGGTTTACTACTACTAGCAGTGCCTTGAAATCTTGTAGAATTCATCACCCTAGATGTTGCACCTAAAATTCCGTCTTTTCGAGTTTGTGCCTTTTTCCTAGCTTCTTCTAGATAGTGATTGTTGACCATGTTGTTAGAACCGACATATTCTTTAACTGGATTTTTGGTCACATTCCGTGTACTATTCCTAGAGATGCCAGGTGTAAACACTTTTTCTTTCAAAAACTTTTTCAGGTTTTCAAAAGCTTTGATAATTCTCTTTTTAATAGGCAAAGTCTGTGGAGTGTCTGTTTTTGACAAATCATTTTTCTCATTGACTTTTGGAGGAAACTGAGAAATAGACATTTTTGGTTTAAAAACTGGTTTGGGAACATTTGGTTTCTCCTCAGTCAATGGTTTTGCAAACTTAGTATCCATAGCCTTTCCTTTTAGACATCCCAGCTGAGCTCTCAAAAGATCATTTTGCTCTTTCATGTCCTTGTAGGCACGCTCATATGACATTTTGTCATACTTGCATTCCTCAGATTTTCGATCAAGTTGTTTAAAATAGGACACGCTTTCTTTTTCAAGTTTTTCAAGAGCTTTTTCATATTTTGAAACAATTTCGGAGGTCTCAGACTGGAGTCTTTCATGATCTTCAATATAATATGTTTGCAAAATAATGGACATAATATCGAGTCATAACATCTTCAAGAGAGTCATTCAAATTTTCCAAAACTTTGATGTGTTCAACACTTTCATTAGCTTGATTTACCAGGGATTTATGGTCCTTGACAAAGTCACTCGTTTCTTTCAAAAGTGCTTGTTCAACATGAATTACCCTCGCACTGATGGCGCTTAACGAGGGGCAATTTGGGTTTTAAAAACTCTTTGTTTCGTCATCATGGCGAGTAAACCAGATGTTAGTTGTAATATTGGTTTTAGACTTGACAGTCTCTTGAAGATACCCAATTCTAGTTTTAACGTCATCTAAAATGCTTCTAGTATCACTTGTGTTAAAAGGATTGTTTGAAGACATTTGTTCGATTTTCGAAAGAGATTTGGAAACTAAACTGTTTCGAAACCGTTTTGAAACTGGTGATGACACTTTGTTTGAAACACTTGGTGTGGTGGAAAACGTTGATTGTTCTTTTTGATTAACAAAAGTAATTCCATTAATTTTGTTCCATTTGTTATAATCAATCGGTTTGAGATCAGGATTCTTTTGTTTCATTTTTGATCTACTCTCCTCAGATAGTTCCAACGCTTCAAGAGAATCACGAACAATTATGGGTTCATGCAAAGGTTTTCCATTGTTCAACACATTCTGAGATTTCGAGCTTTCTTGAGAAACCAGGAGGTCGTTACCAAGAGCCATTTCATTTGTAGTATGAAAAATCGGATTTACTTGATTAGAAAGCATCTTGATTGTCTTTGCGGAATGACCCGTTGTAAGAAGTAAATTATCCAATTTTTGATTTTTCCGTTTTATCAAGAATTTCATCAAGAAGAGAATCTTCTCGTTTTGCAAAATCAGCAATCAACTGTTTCTTCTCTTTTCAAGATCAGAAAACAGTGCTTTTTGTTTAGAAAGTTGGTCATTTAGATCGGAAATTTCCTTGTTTAAAGATTTGATTTTCAAATTCAGATTCACATCAAGTGTGTCATACTTGAGTTGCAAATCTTTTCTCTAAAAACAGAATCTCGATAACCAATTTCTAACTTGGACAAATTTTGTTTGTATGAAATTCATAGGCTTTGGCGTGCTCCTTGTAACTCTCAAGCTCAGCGGTCAATTTAGCATTCGCGACCTTAACTTCGCGATTGACCGTTCTAACTTTCTCAACTTCAATGCCACATTGATTGATTAATGATTCAAAATAAGCACGTGTTTCCTCATCGGTCTCAGTATTTTGTGCCACACAGCCTCCACTAGGATCCACATATGGAGTTTCTGAGTTTGTATTGCTACAACTCGGATTGTCCAGGTATGTATCATAAGTGGGTGCTGATGTCACAGAATGCTGCTCGTCATGAGTAAACACATCAAATATGACATTGTTATAGCATGGATCAATGATTGGTACCTTAGATACTGCATTTGCGCCATAGACGGAGGTGCGCCGAGTCAGTGTCGTGACTTAGTCTCCTGAAGATGTTCCATTAAGACGCAGTTAGCATTGATGTCCTCTCGGTCTTCCAAATCATCCATAATAGCGAAAAGTCATGTTCCTCAGCACTCAACTGTGACCCCGCTTCTTGCTTATCTGCTAACAAAGCAGCTTTCCGAAGAAAATCACCATTCTTCTTGTGCGGCTTAGTGGGACAATTCCTTGCCATGTGACCCACTCCTTGACAGTTATAACACTTAACCTGATTACCATGATTCACATTTCCATGATTCCCAACGACTGGAGCTGCAACATACCCATTCTGATTACCCACTGCTCTATTCCCAACATTCTTTCCCATCTGATTTCCAACATGCTGACCCAACTGATTACCCTGATACGGAACCGCCTGATTACCGATGCAACTGTTAAAAGCTTTATCCAATAAAGAAAATATCTGTTGCAAGGTCGCTTCTGGGTCAGTTCAGGATCGATGATTCCTAGTTCCCGTATTGTGGATACGGTTGTTGAATGACTTGTTGATAGGATAGAATTGTTGTTGAGGATAGCGTTGTGGTTGTGCAATGTATTGCCGCAAGTTGTTGTTGTTGGAAGATGATGAAGCTTGTTGTTGTGTATTCACTGAAGGTTGAGTCTTTGCAATAAGTGCCAATGGATCATGATTCTTTGCCAATCTTTCTTTCCTGACTTCATTCACTTCACTTGGTTTTGTTTCGAAAATCATTGAGTTGATCAAAGTTCACCTGATGTAAGTCTTTTGTTTGGTTGACAATAGTGACATATCGTCCCCATTCTTCGGGAAGATTATTCAGGAACTTGATGTTTTGAACGATTGTTCTGGGTGCCAACTTGTTTCGGATAAGCTCATTCATCAAAGTGCAAAACCTTCCATAGTAGGATTCAATGGATTCTCCGGGTGTAGATGTAAACTTCTCCCATTCAGTTAGCAGCTTGTTCTCCATGTCTTGTTTACTAATTTATGTTCCATAACATAGCCGTCTAACACGTTCCCACATATCGAAGCAGTTTCACAACTGCCTACAAAGCAAAAATGTCTATTGGTAAACCCCGTTGGACAATATGAATTGCCATGTCATCTGCATCGACTTGTTTCTGATCCTCTTCAGTGTATTTTGATTCAGTTTGAAGATGAGAGGATGGTGGGATGGGAGGTGTTGCATCAGCATTTCCAGGAACATGGACTTGTCGAGGCTTGAAGGGTCCATCCTGAATGGATTTAATCATGAGTTTCCATTAGGTTTGGTCTTGATGTAACGAAGCATTCGACTTGTCCATTGAAGATAACCACCTTTTGCCAACATAGGAGGACGGTTTTCGACACCGGCTGCATGAATGTCTTGTTGAGTTGCCATTGATGAAGGTATGATATGATAAAGTTGATGTAGGATCGATTCAACGATAAAGGAGTTGTGGTTGATGAAGATTAAGCTCGGTTGAGGTGTTCTGAAAGTCGTACTCGTAACCTTGGTTCTAAAAAATTTCGCCCAAAATTTGAAATTCACTATAAAAATCAATTCTAAGGACGTATGAAAAATGTGAGTTATGACAATTTTGACGCAAAATTTGACCCGAAAAATTTGAATTTAGGCCCAAAATTTGAATTTTTGACCAAAATTTTCACAGTTAAACCAAAATTTGAATCTCGCGAAAAATTGAACGCTTAGTCTCCTCAAAAATTTAAATTTTACTCAAGTTTTCCCGCCAAAAAACTTTTTTTTTTTTTTTTAAACCTTTTGTGAAAATGAAAGAGCTTAGGCGAGAAACACGAGGTTACGAGTAGGAGGCTTAGGCGTAGGATCGTGCTTATGCGTAGGATCTTATGCGTAGGAAGCTTAGGCGAGAAACCTTATGAGAAACTTAAGCGTAGGAACCTTAGGCGTAGAAACCTTATGCGAAGAAAGTATCTTACGCATAACCTTAGGTTATGCGTAGACAAAAAGTTACTCGTAAACCTTACGCGTAATTTTGAAGTTATGCATAGAGTTACTCGTAAGCTTTTAGCTTATGCGTAAACTATGGTTAAGAACCAAAAATCCTTTACACAGTCACAGCGTAAGAGATATCCACAAGTCGAAGTGTTCCACACACTTATCCAAGTGAGGAAGCAGAGTAACCTTTATAGCCCGAAGATTCTTCACCAAAAAGTTACGAGTAGAAAACTAGGGTTTTGACTTTTTGACTTCTACTCGTAAGAAATTTCCAATGATTCAAATGATTTCACTTGCACAGAAATCCTTAAAAACACTCCAATAACACAAAAATGTTGACCTTTTTCACCCAAAGTGCTTAGAAAAGTTATGAGTAGAAATGACCAATAACCAAATACGAGCTTAAAAATGAAGAAAAACACGTAAAGCTACGAACTTTTTGCAAAGAACTGAAACTTTAGCACCAAATAAACCTTAAACCACAAGAATCTTGAATTTTTTGGTGAAAAAATGAAAGCTTTAAGCGTTTGTAACCCTTCAAAACAAACACAAACACTCCTAAACCATTGTTAGGCGATTGATACCAATTGTTATACCCCTTTATCACGTATACCTTATCACTTTACCAAGCAAACCCAACACAAATACGTTATGCGTATGAAGAAGAAAAGATTAAGAGGTTGGTGACAAGAGATGTGTATAAGACGTGTATGTATTTAGAGAGGTAGAGAGAAGAAAGATGAAACAATAAGTTGTATATTGCTTCAAAGGAAAACACACACACACACACTCAAGCACACCCCTCAAATGACATACTTGAGGGGTATTTATAGTACAAGTAGAAGATGCCCTAAGGCTTGGCCATGGGCCTTGTATGGGCTTCGTGGGATTGGATTGGACATGGATTGATATAAGGCTAGCTTAACTAAACTAATACCCATTTAGCTTAGTCCAATCCACGAGCCCGTTGACTATTCTATCACGATATCTACCACGCGTTACAAAGTTCCTAAACGTGAATGACCATCACTTCTAATAAAACTATTAAGGTTAACACGATAAACAAAATCTCCCACCTTAAAGTTCATCGGCATGACCCTCCGGTTGTAATACTGTTCCATCTGTTTCTTGTATTTAGCTTCTTGAATGGTAGCATTTTCCCTTCTTTCTTGCAAAAGATCCAGGTTCAAGCGTTGTTCTTCCTCGTTCCGGTTCTCCCGGAACATTATCGTCCGATGTGTAGGCATTCATATTTCTGCTGGAATCACAGCTTTGCTTCCGTACGTCAGGCTGAATGGGGTTTCTCCATTTCTTGTTTTGAGAGTTGTTCGGTGAGCCCATAAGACGTTCGGTAACTCATCGACCCATCCACTTCTCTCTCGCCCCAGCCTTGTTTTCATTCCCTCCATCAAGTTCTTGTTAGCTCGCTCTACCAATCTGTTGGCTTGTGGGTGTGCCATGGCTGTATTCATCCGCTTAATTTTCAACCGCTCGCACCAGATTTTGAACGGATCATTGACGAAATTGCTTCCGTTATCAGTGACTATGACTTCCGGCAAACCGTACCCTGCATACAATGTTCTCCCACATAAACTTTATGACATCTTTCCCTGTCGTCTTTACCAATGGTTTTGCCTCTATCCACTTTGTGAAATAGTTAATAGCCACTATGACGTATTTGATCCTTCCTGGTGCCTCCGGAAAGGGCCCCAAAACGTCCATTCCCCACTAGTAAAAAGGCCATGGTGCCATGATGGAGGTCAGCAGCGTTTTGGGGAGCTTCAGTACCGGGGCGTTTATCTGACAAGAGTCGCATTTCCTAATTTCCTCCCTTGCGTCTCAATGCATGGTAGGCCAATAATACCCTTGCCTCATAAGCTTTGCCACTACGGTTCTGGGTCCGGAGTGCATTCCACAGCATCTCTCATGCACTTCGCGAATTATGTAATTCGCCTGTAACGGTCCTACACACCTTAGCATTGGTACCAAGTATCCCTTTTTAAAGAGGACTCTCTCCTCCATCACGTACTGTGAAATTTTCATCTGGAGGCTCCTAGCTTCATTGGGATCCTCTGGCCAGATCCCTTCCTCCAGACATTTGATGATTGGTGTCATCCAATTGTCTCCTTCTTCCTCCACTATGGTGTTAACCATTTTTTCTTCTCCTGAAGGTTTTTCTAGGACTTCTACTAGTACCTTTTTGGTGAGATGATCAAAAGCTACCGACGCCAGTTTGCTCAGTATATCTGCCTTTTGATTTTGAGCTCTCGGAATGTTACAAATCTTGAAACTCTGAAACCCAGTGATGTATTCTTTTTCCTGGGCCAGGTATTTCTGCATGCTTTCCTTGGTAGCCGTGAATTCTATATTGATTTGGCTTGCCACTAGCTTGGAATCCACCCGCACGTTCAAAGTCTTAATTTTGAGCCTTTTTGCGATCCGGAGACCGGCTAACAAAGCCTCATATTCGGCTTCGTTATTGGTGCTGGGGAAGTTGAGCCGTAAGGCGTAGGTCAATTCTTCTTTTTCTGGACTGATGAGGACCAATCCTGCGCCGGAACCTTTTTTATTGGACGCCCCGTCCGTGTATAGTAACCACTCTCCTTCATCCCCTACTTCCATCACGTCCCTACCTTTTCCCTTTCTATGAGGACGTCCGGATTCCACGGGTACTTCTGTGAGGAAATCTGCTAGCACCTGTCCTTTAACCGCATTTCTAGGGACATAGGTAATGTTGTAGGCTCCCAATTCCATGGCATATTTGGCCAACTTCCCTGAGACCTCCGGTTTATTTAATATCTGCTTAATGGGTTGATCAGTGATGACCCGGACGGGGTGAGCCTCGAAATATCTCCGTAACCGTCTGGATGCATGCAATAGACATAGGGCCAAATTTTCTATCGGGGCATAGTTTCTCTCCGTGTCATGCAAGGTCCGACTAACATAGTGTACCGGCAATTGTCTTCCTTCCCTTTCCACCACTAACACCGCACTTACCGCCCCCTTTGATGCCGCTAGGTATATGGATAGCTGCTCCTTCGGCTTGGGGGTGGACAAAGAAGGCAATTCCAATATCAAACTTTTCATCTCTTGAAAGGCCGTTTCGGCCTCCTCCGTCCAGCGGTATTCGTCCTTGTTCTCCTTGGTGATGTTCTTTAGTGTGTCAAAGAAGGGTAGGGATCTTTCCGCTGACTTTGACAAGAACCTATTCAAGGCTGCCAGTTTTCCACTCAGACTTTGCATTTCTTTTAATGTCTCCGGGGACTTCATTTCCGTGATTGCTTTTGTCTTTCGGGGGTTTTCCCTTATGCCTTCCGATGTTACCATGTAACCGAGGAATTTGCCCTCCTCCACTCCAAATGAACACTTCCGCGGATTCAACTTCATGTTTATCCTTCTGAGGTTGTCAAAGGTTTCCGCTATGTCGGTTATCATCTCTCGCTCCGTCCGGCTTTTTATAACCATATCGTCCACATATGCTTCCAAATTTCTGCCTATCTGCGATTGGAACGCGGAATCTACCAACCGCTGGTATGTCGCCCCGGCGTTCTTTAATCCAAACGTCATTTTGGTGTAACAATACGTCCCTTGTTTCGTATAAAATGCCGTCTTCTCCTCATCGTCCCTATTCATCTGAATCTGGTGGTAACCCTTGTAATCATCCAGGAAGCATTTGTACTTATACCCCATGACAGATTCAATCTTCCAATCAATTTCCGGTAAGGGATAGTAATCTTTCGGACACAAAGAATTCAGGTTTTTGAAGTCAATACACATCCTCCAACTTTCATCACATTTCTTCACCAACACATGATTAGATATCCATGTTGGGTACCTTACCGGGCGAACTATACCGGCCTTAACCCATTCCTCAACTTCCCTTGTGACCACCTGTTTTTTCTCTCGCGAGAAAGTCCTTCTTTCCTGAGCGACCGGCGTGTCCAAGACGTTTACGTTGAGAGACTGTTGAATGAGACGCCTTGGTACCCCGGTCATATCCGTCGGTTCCCAAGCGAACACCTCTTTGTTTTTCCTCAAGAGCTCAATGAGCTGCTTTCGACACTCCCGGGAGAAGCTAGTTCCTATAGTCACATGCTGCTTAGGGTAGGCCGCATTAACCAATATATCTTTCGTTAGCCTTAGCTCCTCCTGAGCCTCCCGGTCCACTACTTCTGCTTTTCTTTCAAGAGAATAACTTTTCCTAGGATCTTGCCTCTCTTCCAAACTTCTGCATTCCATAACTACCGCCCTTTTAGTGGCCATGGTAGCTATTCCTCCGGGCATGGGAAACTTCATCATAGCACGGATGGTTAAAGGTATGGCTCTTAACTCCCTTAAACCTGACCGTCCCAATATTACATTGTAAGGCGAGGGTGACTTTATGACCGTAAATTTCATCATGACCGTCCTGAATAAGCCGAATGACTTCTCCGGAAAACCCCACCAACGGTGAGATAGTTTCTTGTAACCTGGATCGAATGGACGGACATAGGTTACTGAAGCAGTGTTCATACATCACTTGGACGGAGGTACCTTCATCCACAAACACTATCCGGACCAAGTAACCCTTTATTTCCGCTTCTAAAATCAGTGGTTCTTCGGACAAGTCGTCCGTGGCTATCCGGGGAAAAGATATGGGGACATTCATCCAGTCCTCGTCGTAGAACCTGGCCTTCCTCTTCCGGTCCTCTACGTAATGATTGACCATGTTGATCACTTTTCCTTTCCCATTATGACCTCTCGGTCTTTCCCTTCCTCTTTGTTGTACGTTCTTTACCAAGTGATCCAACTTTCCCAATTCAAGGGCCATTTCTAACTGTTTTTTCAGATGGTAACAGTCGTTGGTTAGATGACCCTTCTCTCCATGGTACTCACAAAACCTGTCCTTATTTTCCTTGCTCGGCTTTCCTTGTAAGGGGGGCGGTAGAGGTAAGTTTAGATGGTGCTCGGTGGCCAATATTTCCTTAGGCTGCTTGGATAGGCCGGAGAGCATGACCCTGTGATTGTCGGGCTTGTTGAAATCGTTATGCCGAAACTCATTGCGGGGGCGAGCGTCTACTTTTGGAGCAACGTATGGGGAAAAGACCTCCCTCTGCCTGGAATCACTTTTTTCCCAAGGCCGCCGGTCATTCTTTCTCCTATCCCCGAATCCCCCTCTAGAGTTTCGATCTCTTGCTACTGGAAGATTTCCCCTTCGGAACAATTCTTGTGCTTCTCCTTTTGGTAATTCCGTGTTCTTATATGCCTCTTTCGCTCGGACATAATCATCTACCCGAGTCATCATTTCTTTGACGGGCTTTGGGACTTGATCAGAAATTTTCTTAGCCAAGTCGGAGCACCGATGAGCACTCATGAATGTATATATCTTCATGAGTTCTGGAACTCCCGGTATCCTGGGCCTCTCATCGGTCCAAATAAGCCTTGAAATGGTAGCAGCCTCATTCGCCTCCCAACCGCATAGGGCGTTCTCGGGGTCTTTCATGTTTTTCTGACGTAGGGCAAACCTTGTAGTAAATTGTTCTCTCAGGTCATCCCAACTATCAATACTCCCCGGCACTAAGTTACTGAACCATCCCTGCGCGGCCCCGTCCGTAGTCTGCTGGAACATTCCGACACCATACCGCACTGGCCATTCCCCTTGGTTCGCTGCCCCCAAAACGGCTGATGTGATCATCCGGATCCGCTGACCCATCATAAAACTTCAGATTAGTCGGCATGATGTACTTGGGGCCGGCGAACTCCACTATCCTTCTTGTGAAGGGTGACCTAGCCACCTCTTTATGAGATTTACTAAGATCATCCTTGTGGTCTAGCTCAGCATCCTTTCCCCGCTCATCGTCGTCATCTCCAAACGACAACCGAATAGGTTTAATGGCACTGGCCCCTGTAGCGTTGTACTTCTTAATAAGAGCTTCTAATGATGCCACCTGGGCTTGTATCTGTTCCGGTATTCCGGGTGGTTGGTTATTCGAGACCCCGCTTCCGCCTATCTGCTCCGGCGGAGGAAGGGGTACGGGTGGAGGTGTTTCTTCCGGACCTGTCATTCAATTCTCCGGTAGAATGAATTGGGGTCCCACGGATGGCGCCAATTTGTTGAAGCAAATTCCTGCTATTCAGTTTTACCCGAAGGCTTGAGCTTCTATCTATCGATCCGGAAGAATGGGCTGAATCCTTCATGCACAATACACAGACACGCGTTAGCCTCGCCCCGGGCGTTGTCCCGGGACCAAGCTCCGGCGTGAGAATAAGCGTAGGGTAATTAATGTGGTAATAAATGTGAAAGTAAGTGTAGGTGAAAACTTAATGTAATATATTAAATGTGTTGGAGTATTTATACTACCCCAACCTTGTACTTGTACTACTGTTTGGCTACTATTCCCGCAGACCTATCTTACCTGCTTGTAGACCTATAGCCACCCTACCTAGTAGGCCACATGGTAAGAAATCCCGTAAAATCTGCTGACATGGTCTGTCTTTGCTAGTCACTGTCCGGACGGCAGAGCATGCTGTCCGGACAGTGAGTCTGCCGGACATCAGGACGTCCGGACACATACGCCAACAGAGTCATATCAGTTTCAGTAGGTTGACCGAGTACTAGCTAACTTGGTGTCGTTCAAGTAGCCATTTATGTCACTCCTGAATCATGATGATACACATCAATGATACTACAGCCCACCTGAAGATTGGCCCAAATTTAAAGGCCCAAAGACTGTCTCACTTCCTGGACTGACTAAAGTCTTGTAGTTATTTCCCCTTATTGCCCAAGACTACTGCCTATAATTTTAAGGAACGAGATTATGCACCCGCGCATTGCGGCGGGTTTTTTGCATTTAATTTTTTATGCTATATGAGTTTTGTTATATATGTGGTGTCTAACTTGTGTGCAAAAATCTTTATGTAAATGTGGGTATATTCATTTCATATAACACATTTGTATGATGATAGTTGGTTCGGAATATGAACGTTGACCTTATGTTTGTTTAACGGGTGTGTTTTAAAGTTTTTTTTAGAAAAATTTAACGAATAAAGTTTAGGATTGAGTTTAAAAAGTGTCATATCTTTAGGAGGTACATTTCACCATTTTTACAAAGTTTGTGAAAATATAATAAAGTATAGGATTGGTTTTGCAAAGAGTCGCATAGTTTGGGGGTATTTTTTTCCGGTTTTCATAAATGTTCGAAACGACGTCGTTTTGATTTTGTCGTTTTACTCTTTATTTGGCAGGTGAATTGTTGGTTTGGGATTTTTTTTTCACGCATGGTATATGATTTTTGTTATATGCGGGGTGTGTAAATTATGTGCGATAATCTTTATGTAAATGTCGCATATTTCGGGGGTACTTATCACCTTTTTTTCCAACTTTGTGAAAATATAAAAGTTAAGGGACTGGTTTTCAAAGTTTGTGAAAATATAAAAAGGTAAGAAATGGTTTTACAAAGCGTCGTTAAGTTCAGGGGTATTTTCTGCCGTTTTTTCAAAGTTTGCGAAACGACGTCGTTTTTATATTGTCGTTTTACCTTATATTTTGCCACTTTAATTGTCGTTTTGGCCTTTTTTTTCACTGACAAATACGGCGTCGTTTGGTACACGGATTAATATATATAAATTGATTTGGATACAAAACTTTTTGACTAGGACACAATACACGATATGTTATACATTAAACAATTGAACTGTATATATGTTATGTTGTGATTGTTCATAAATTAGAGCGTGTGAATCAATAACTCTTGTGCACATCATCTCTCATAATTTTACAGTGTCATACATGTTTCATGAAATACACGCTACGAAGAAAGAAAAAGTTTATGGGGTACACAAATCATACATTTCCTTTCAACATGAAGCATTGACTCTGGATATAGGATTAAGTTTCAACGATCAAATTATTTGAAAGAATATTTATTATAGGAACTAGGAGTGTAGGATACGTAAGGACAGGTTAATATGCTCTTTTCTTTATACGAACTATACAAATATGATAATGTGCCCTTTATAGGCCAACACCTCTACTACACCTTTTGTGTTAGTGACGATGTGATCGGATAAGGCATTGTGAAGATCGAGGAAATCTGGAAATTAGAGGTGGGAAATATATAAACATTAAAGAAGAAGATTGTAGTAAAGTAGTAACATTCGTTTACGCATCTTATAATCACACATGAACAGAAAAAGGTATCAGAAAGCTACATTGTGATGGAAGATTTATTAGAGGATAAATATGCTCAAGCCAGATCTGTGGGTTTAGGGTATCTAAGGTTTTATGTGTTACTCATTCAGCATAATGATACACATATAGTGTACATGGACTATTCTAGACAATGGGCTAGAACCTAATATAAAAATACATACTAACACTCCCTCGCAGTTAGAGCGGGAGGAGACCGGACACTCAAACTGTTTACGCATCTTATAATAGATGGAGGTTTATATTGGGACTTAAGTTTTTCAAGGTCTTTGTGTTATGAGAGGAATGTCTAGCACATGAGGTGCGTGCACGTGCACAGCTTTAAGCTGGTCACGTGAGTTGCATGTGTTCTTCTCCAACAGCCTCCAACTAACTTTGGCGCCTTAACTTCTTTTAAATACTCAAGTGTTGTAGTAAAAACATTCATTCAGAAATTGTAACCAATTCTCTTATCTGTAATTCTATCATCATTTCAGTAATAAAACTACCACTTGAGATTCTATTTCTTGTTCTTGAATCTTTTGTCTAGTTTTAGTTCTTCTTTCAATTTGTTATAAATTCAAGAAGGACATTACACTTTGTTACCACGTGAAGGCACAACACTTGTTGCTTTTTTTTTGAACGAGGCTCAACATTTGTAAAAGACATTGAACAACGGTGTACAACATTTATGGATTTATCATAATAATTTATTTATAAAATATTGACCAGAAACATTTTTTTTTAAATCAAGAATATATATATGATGTCTTCATGTCTTGTAATTGGACTCTTCGTAACAATTTTTGCACACCATTTGCACTTTTTGTAAATGAACCTAAAAGATAAGGACAATAGGCTAAAAAAATGTATGGTGCAAAATGGAAATAATATAAGCGACCAATGTGGGGTTCAACTGTCAAAGCAGCGGGTTCAGGAAACAAATATCAGGGGGTTTAAGTGAAGAACAGATTGAGATCGGGGTGGATTTAAGTGAACCCCCTCTCATAACGTGGCTCTGACTCTTGTCACCCGTCGTTAATGAACTGGTTTATGTAATTACACTTTCAGTCCTTGTATCAAACTTTCTTTGCTCTAACATCCTTCACTTTCATGTATTCATCTTAAATTATTACCAACTTCTCCCCAAAAAAAAAAACAAAAAAAACCGACAAATAGTTGTTAATAATAAAGAAAGATATAATCTTTTTTTTTGAGCAAAATAAAGAAAGATATAATCTATAATGATAGTTCTTGTACATTGTTTACGTGTAACAAGATTACATAAAGTAGTTCAAGACATCATATTTCATATTTTGACATTTTGTCATGTTGAACCAAATATAATTAAGTGCCAACCTCAATGAGAATGTGAATAATTACAACATCACCCTGTTTAATAAATTATGCTAAGATTTTACCAAATCATTTTATCATATGCTAACAAGTTAGGACCAATGCACGGATGTTAAACAGGCCAATCAAGATCAAAACAGTAAACTTTTATAATGATAATGGTACATATGATTATCAAAACTGAAAACAAGAAACATGAAAGACAATTAAACCCTATCCCTCAAAAATGAGATAACAATATCAAGAAACATTTGGGAAGAGACATATATATGAAGGTACAAATGACAATTTTTGTACCTTCAAAAAAAATGATATGCATACGTACGTCCGAAATAATGTTCTTGATAGAATCGACAACCACAGTTAAATGGCTTGGAAGATATGAACGAAGGACTTTATTGTTTTTCCATTCGCAAAGCATCTGGGTCCAATGCATCTCAGCAACACGTTTAGATGGCCAACAGTGCACCTTGTGTATATCAAGGTAGCGGTGATAAATTTAAACAGTTGTGATATGCTACCAGTAACAACCCCGCTTAGTTGGACCTCAACAAGTAAACTCTCACAGGCAGAACTTTCATTCCAACGCATAATATACAAGTTAACTGAAGAACAAACAAAGATTGTGCATATCACCCCCGAAAGAGATTCAATACGTAAAATTATATACTGCGCATAATAATAATGCAACAACCAACTCAAAGACACAAATTAATGATCCGAAATGCATCTCGATCAGTCTCTATAATTTACATCACCACCTGGATCAAGATTCTTGCATAACTTTTCATAATAAAGGCAAATACATATTTTATAGATAAACCGGCTAGATGTAAACATTACATCGACACTAATACGGCCATATCGACCTACTGATTCTTAAACCATCCAACCGTACAACCTACTACTACATCAAGATTCAAGAACAAACATAGACATTAAACACGGATTTAGAACATAAACTAGCAGCCAAAGGGTTAACTAAGGCCCGTCACTTTTAATAGCATGAGATGCATAAATCAAGAGACATTTGGGCATGAGACATATACAGTTACAAATCACAATTGTTGTTAGTTGATATGCTATAAGCAAGTCCAAGATACTTCTCTTGATACGATAAATCACTCTGCAGCGACGGTTGAATGGGATGTATGAATCAAACATACAAGGGTGATATTTCCAATCCCAAAGCTTATCTGTCCAATAGTCTTCGACGTTGAACGCATTTAGATGGTCTGCAATCGATCTTTCAGAGATGATGGTAGCGGTGAAACTTCTAAACACTAGTGATATACCACCTATAACAACCCCACTTGCCTGGACCGCAACAATGAGCCTACTAAAACCCGAGCTTTCTTCCCAAAACAAGGAATACAAAGTAGCAAGTGAACAACAAGCAAAGTATGTGCATATCATCCCCGAAACAAAATAGATTGGTGAAGAAGCAATCACAAATGAGGGGTGTTCAGCTTCCGGACTCCTCCCCGTGTACTCATTTGATGTTGGTATCATTAAGGCTACGGAAAATAAACTTACAGGGATAAACATCATTATGATTAACAAGATAAGGGATATTTCAGAGACGTTAAAGATGATAACAACAATCAAGGGGATCATGAAATACCCGAAGGTTAACATTTGAATGACAAGTTCTTTGCCGCCATGCATATCTCCTAAAGAAGGGAGAAAGTTGGCTATGATGGTGAACACGAACATGAAAGTGGTATCAGTTACGGGTAGACCTATAGTTACGTACAAAATTGTGAGCCAAACTATAATCAGAAAGTTAGATTGATCATGAAACCCGCGTTTCCCTTGAAAATATACTTTTAACGCCTGTACTATCATCATAAGAATGCAAACAATAGATGATAGACATGCCCCTTTCAACACATCTGACTTTAAAGTCAACACGTCTGACTTGAAAGTCATTTGGATTCAGAAATTTGTGAAATGTTTTGGATGAAGGTTTGATCACAAATTATTAGTTAGGTCTTTGAGTAAAGATGGCTAGCTAGGTTTCTTTTCCAAAGCTCATTTGAGAATTTGACTGTGTTTTCTTTTCTTTTTCAAAATTTGGTTTTACAAGCATCTTCAATCAATATAAAGCCTATCATCACGTGTACTGTTTCATTATATTTGTATAGTTTGTGCGTTGTGTAATCAATATATCTGGAATCTGATGCGACCCATGAGTCCTTGAACAACCTTTTTCTTTAATTATTCAGTACGAGCAGTTGTTTGAGTACTTGTATATCCTAAAGACAAAGGCATAGGATGGAGACATACAAACATGATATGACTCCATTTTCAATAATACGTAGCATTCAAGTTATTTTTGAAACTTTCACTGTGGTTGTTACTTTACGAAAATTTCGATTTTACAGTTCCAATAGATATAAGGCGTGGCAACATGCTAAAGAAGGCAAGCAAACAATTCATTAAGTATTTTTTCCCCCTACACTAAACTAGCGAGCTATGATAACTGATATCAGCCACGCAATCGTTGTTCGTCAATGTGTCCTCGATCTTTCGCACTCAGGCTTCTTTCCATATTTCAAGCAGCTTGGTATAACGTTTATCGATGTAGAGTATATTATTTAGGCGATTAGCAGTCCGTTGTGGAGAGAGCATGGTTGCAATGCAACCTCTGAAAATAGCTGTTACACAACTGACCACAACTCCAACGGAATGGCACAAAATAATTACTTTGATCCACCACTAATATTTGGAACTTGCATGCCAAAAATCTGATTTAAAACGCAACGAGTTCAAAGTATAAAGTAGATGAATGGAAATTGCTGTTTTCAAAAATAAATTGTTGTTCCTTGAGTGTTTTAGAAAACTATTCCACTATAATAGCATTAAAGAGACTTTTACCGAATACGGAGTAAATTCCAAGATATATAAAGAAAAGTGAGTAAACTAAATATAGATAAAGGTTAACTCAAAACACTTTTTCTTTTTCTATAAATATCCATCTACGTATATTTTTCATAGCAAGTTTCTTTTTTTAACGGCAAAATTGAATATAAAAAAAACTAGTAAAGAGCTAGAAAAACAAAGACGAATGCTATCAAACAAATCACATTTCCTCGTGTGTTGAGAGTTAAACATGACCGAGTTTCGATGCTTCCAAAGAAACCACCAAGTAGCCGGGGCAATCACCTACATAAAAAGCTTAACTTTGGTAGAGGCCCGAAAGTTATCAATCCAAGACTCCCAATCTGAATGAGAGTTCAACGTAGGAATATTCATATCCACCCAAATATGAACCAACGACCAAATATTTAACGCCACATCTCATGAAAAAATATATGACCATTAGTTTTCATACCATTAGAACAAACCGGACATGTAATAGCTTGGATATCCAACCTACGTCTGAAGAGATTCAAGCGATTGGGGAGTCTATTCAATCTCAATCTCCAAATGAAGATGTTCACTTTTCTTGGAAGAATCTTACACCAACTTGTTACTATTGGTAATATCGGAAGAATAACATCATCAATATGGTTCCTCGTAACCCCAACAGAGAATGTGCCATCAGGATTTAGCTCCCAACGAACTTCATCAATTCGATTAGTTACTAGAACCAACTGCAATTCTGTTAACAAAGCTTCAAGCATGTCCAAGCACCGTCCAGAGTCAATTGTACGCCTTCACTGCCAATGCCACTCACCATTTACAAACCGGTCACTAATGACACAATTAGAATGCAAATCTAACTGATAAAGTCTATTATAGCAGTGTGAAAAAGGAGAATCCCCTATCTAATTAACAATCCAAAACCTCACATGAGATCTACAACCAACTTTATATCTTAAAGTATTTGTTGAAATAATGCCATTAGAGTGTAAATGGTTAATAGAACCAATAAATTTTTCCCATAGCCCTTTACATTTGCATGCGAATTGACTTAAACTTACATCCTCCCCATAGATTTCCTTAACAACTTGAACCCATAAAAGATTTGGATTAGAAATCAATCTCCACTGCCATTTTTGGAGAAGAGCAATGTTAAAGGCTTTTAGACTTCCAAAACCTAACCCTCCTTTATCGAGTGATGCCAAGGCATTCTCCCATTTAATCATAATCAACTTTCTAGTATCATTGCCTGCACCCCAATTTTTTTTTGATATTGAACGTTCAAGAGACGAGAGGATGGATTCTGGGACTTTAAAAATTAGCATATAGTAAATACCAACACTTCCCAATACCGCCTTTATGAGTGTTGATCTTCCTCCTATAGAAAGAAGGTTTGCCTTCCATTTTGATAACCTAGCATCGAACTTGTGAATCAAACTCTTCCAATGTACTACCCGGTTCATACTTAAACCAACTGGGAGACCGAGGTATGTAAACGGAAACGAGCCTGCCGAACACCCTATACTCTTAGCCATGTCCTCTATTTCGTCATTTGAAACACCAATTACATATAAATTTTATTTATGGATGTTGATACGTAAACCAGAAGCCAAATAAAACACTTTGAATAACCGAATAATGTTATCCATGCCAGCATGAATCCATTATGTAACCAATACAACATCATCAACTTAAAATAATTGAGACCGCCGAATACCTGAATTACCAACCGAGACACCTTTAATCAAATTGCTTGTGTCGCATCTCTGATGGCGACTTGAAGCCCCTCCATAATAAGAATGAATAGAAACGGAGACAATGGATCTCCTTGACGTGATCCTTTCTTGATGGAAAATTCCGAAGTAGACTTCCATTGACTAAAATGGAAGTACGAGCAGATCTCAAACACTCATGGATCCAACCATTCCATTTGTCTCCAAAACGAAATTGACTTAGAACGTAATCCAAGCGCTTCCAATTCATAGAATCGAATGCCTTGTCGAAGTCAACTTTAAAAATCATCAAGGTTGTAAAAATCTCTAGGCGCTAGTGAGACGGTCTGGTAGGGCCTAGCGATTAATCGTTAGGCTGGGATTAATCAGGGATTAATGGATTAGAATTTTTATGCACCAAATTATAATTTTAGATATTGTATTATATTATATGTATGAGATAAGTATAGTGCATCAAAATTCAAATATTTTTTGTGTTCAAATATAAACATATTACATTATAATTTAAAGTTCAAAGTCAAACATAGATATTGCTCAGTTTTTTGACCATTTTTAAGCGAGATTTGACCGATTTTGTTCATTTAATCAGTTTTTTTACCGATTTTTAAGCAATTTTTTTCTAATTTTTAAGCGATTTTGTTGACCGGTTTTTAAGCGATTTTGTCAGATTAGACCGATTTTGTTCGATTTTGTCCGATTAATCGGTTTGTTGATCGATCTTTAGGTGATATTTGACCAAACCGATTAAATAGATCGATTATGATAATATCAAGGCGCTTACTGAGCGATCAACGATTATGCGGGGATTAATCGGCCGCATGAGCTGATTTTTACAACAGAGATTAGAACAAACCGGACATGTAAAAGCTTGGATATCCAACCCAGGTCTAGAGAGATTCAAGCGATTGGGGAGTCTATTCAATCTCAATCTCCAAATGAAGATGTTCACTTTTCTTGGAAGAATCTTACACCAACTTGTTACTACTGGTAATATCGGAAGAATAGCATCATCGATATGGTTCCTAGTAACCCCAACAGAGAATGTGCCATCAGGATTTAGCTCCCAACGAATAGCATCATGTCTGTTACACGTTATTTTACAGGGATGTTCTTATCTCAACGTAAGTATGCTACCGAGATTCTAGAGAGGGTTTAAATGGTTGGTTGTAACTCCAGTCCCATTCCTGTTGATACTAAGTCTAAACTGGGTGATGATGGTGATCCGGTTTTCGACCCGACGATACATCAGAGTCTTGCAGGTTCTCTCCAGTATCTTACTTTTAATAGACCTGATATTTCTTATGCAGTGTAGCATGTTTGTCTTTATATGCATGATCCCTGTGAGCCTCATTTCTCAGCTCTTAAGCGAATTTTGCGTTTTGGGGTACTTTGGACTATGGGTTACATTTGTTTTCATCTTCTACTTCCTCATACTGCTTATTCGGATGCTGATTACGCTGGTTGCCCCTCTACTCGGCGATCGACTTCTAGCTATTGTGTTTTTCTTAGCAACAACCTACTCTTGTGGTCCTCTAAGCGTCAACCGACGCTTTCTCATTCCAGTGATGCGGCAGAGTATCGAGGTGTTGCCAATGCTGTTGCTGATACCCGTTGGTTGCAGAACCTGCTACGTGAGTTGTAAACGCATTTGTCTTCCACTACGCTTGTCTACTGTGATAATGTTAGTGCAGTATATTTATCTTCTAATCCGGTTCAGCATCAACGTACGAAACATATAGAGATTGATATTCACTTTGTTCGGGATCTTGTTGCTGATGGTCAAGTTCGAGCTCTTCATGTTCAATCTCGTTATCAGTATGCGGATATTTTCACTAAAGGTTTACCTTCCGTTTTGTTTGAAGAATTTCGTAGCAGTTCGAGTGTCCGATGTCCTCCCGCTCAAACTGCGGGGGAGTGTTAGTCGTATGTTATTATGGGCTAGGCCTGATTATTTGGCCCGACTATGTCAAGGGTGCTAGATCATTGTAATGTTTATATACATCGGTTTATCATTAAGGGATAATTTTATATTTGCCCAATCTAAACATGAAAATGTCATATATACTTAAAATTCAACTTTTGAATGCATGATGTACAATGCATTTAAAGCATATTTTGAGTAAATATGATATTATCATATTTAAGTTGGGTGAATATGGAATTGTCCCTATCATTAATATGGCTGGGAAGATATGAACGAAAGACTTTTATATCTATTTTACATGTGTAATAGACATTGAACAACGGTGTGCAACATTTCTATATTTATCAAACATTGGACCGAAACGTTTTTTTAAATCAGGAATACGTATGTGATGTCTTTTCATGTCTTGTAATTTCATAAACAAATTGGACCCTTCGTAATAATTCCATCAAACTTGGGTTCAAACCGTTTTAAACTTTCACACCCATTTCACTTTTTTGAAAATAAAACTAAAAGATAAGAACGATAGGGTAAAAAACTAAAAACTATAAAACGTAGGGTGGAAAGTAAAAATAGGTGTAAGTGACCAATGTGGGTTCAACTGTCAAAGCAACGGGTTCAACAAACAAAAGTCAAAGGGTTCAAGTGAAGAACAAATTCAGATCGGGGTGGATTCAAGTGAACCCTCTCCCATAACGTGGCTCTGACTCTTGTGATCTGTTGCTTATGAACTGCCACTTTCATGTATTCATCTTAAATTACCAACTTCATTCTTAGTTCTGATAGGAGTATTAATTAATTTGATCATAATGCTTCAGGTAATTTAAAAATAGTCCAAAAAAATTAAAACCTAAAAATATATGTTAATAATAAAGAAAGATATAATCTACAATGGTAGATTTTTAATTATTTGTTTATTTATTTATTATTTTTTTTTAAGTTTTCCCGATAAATATATCTACGATGATAGTTCTTAAACTCTATTTACGTGTAAGAAGATTAATAAAGTAGTTCAAGACATCATATTTCATATTTTGACATTTTATCATGTTGAACCAAGTATAATTAATTAAGTACCAACCTCAATGAGAATACAAATAATTACAAGATCACCTTGTTTAATACTCGTAAATGCTAAGATTTTAACTCTAATACTTTAATCATATGCTAACAAGTTAGGACCAATGTACGGATGTTACACTGGCCAATCAAGATCAAAACAGTAAACTTTTATAATGATAATGGTACATATATGATTATCAAAACTGAAAACAAGAAACATGAAAGACAATTAAACCCTATCCCTCAAGACGCGAACTAATCATCAAAGGTTTAGCTAAGTTTCTTCTTTTTTGCTAAAACATGAGATAACAATATCAAGAAACATTTTGGGAAAGAGACGTATAAATTACAAATGACTATTTTTGCGATCTGATATCCTATGCACACGTACCTCCGAAATAATGTTCTTGATAGAATCGACAACCACAGTTAAATGGCTTGGAAGATATGAACGAAAGACTTTATAGTTTTTCCATTCGCAAAGCATCTGGGTCCAATGCGTCTCAGCCATGAACACATTTAGATGTTCAACAGTGCACCTTGTGTATATCAAGGTAGCGGTGATAAATTTAAACAGTTGTGATATGCTACCAGTAACAACCCCGCATACTTGGACCTCAACAAGTAACCTCTCATAGGCAGAACTTTCATTCCAACGCATAATATATAAGGTAATTGAAGAACAAGCAAAGATTGTGCATATCACCCCGGAAAGAGATTCGATACGTGCATTTGCCTGTATAATATCACTAAGGAGGGGGCCATTTTCATTGCTTCATAGAGTCATTCGGTCTGAATGCTATACGTGAAGAACATAAGCCAGATGATGGAACGGAAAGACCTAGGACACAAATTCCATGGTCGAACTACCAAAATAGATTGAGCTAGAAATCCGAGTTCTAACAGATTCATTTTTGATTGAAGAACTAAAACTTGGGGGTTCTTGAAATTCCATCCAATAAAACGGAAGAATTATAAACTCCAAAATAATAGATAGAAATACCGCAAATAAAGCCATTGCCATAATAGATAGACCCCATCAAAGAGGCCTTTCCCCACCCAGGAGCTACTTTACCATATTCCGAATTCAAAGGTTTTAATAACATCCCTACAATAGTTTGTCTTGGTACTTATAATAATAATGCAATAACCAATTCAAAGACACAATTTAATGATCTGAATTGCATCTCGATCAGTCTCTTAATTTACATCACCACCAGGATCAAGATTCTTGCATAACTCTTCATAATAAAGGCAAATACATATTTTATAGATAAACCGGCTAGATGTAAAAATTACATCGACACTAATACGGCCATATCGACCTACTGATTCTTAAACTAACCAACCTTACAACCTACTACTACATCAAGAACAAACAGACATTAAACACGGATTTAAAACATAAACTAGTCGCTAAAGGGTTAACTAAGGCCCGTCACTTTTAATAGCATGAGATGCATAAATCAAGAGACATTTGGGCATAAGACATATACAGTTACAAATCACAATTGTTGTTAGTTGATATGCTATAAGCAAGTCGAAGATACTTCTCTTGATCATATGAAAAATCACTCTGCAGTGCCAGTTGATGTATGAATCAAACATAAAAGGGTCATATTTCCAATCCTCAAGCTTTTGTGTCCAATAGTCTTCAACTTTGAACACATTTAGATGGTCTGCAATCGATCTTTCAGAGATGATGGTAGCGGTGTAACTTTTAAACACTAGTGATATACCACCTATAACAACCCCACTTGCCTGGACTGTATAGACACTGAACCTCCTAAAACAATAGTACAAAGTAGCAAGTGAACAACAAGCAAAGTATGTGCATATCATCCCCAAAACAAAATAGATTGGTGAAGAAGCAATCACAAATGAGGGGTGTTCAGCTTCCGGACTTCTC
Source organism: Chrysanthemum makinoi (assembly GCA_910596185.1). NCBI lineage: Eukaryota > Viridiplantae > Streptophyta > Magnoliopsida > Asterales > Asteraceae > Chrysanthemum > Chrysanthemum makinoi. The sequence goes on from OU343221.1 coordinate 277,117,077, forward strand.
CTCGTGTACGCTCTTGATGTTGGTACCATTAAGGCTACGGAAAATAAACTTACAGGGATAAACATCATTAAGATTAACAAGATAAGGGATATTTCAGAGACGTTAAAGATGATAAGAATAATGAAGGGGGTCAGGGAAAACCCGAAGGCTAACGTTTGAGAGACAGGTTCAAAGCCATCCATAGCTCCTAAAGAAGGGAGAAAGTTGGCTATGATGGTGAACATGAACATGAGAGTGGTTTCATTTACGGGTAGAGTCGTACTTACGTCCGCAATTGAGAACCAAACCATAATCAGAAAATTAAATTGAAACCCACGTTTCACTTGAAAATATACTATTAACGCCTGTACTATCATCATAAGAATGCAAACAATAGATGATAGACATTTGGATGAAGTCATTTGGATTTTGGATTCAGAATTTTGTGAAATGTTTTGGATGAAGGTTTGATCACAAATGATTAGTTATGTCTTTGAGTAAAGATGGCAGCTAGGTTTCTTTTCCAAAGCTCAGTTGAGAATTTGACTGTGTTTTCTTTTCTTTTTCAAAATTTGGTTTTACATGCATCTTCAATCAATATAAAGCCTATCATCACGTGTAATGTTTCATTATATTTGTATAGTTGGTGCGTTGTGTAATCAGTATATCTGGAATCTGATGCGACCCATGAGTCCTTGAAACAACATTTTTTTTTAACGGGGAATCTGTACTATCTAATAAAATAGAGTTTTGGTACAACCCTCTAAAACATTCTGTAATTAATATTCTTACGTGTCTTTAACCTCAGCACATTGATATTTTTGTCAAGTACCACTCTGCTTCATATCCTCAAACTTCTTCCATACGCTTCATACTTTCATTCAATCTTGGGCAGTTTTTCCAATCATGCTATAATTCTTTTGTACGCTTCTTCCTTACTAATTCTTCCAACTGCCGATTTAAAAAAATAGATCTATACCATGATAATTTTAGAAAAATAATTGTTCCTTGATATTATCATGATAATTTTCTTTTTGGATTATGCAGGTTTAATTCAATCACCGCATCTAAACATTTGTAAGTTTTAATTTATCTTCGTTTGTTTAGTTTGATGTGTTAATTTGGTACTTCTGAATTTTCCATTAGTTTGATATTACAAGAAAATTAGAATTTGAATCTGAGCCATGGCCTACAATTACGTACAGTGCTAAAGATCTTATAAAGAAAATGCTTGATAGAAATCCAAAGAAAAAGTTTGTTATGGCGAATGGAGGAAAGGGTTGTGTGGTATGTTAATGTATTTGATTTAGTCAACATAGAAAAAAGAAAAAAATATATAGCTGCGACCTTTACAATATAATTGGCTGTGTTTTATTTCAATTCATTTGTGGTTGGTAAACCCTAGAAAAAAATTAGGAGAAATCACATTCATGAATTAGTTTTTATAATTCGTGTGTGTTGCGGATTTAGTATATAACGAGTGTGGAAACCCGCGCGATGCAGCGGGATTGGCTTCAAAGGACTTACTTTGTAGCGACACTTAAACCTTAGGGACTAATTTTGCCAAGTTGCTATAGATAGCAATTAATGCTATAGGACTTACTTTGCAACGTCACTTAAATCTCAGGGACTGTTTTTGTTAAGTTGTTAAACTTTATATTTAATGTTTGGACTTACTTTGCAATGACAGTTAAACCTCAGGGACTGTTTTTGCCAATTTTGAAAACTTAGCATTTAATGTGTGTGTTGCTACAGTAACTTGAAAACTTTGCATTTGATGTGTGTGTGTTGCTCTGAGTAACATGTACGATATTTAGTACTACCTCCGTCCCAAAATTATAGTCCCCATTTGACTTTTTTAGTCTTTCTTTTTCAACTTTGACCTTAAATATTTTTGTTTATGTTATACAATAGTTGGTGAAAATTATACCAAATGAAAATACCTTAAAAACCCAATCCATTCATATATTTTGTATCAAATATTATATAACACAAACAAAGATACCTAAGGTCAAAGTTATAAAAGAAAGACCGAAAAAGTCAAAATGGGACTATAATTTTGGGACGGAGGGAGTATATAAGAAGAATATTCTTCTTACTCACGAGTTAACTTTAACTAAGTACCTTTCTTAATTGATAGTATAGGTTGTAAGTTGGTGAAGTGGTTCATGCAATTGATAGTATAGATTTCTTATGACTTAGGGAAGCCTTTGCAAAGTCAGATGAAGTGGTTCATGTTTCAAATCTTCTCAAATAAGTTATGCTTCTGAGTCATAAGTATGTTCTTAGAAGTTTAGAACCTTGATTCCCATTTTTGTTACTTTCTGCACCTAGAGTAGTAAAAGACTGTGCATCATGTATGTCAAAAGGGTTTGGTTTCGTATGGTACATAGAGAGACGTGAAAGAGATACATGAGTCCTTGACAAGGCTGATATGGGAAAGGATGAGAATATACATGTTTGTTTGGAACCATGATGTGGGAAAGCTTTCAGATACGCATCAAACTTACAAAAACATGAAAATTCTCATGGTGAGTGTATATCTATTCTGGTTAAGCTACTTGACGTTTATGCTTTCTGATAGCTATATACTAATTTGTTGACTATTGCAATTCAATTGGAAACCGTTGAGGGGCTTTTCTGTGGAGAACCGGGTTGCCTGAAACTTTTCACCAATAAGCAATGTTTAACGGCTCACCTCCAAACTTGCCATCAATACATCAACTGTGAGATTTGTGGGGGATCAAACAACTTAGGAAGAACATCAAGGGTCACCTTCGCACACATGATAAAGGGGTGTCCAAGGAGGGAATTAGATGTACCTTTGAAGGATTCGAGCTGACTTTCTAAAATGTAAGAAACCAACGAATTTGATGCTTTTAGCTATGTGTCAAAAGACTTTTTATTCAAAAATCTCAAACACTTTTTACTTACAAAAGATCTTCCATACAAGCATTAATAATTTCTATATAAAACAGCTGAAAGAAAACAAACCTGAAATTTACTTATTTGCAATACATAATGGGTCAACATTGCAAGTCTAATGCTTAGCCTTTGTTAGAAATGCATAATTCAAATATATGAAAACATGTAAAAGCTGCCCATTTTCAAGATAGTGCAGCTGCCAGAAGCAGCTCAGTTAAGGAATTGGTACACATACACTTTCAAGTTCTGAGTTTTGTGTTTCTAGTCCTCAAATCCAAATGTTGCCTCAGGAAAAGAAGACATGGAAAGAATTTATCTTTGAACAAGATAGTGCAACTGACAGAAGAATCTCAGTTAAAACCAATCTGGATCAGTTTGGTGAAAGTTATTGTATGGCAGTGATCATACTATTAGTTGTCGTTGCCCTCATTGGCCCAATTCCTTTCAAGTGACCATTCCTTAGTACTCCAGGTAATGCTATGTCTTTCTGTAGTCTGTACACATGTTTCTTGAACCATTATCTGCTTTGTGTGCAATGAGTCTTTCACCTTAAGTTTATCATGTGGTTCGTTCATGATCTCCCATACAACATACTTTCATATGCCGCGATAATGATCGTTTCTGCATAGTATGTGAAATAATTGGTATGCAAAACAAACATGCCAGAATATTCGGTTCCTAAAACAACAGGACCAAACCAACAACAATAATATTTTTTTATGAAAAAACAAGCTGCCATAATCTTTATTTTGAGTCAAGGCCTACCATGGTTACGTTTTTTTTAATGCAGCATGTATATTCACTATAAGAAAAGGCTTAAATCCAAACACAAATAATTTACACAAAAAGAACCCAAAAGAATGAATAATTGAAAATTCATGCAATATATTTCTTTTCTTTACACGTAAGAAAGTATATGGGTTTTAAGTGTGAAGTAACTTTTGTAGTTTTTCAGCGGGTCATCAAGTACCAAGGTAATCTTCTTTCTTTGCAACAAATAGGTCATGTTTCATAAGGGTTGGTGAACTTTGATCTTTTAATGACTTAATGAAGAACACATGCATTGAACTGAGTTATGTATTTTTATGTTATCTATAATCGCTGTCTTAAAGCGCAAAACAGACATGTAGGGTAATGGGTCAAAACAAGTTCTTTTTTATGATGATTGGCACAAATTGGTTTAGTATGCAAATAAGATGACTTGAGTAACTGGTGTTTGGACAGAATGCGTTTCAAGGGATGTTGTCACAAAAAAGTTTTATGAGCTGTTTGGACGGAAAAAAGTTTATTGGCAGTTTGGATAGAAAAAAATTTTATGGGTTGTTTGGACATAACCCATTATAGGGGCTGTTTGGACATAAAACTTGAGCAAAACAAGACATAGATACAAAACAAACAATCTGAATAAAAAATATGGACAAGAACTATTAATATTTTCCCCTTAAAAAAGAACTGATATTGATTCATAATACTTTAAAGAACCGTTCCATGAGCGTATTTAAACTTTACGGTAGTTTATTAGAATTTCTTTTAATCTGTAACCATTTGTTAATTTTTTCTTCAGGACATACAAGTATTTGGTGATGATATGTAGGGCCCTCTTAGGTGAACACACATGTTTATGTAATGATCTTTTATGTAAACAAATTTTCTAAGACTAGACGTTCCAAAATAAATGGGGAGGCAAACTCTTTAGTCTCACTTTTTCTCAATAATGTTACAATTTTGTTCTTATAAACGCTCTTGATGTCAAATATGATTACAAAAGTTCATTTTGTTTAGACCAATCACAAATTTCATAAGACATTTTGCACGAATTTTGACTACTTATCTCATTTGACCTTTGTTGGTTTTTAACTAATCTTAATTCATATTTTATCCTAATTCTTTATATTTTAAGCTCATTCTTTTGTATCCCGGTCTCGAGTAGCAAGATAATATTATTTCTCATTTCATAGTCTTGTGTACAAAGTAGGAGGAAATATTATTACTCATTTCATAGTCTTTTGTACAATTATCTCCATCATAATAGAAAACTAGAAAACAAATATCATGTTATGTGAATTTTTTACGGCAAAACATTAGTGAACGGTTTTTTTGCTGTTTATCAAAACGTAAGTGAACTCGATATAGTTATCAAATTACTGTTCTTTAAAAACTTTGTCTACTTTTATGAAGGAAAACAAAACTTATGTCAAATACTTTTTGTTTTTCTTGATTATTTTGAATTTATTTATCTGTTTTTTTTTGATGAATTTGCAGGTTACTTATTGTTTATTTCATGGATATGATAATAGTTTGTATGTCATTGTGAATGAAAAATGTTCGGATGGAAATAACCTTACAAAAAATTATATATTTCTCAATGTAAAATTAGATGTTTGGTTTGTTTATAACAAGAATGGATATATTTGTCGGTTGCTTGCTAATTTCGTTTTGCCTGAAAAGGATGATAGCAAATGAGGTCATACATGGAGTACTGAAAGATGTATGGGTTAATAATCATTCATTTATGTTGCGATTTTAAATGATGATTATCATTATGAGTTGTTTGGCTTGCTTACCCATTCATGAAATACTTAGAATGCATGGGTGCTATAGTCGTCCAGCAAAATGGAGGTAACAAACTTACAAATACTAAGAATGCACGGTGCAGTGTTCTACCACACATCATTGAGCATTTTTTTGGTACCAATGGCGCCGTCGTTCTTCACCATTGCCCTCACCATTTTTGTGTCATTCGTCCCTTCACTGGTGCATTGGCAAGTGTTGTTTAGGTATAAACATTTGACCGTTTATTAACGTAAACAAATCAACGAAAAAAAATCCTTCACTTTTAGTTTATATTTTTTAAACATTACCCAAATCACAAATTATATACATTTTCACTTATAATTCAATCTCCACTTCCCTATTTCGTACACTTGCAATATCGATTTCTATTACGAATAAACAAAAGGAACAACATGACAAATAGGTGCATACCAACCTTTGACATAATCTTGTGGATCATCTTGGACAACGACATCAAGAACAACAACAACAAAGTGAAATGTAGTTTCTAAACGTATTGTACTTTTATTTTTATCAAAATGGTCGTATTCTATTTTATGCAAGGTTGCAAAAATCGCGAATCGGTAGTGGTGATTCGACCCCCATGGCTTATGTCGGTCTGGCGGGATTAATCGATTGGTTAATCGGATTGGCATTTTTGGCAAGTTTTGGGTATTTATGGCGAGTTTTAGGTATTTCCAGAAAGATTTTCCTTAAAAACATCTTGTAATAGATATAAACAACGACTATAAGTGACTACATTTGTTACGGGGTTGCAATAATAGTGAATCGGTGATAAATAGTATTGGCATTTTTGGCAAGCTTTGGGTATTTACGACGAGTTTTTGTATTCCTGGCAAGATTTTCTTTAAAAACAACATCTTGTAATAGATACGAATAGTGACTATAAGTGATTAAAACTAATTTACGGCGAGTTTAGGGTATATCCAGCAAGATTTATAAGTTTTGGAAAGTTTTACCATCGTTAACCACTGTTGACTGATTTGTTTGAACGATTTAAAAAAATCGGCAAGGTCGGTGGACCAGTAGCACCAAATCGGTGATTAATCGGCCTTGTAGACCTTTTTTTGCAACACTAATTATTTTTATGTATTGTAATTTTATTTTTAGTATAATGAAATGTGTTTCTTTTAAGGGTGAGAGGGGTCATTGGCATGGGACATCGGTACCGCTGTTTGGCATCGGCAAACGCCACCCCCATCACCCTTACCGTTTTTCGGCATCGGCTTTATATATCGGCATATGTATGCCGATGGATGTAACCGTTGGGCTTTTTTTGTGACCGTTTTTTATATCATCTTTGACCCCTTTCTCGGGGAAGTCGCCGACGATTTGATGGGATTTTCCATCGATTTTCCGGCCGATTAACATGGGGGTTTTGATAAATGAAACAAAACAATGATTGCCCCTTTTTTGGGGTTTTAAATTACGCTTTTGAGATTTTTAAGCGCCCTTTTAGGGTTTTCGCGGAAAAATGGGGTTTTGAAAGCGAGGAGGTAGAGCCACGGCGGTCTCTTGAGGCCTTGGGAGTGGTTCCCGATGATCCGCGAATTTATTCCACTTGATGGTGGTGTCGATGTCCTACGGTGCCGATGATCCTCTATACTTGATTCTGGCCAAAAAGCCGGAATCCTTTTTCTGGTATGTATATGTGTATGTATATGGTGGTGGTGGTGTTATTTGTGGCCAAATCCTTTTTCGGTATACATATTTGTGGCCAAAATCTTTTTTGTTATGTATATTTGTGGCCAGAATCGTTTTTGACATGTATATTTGTGGCCGGAATGTGTTTCGGTTAATATGTTTGTTGCCGGAATCTGTTTAAGTGTATGTATGTGTTTTGCGGAATAATTTTTTGGCAATGGCAATGATGAAAATATCAAAAGGGACATGAAGCTCCGGACGTATCTTGGCGGGGAAAATCTGACGGATGTCATTATCAGCGTATGCATGTGTGTTTGCGACCATGGCGTGTTCCACACCTTCGAATTGTCCCGACCCCCATTATTCTGAGCCTATGATCGTTTGTCGTATGTATATGTCGTATGTAGTTTGTGTAATTTTTAGTTTGATGCCAAAAATTGGAAACGACCCCCATTAGTTTTGGTAGAATTGGCATGGAAATTGGCAAGTGACATGGCATCGTGTCATTGGTCAATTTCAATACCAATTTTTTTCTATGACAAAATTTGGCAACGACCCCATCACCCTAAAAGAAACTTGAAAAGAAAAAAGAAGTGTGACCCACATGCACCAATAACAATTATAGTTGGAAATGGTGTTTTAGATATAAAATGATTGGAAGACCTAAAAATGCACTAATTGTGTGTCTAAATAGATGTGAAATTAGAGAGGTGATTGGGAGGCCTAAAACATGTGCCTAAATTTATGTCTAAACCTATGTGGCATCATCCTGTTTGGTGCAGCCAAATGACCCACTTTTTCACAAACCAACAGGATCATACCACATAAGAGCATCTACAATGCTTCAAATGGGCAAAAGCTTTTTCCTATTCTAAAAAGTCTTTTAATAGTGTTTTTCGCATTGCATCAATAGTTTTTTGAAAAGCTTTACATAAAGACTTGGCATAAACCAAGTCTTTCTCAAAAGCTTTAGGGCCCGTTTGGTTTGAGGGGGTAAGGTTTCGATTTAGGCATGATGACCAAAACTCTTGTTTGGTATGTATGTGTGGGCCCCAAAAATGGGGATGAGTACCAAATATAAGCTTTCTACAAATCCTAAGGGGCCGTTTGGTTCGAAGGAATTCGATGTAATCTGTTGTAATTGTAATCTGAATTACATTACAATCCTGTTTGGTTGGCAGGATGGATGGAATTGTAATTCAGATTACATTACATCAGGTGTTTGGTTTGCAACGTAATGTAATTGAATTACAACCAATTAGGTTGATGATGTAATTAGGATTACATAGCAAACTTGATGGAATGTGTTGTAATTGATTTTTCACGAGTTAAATATCAGTGTTTATCTTTCATCGTTATTATTATTATATTATTTAATTTAAAAAATAAATAATAATTATGATAATTATTTTTATATTCTATATAAATATCTAAATAACTAATTAATTTTTTTAATAATTATTTTATATTAAATTTATGATTTTTATTTACTATTTTATTTAAAAAGTATTATTATTATTATTATTATTATTATTATTATTATTATTATTATTATTATTATTAAGTAATATTATTTATTATTATTATTATAATATTATTAAGTAATATTGTTTATTATTATTATTATAATTATTATAATAATAATAATAATAATAATAATTATTATTATTATTATTATTATTATTATTATTATTATTATTATTCTTATATTTAGTATTTAGTATTATTTTACTATTATTATTATTATTATTATTATTATTATTATTTTATTAATTATTATTATTATAATATTATAATTGTATCAATATTATTATTATTATTATTATATTTATTATTTAATAATAATAATAATAATAATATTCTATTATTTATTATTATTATTATTATATTTATTATTTAATAATAATAATAATAATAATAATAATCTATTATTTATTATTAATAACAATAATAATTAATATAATAATAATAATAAATAATAATAATAATCATAATGTATTATTATTATTATTTATTTTTAATATTATTATTAATTATTAAGTATCATTTTTTTATTATTACTATAGTCTTTGATAGGACGATAGTCTTTGATAAACAGAAGATTGGTTACCTTTGGAATAAGTGTCATGTGATACGCTTACACAGCGCGTTCGGGGTCAAAGGAACTTCCTTTTCGTCGAGCAAGTTTCTCAACACCCTAGACAGTGAACCTAATCGTTGTAGTGTAGTATTAGGGTAAGCCACGCGTATTGATATCGTTCTCTAGGGGAAAAGAATACTAGTAAGAAGTTACCACACAAAGGTTGGGGTGGAGGAAGACTATTTTTTATCTTTTATATATTTTTTTGAAAATGGAAATGTACGAATCTCGGGGTTTGGATTTGGGGGTTGGTATTTCTACCGATTACTCTACTATTCTAATTATCTAATTAACTAAGCTAAGGGGTAGTCTATGTCTATTGTTGTGTGCTCGTATGATGATTAAAAATGTGTTTACTTAGGTGTTACTACTCCCTAGTTATCTCCTATTGATGGTTGAATTGTCACGTCCTTATTCTTAACGCGCTGTGTCTCTAAGGTTGTAGGGTATGCGTTTATCCCTAACTCTTTGAAGCTACCAAAGGTTAATGACTACAAAATCTCTAAGATTCATAAACTTAACACTAAAATATTCTTTGGATGTTTAGCCTACAATTACTCTAGGTGATTATAAACTAAGGTTCAACAAAGATTAATCAAGCATTAATAATACAACGAATGACCTATCGCAATACTAGGTCAATCACGATTAAGATAAGTGACAACCAATCAATATTCAATAACTAAGTTTCATATTACCTAAGCAAACACACAAGTAAATTAGCCGGACATGGAGAACATGCAAGCATACACACAATCAATTGAAGACATAATTAAATTAATGAAGTAAAACACTTATCTTGATGTAAAATAGGGTATGGAACCCTAAAATACTGTAAAAGACAACCTTGGTTCGGTTTAGGTTTTTACTCCACAAAACTGCCTCTCTAAAACTGAAAAATTCGGATTCTATATATAGTGTTACAAACTGCGACAGCGTCACTCTTTAATTGTGACGTCGTCGGTCGCCCATTAGGTTTCGTCTTGGCAGCGTTATCATTGTGGCGGCGTCACCTTATGCCCGTGGCGCCATCGCCGGTCTTTGGCGCGTCTTGATCAAATCTAGGCCGATGCATGCGACGCCCTACTCTTTCAAAACCTAATGCCGTCACTTGAAAATAAGCAATTTGGCTACTGAGTCGTCACAATATGTATCGCGACGGCGTCACAAATAGAACCTGATGCCGTCCCCTTCAGTTTCAACAGCTTGAGTGTCTCGATTCTTGACTTTGGCCATTTTCTTCATTACATTCGGCGCCTTTTAAGCGAATAAGTGTCATTCCAATAATTTGCCTTCAAGAGACCTAAAAAGTGAAAAGGAACGAAATTAAGTAAGAACGGATACAAAAGTGATCAATTAAGGGTTTAAATGACCCCTAAAAAAGGTACATTTTAATTCCTTATCAAATATCCCTACACTTGGTATTTGCTTATCCTCAAGCAAATGTGCTTTTAGCCAATTGATTTATAAGTTAGGGGTCATGAATCATTAGTTTAGAATGATCCACAACACATATAAGCCCCGCAAAAGTCATAACAAGCACGAAAATTACATACTAGCACCTCACATGGGGTGTTTGGATACTCACATCTCTCGGGTGTATATGAAATATAACAAATTGGAAATGGAAGATAAACACTCATTAACTGGTCCTAGTACATAGATTACCATAGGCTTGAGACTAGATCAAACCTCCACCGCTTTGGCGTAAGCACCTAGGAAAGACTATCCAAGAGGTCTTTTAAAGGGTTGAAATGTTAGGCTCACGGTAGGGAAACAAAGGGTTTGGTGGGATAGGCGATTTAGTGGTGGAAAGTCAAAAATCTTTATGTTACGTGCATGCGAAGAATGGCGTTGCTAAGCCAAGACTCGACACTCTAAACTCTAGATAACTGAAATAAACAAACGTAAATTAAAAGATAGATGTAGGATGGTAGCCCCCTTTTTTTTTTGAACACTCTATTTTTTTTTTCTTTTTCTCTTTTTTTTCTATTTTTTTCGATTTTTTTTTCATACACTTTTACTCTACCATCCTCTACGATAACATCAAAATAGTAGGGATTTATAGGCACATCCTTAAACTTGAGTTTTTATTACTCTAACACTAATTTGACCCGAATTGAAAACATCAAAACACTTGGAGTACATTATTACGCAAATAAAGGGAATTTGAATTTAACGTTCCTTCCCGTCATTTCATAAAATTTAACTTTTCCCATGAGTCCCAATCGTCCCAAAACTGTGTACAAAGGATATGACTCGACTTAGCAACTTATGCAAGTAACTTGATGATTGAACTAAGGGTTTAGTATGATAACAATAGTGCACTAAAAGTGAGTGCATACAAGGTAGGCTAAGGCGATTTGGGTGTACATTTGGGGTGGATTGTAAACAATGATCTTCATTGATATTCTGAAAAACCGAAACATAACGAGAACTGCGAAAAGGATAGGCTCTGAGGGGTTAACTAGGGGTATCGTGTACTAAAGATGAGTACAACGCAAGGGTGTGGGGGAATTACTCAACCGATGTGGAAGAAATAATTATATTACGGGTATCAAATAAGGGTTATCCTAATGCCTCTTATCATTTAGTTATTCCTAACTACACGAGTGTAGTCTCACTAGCGATATCGGAATGCATCACAAAACAAGTTATAGAATCTATTATAATACCGGTTCACACTCTAAGCATTAAAGATGAATGCTTTAATTCCTACAAATCTAAGGGCGATCATCACATTTTTGGTGGAATTTAAGTGGTAAAGGGTTTTTTGTGCTAGTCATATAACTTCCTATCCATGAGACGCTTTATTAAGACTAATGGCCCACTCCTAAATGTCATGAAAAATTTTAAATTTGGTGCCAAATTTACCCTAACCGATATTTCTCATGGTTTATTACACAAATGAAATTGGAAAAAGAAATTAGTCAAGGATAAGCATAGTTTCAAAGTTCCCGTTTTATTTTCCCTCCCTACACTTAAACTGAACATTGTCCCCAATGTTCCCCGAAAGTATCAAAGTTATGATAATGGAAGGTAATTAAAAACGAAAGAAACTAATACTCCCCTGATTAGCTCGGTAGGATCCGTGTGAAGTGGTGGTTACATCTTTCTTCAAGAAGAATGTTTGCGCGAAAAGCTCATTCCAATCTTATGTATCTTCTTCTTGGTAAACTAAACCTGCACACTTGAAGAAAACAAACGAAACCTTCGCGTAAAATCGGCGGTAACAATATATATATATATATGACTCTACTAAACTAGGATATAATGCTTGTGGAAAGGATGTTTTCTGATTTTTAAAATTAAGACCGAAAATTCCAAAATTTATAAGTAGCTCGAGCGATAAAAATAGTAAGTGTTCCTGCTCCTCACGAAGCCGTCGGTTGCGATCCTGGCGCCGTCAGTTATCCTGACAAATTGAATCTGCGATTTTCTAGTAAAAATTCTGGAAAATATTTATCTTTAAAATCTGTAAAAATTTCCTGCAAAACATCCATTATGACTCGATATAAGCATTTGACTCGAACAAACACACATGCATATCTTTTAAATGATTGTAATTCTCATGTTCACGTTTCTTTTGAAAACGTGTGTAATCCTCCCTACACTTATCCCTTATGTAAAATACCTTTATATGTAATTAAGACGAGGTTAAAGACAAAATAAAACATTTTTACAAATTTAAACATGAGAATAAACAATCAATAAAAGATACACGACACACAAACAAGCAAACAATTAAGCATGGGTTGCCTCCCACGAAGCGCTTTTCTTTATTTATGAGTCTTGTAGTTAGAATCGAAGTCGTGCTCCTACGTGGTCTCGTGCACGCTTAAGTGTCCATACCTAAGCCATTCTAATGTTCTCTCATTCTTCTTGTAATCATCTCCTAACTCTAGGCATTTTTTATAGTACAGCTCATTTTTTCATATGTATGCCTAAGTCCCGCGTTGTTTATCTCTCTCACTAAGTATTGGAATGGGAGCCATCCGATTGCATGCTTCTATATCTTTGTGCTTAAACCTAGGGTGTGTACGGGGCATTTGATAGACAAAATCTTCAACTCCATCGGATAATGTGATTAGACCATCAATCATCCGTTCATTCAACCTACTCATTCTCTTAAAGCTTGTTCCTAATATAACTTGAGTGAGGCTTCCATCAATGAATTCTCCTAAATCCTCTAGGACCATGAATTCAACCACATAGGCAAAACTTCCAACAAACACATCCAAGTAAGTGACCGCGTCAACAACATTATCCCCTTTATAGGCTAATTCATCTACCTTTATTTTGTTATATAGGTTTCTTGAGATTAAGTTTAAAGGTTAGAATGAGTGCAAGTTAGCATCAAAACTTTCAAATCCTATCTTACAAGGGAATTGCATGTTAAAGGGGCCATTAGCCTCAATTTTACACCTAGGGTCAAAACATTGGGAGAAGTCTTCTTCCATCTCAACACTAACTTCATCAATGACTTCCCCGTTGTCAAGTGATTCGCCATAATCAAACTCCTCATCGGAATCTGAGTCATAGAAAGGACTTTGTTGTTGCCAATTTATTTCATTATGCCCTAGATGATTTCCAAAGTGGTGAATGGGTGAAGGGTTTTGTGGGATTGCATTCTCAATTTCGGGATTGGGAGGAGGATAGGGGGCGGGTAGTGTGAAGAATCTTTGACGGAAGATACGAATCATGGTGAGTGATGGGTTTTACGAAAAAAAGTCACGAAGAAGGGGGATAGACTACGAGGAGCTAAAAAATGAGAAAAAATCTTACTTGATAGGAATCAAGCAAGGAAACCTAAACGAAGTGGACTCCTAACTAGCTATTCTATTCCCCGGCAGCGGCGCCAAAAACTTGATACACTTACATAGCGCGTTCGGGGTCAAAGGAACTTCCTTTTCGTCGAGCAAGTTTTTCAACACCCTAGGCAGTGAACCTAATCGTTGTAGTATAGTATTAAGGTAAGCCACGAGTATTGATATCGTTCTCTAGGGGAATAGGAATACTAGTAAGAAGTTACTACGCTAAGGTTGGGGTGGAGGAAGATTATTTTTTATCTTTTATATATTTTTTAGAAAATGGAAAGGTACGAATCTCGGGGTTTGGATTTGGGGGTTGGTATTTCTACCGATTACTCTACTATTCTAATTATCTAATTAAATAAGCTAAGGGGTAGTCTATGTCTATTGTTGTGTGCTCGTATGATGATTAAAAATGTGTTTACTTAGGTGTTACTACTCCCTAGTTATCTCCTATAGATGGTTGAATTGTCATGTCCTTATTCTTAACGCGTTGTGTCTCTAAGGTTGTAGGGTATGCGTTTATCCCTAACTCTTTGAAGCTACCAAAGGTTAATGACTACAAAATCTCTAAGATTCATAAACTTAACACTAAAATATTCTTTGGATGTTAAGCCTACAATTACTCTAAGTGATTATAAACTAAGGTTCAACAAAGATTAATTAAGCATTAATAACACAACGAATGACCTATCGCAATACTAGGTCAATCACGATTAAGATAAGAGACAACCAATCAATATTCAATAAATAAGTTTCATATTACCTAAGCGAACACACAAGTAAATTAGCCGGACATGGAGAACATGCAAGCATACACACAATCAATTGAAGACATAATTGAATTAATGAAGTAAAACACTTATCTTGATGTATAATAGGGCCTGGAACCCTAAAATACTGTACAAGATAGCCTTGGTTCGGTTTAGGTTTTTACTCCACAAAACTACCTCTCTAAAACTGAAAATTTCGGATTCTATATATAGTGTTACAAACTGCGACGGCGTCACTCTTTAATTGTGACGCCGTTGGGTCGCCGCCATTAGGTTTTCGTCTTGGCCACGTTATCATTGTGACGGAGTCACATTATGCCCATGACGTCGTCGCCTTCAGTCTCTGACGCCGTCTGGATCAAATCTAAGCCGTCTGAGCTGCGACGCCCTACTCTTTTAAAACCTGATGCCGTCACTTGAAAATAAGCAATTTGGCTAGTGAGTCGTCACAATATGTGTCGCGACGGCGTCACAAAGAGAACCTGACAGGCTGACGCCGTCCCCTTCAGTTTCAGCAGCTTGAGTGTCTCGATTCTTGACTTTGGCCATTTTCTTCGTATATTCGCGCCTTTTAGTCCGAATAAGTGTCATTCCAGCAATTTGCCTTCAAGAGACCTAAAAAGTGAAAAGGAACGAAATTAAGTAAGAACGGATACAAAAGTGATCAATTAAGGGCTTAAATGACCCCTCAAAAAGGTACATTTTAAATCCTTATCATCATGAAAGAAGAATTGGTGCCCGGAGGTGACCGTGAAGTAGCAAAAAAATCTGCAACAAACGATTCTACATCATCCTTGAAAATGTCCCGATATCGTTTCAAAAACTAGAAGGAAAAACCATCCGGACCCGGGGCTTTATCCCTCCCACAATTCCACGCCGCTTTTTTGATTTCGTCAATGGAAACCCCAGTTCCACCTCACTGAGAAAAGAAATTTACGTGATTTCTTATAATAAATAATCATTGATAACTAAAATGTTGATTGGCTGACACACCACCTAATCTTACATAGGAGAAATTATGAAAGACAATTGGTATGTTTCACTCATTGCGCTATACTCAAGGCTGGAGCTGAGGTTGGGTTGAGGTCGAAGCTAGAGCTTATATTATAAGCTGAAAGTTGAAGTTTATATTTTTATAAAGATGTTTGAAAAATTAGTTGGAGCTGAAGTTTAAAAATGTAAAATTGTATAAAATACATCAAATTGAATTTAGATATATTTCCGAATTTTACGCGATAATCATTTATATGTTGAATCGTATTTAAGTAGTTTGACTAACTATAAGCCCCATAATCATGTGTGACAAAAAAACTTATTTTAGAGCTAGCTTATCTTCAAGGCTTAAGTCCTTTTAAGCTCTTATAAGCCTCACATATAACACAACAAATGTTTAGATCTGCTGCCTATTTTAGAGAAAATAACAATTTTCTTGAAAAGTCTTCTCCTCTAAAACCAATTGAGTTATATGGAAAGGTTGGCGCCTCGTATAATCAAATAATTACGCATTTTGTATATCACTATCTCATGTTTATTGCTCTTAACAATTGTATTTGTGTAAGATTTTGTACTTAATTGATATCTATTTGTATTTTTGGTTGAAAAAGGAGCAACTCACGAAAAGACACGGAAATGTTCAAGAATCAAGTGAAGACATGAAACCAAAAGTTGAACTCAAGTTTAGGTAAAGTCTTTAACAGTTGTTGTAGAATGTTGACCATAACCGAAAGTTGAAATCAAGTCTTCATACACGGATTTGAGAGGGACGACCCTCATTCCCACATTCGATGGTTTAACAAGATCAAATCTACTATCAAATATCAAAATGTACCTCAAGATGCAATCAAACTACTTCTTTTTCCATTTTCTCTCGAGGGGGCCGCCCGGACTTGGCTCGAAAAACAACCCCCTCATCTAATTGAAACATGGGAAGATTTTGTGTCAAATTTTTTGAATGAATTATTTCCCTTGTCTAAAACCACAAGCCTTAAAAATGAAATTACAAAATTCCCTCAAAATTTTTATGAATCATTTAGTGAAGCGTGAGACCGTTTTAAAGACTTACTTCGTAATGGTTTTTCCGAGTTACATCAAATTGATACTTTTTACAATGCCTTGAACCAAACCGATCAAGACTCTCTAAATGCCGCTGCCGGTGGTAATCTCTTGAATCGGACTCCGAGAGATGCTTTGTCTATCATCGAGAAGAAGTCTAAGGTTCGCACTACACGAAGCAAACCGGTTGCTTCCCGAGTGAGTGTTTCACCTTCTACTTCTTCTCCGGTGAATATTTCTAGCACGGATGCTAAGATCGACAAACTCACGGATGCTATTCAAGCTTTGGTTCTCTCTAAGCAAAAGAAATTTTCTACCCCACAAACTCCTCCACCCGCTCAAGTCAAAGCGATGGAAGAAACTTGTGACACTTCTAGTGGTCCTCATGCTTACTACAATTGTACTGCCACCGATGGTAGTCCTTTTGAAACAAATGCCGTAGCCGGGACATACAACCAAGGAGGTAACCAATACCGTCCTCAAGTTGACCTGAACTATCGTGCTAGCAATCAAATAGGTCCACCCTGATTTTCTCAACCTAACAAACCAAAATATGTTCAATCAAAATCAAGGAAGAGGGCAAAATGTTCAAAACCAATTTTAAGCCCCGATCAATCAGTACCCGACCCAAGGGGTTAATTTCAATCAAGGGTATCAAGCTCCTAATTATCAAGCCCCGATTGTTCCCTCCAATGAACTTGATAATTACATTAAGTCAAATGAGGCTAACATGAGGGCAATGCAAAATCAAATTACAACTTTGAAAAATGATTTCCAAACTTCAATGTCTAAGCAAAGTAATGAGCTTAAAAATGAACTTAGGACCACAAACAATAAAATTGATCAATCTAAAAAAAAACTGAAAACATGTTTAATGGTCTTATGTGTCAAATGAATCAAGCTTCAACTTCGAGATCTTTTCCGGGTAATACCGTTCCCAACCCAAAAGGAGAGTTGAAAGCTACCACTCGAAGTGGCAGAGCATATGATGGACCCTTGATTCCTACTCCCTCTCCGGTGAGGGAAGTGGAACGAGAAACCGATGTGACAAAGGACAAAGTGCATTCTTCAAGCCCACAAAGTACCGCACCCGTCCAACCTTCGGTTGTCCAAACTTCAATTCCGGAACCCGATGTTCCGAAGGCCGATCCTAAGCCTTCAATTCCATATCCTTTGAGGCTTACTGATCAAAAGCTCCGTGACAAAGCTAACAATCAAATGGAGAAGTTCTTCCAAATCTTTCAAGATATACACTTCGATATTAGCTTCGCGGATGCTCTTATTCTCATGTCTAAATTTGCTTTGATACTTAAAAATTTGTTGAGTAATAAGGAAAAATTGTTTGAATTGGCCAAAACACCGTTAAATAAGGATTGTTCGTGGTTCTCTTCAAAAAGTTATCTGAAAAACTTGAAGACCCTAGCAAGTTCCTTATTCCGTGTAATTTTTCAGGAATGGCTGAATTCAAACAATTTGCAAGCTACGTCCCAAATAAATAAATAATAACATCTTTATTTAACGTAACCAGATAAAACAGAAACATGAATACGAGTGTCATAAATATATTTTGAATGCCTCAACAACATAAGTGGTGTTTCTTAACTTCAGATAAAAGATAATAACCAAATAAAAATTATCAAAAGCTGATCTAGACCATCTTTTTAGATACCAGATATCAGATATCGGCCACAATTATATTGTTGTTCGTCAATGTGTCCTCAGTCTCACACTCAGGCTTGTTTCCATCTTTCAAGCAGCTTGGTATAACGTTTATCGATATGGAATACAAGATTTAGACGATCAACAGTTCGTTGTGGAGAGAGCATGGTTGCAAATTTGCAATGCAACCTCTGAAAATAGCTGTTACACAACTGACCACAACTCCGACAGAATGGCGCAAGATAATTACTTTGATCCACCACTTATATTTGGAACTTGCATGCAAAAAATCTGATTTAAAACGCAACGAGTTCAAAGTATAAAGTAGATGAATGGAAAAGATCATAGATATATATCCAGATTTAACAACACTAGATGAATGGAATTGGTGTTTTGAAAAATAATTGTCGTTCCTTTTGAGAGTGTTTTAGAAAACTATTCCACTTCCACTATGATAACATTAAAGAGACTTTTACCAACACAGAGTAAATTCCAAGATATATAAAGAAAAGTGAGCAAACTAAATATAGATAAAGGTAAAACTCAAAAACCAATTAATGGTGAACTAGTGTAAAAAAAAAACTTGTGACTATCATTTTAAAACGTGCGAGGTCTCAACTTCAATTATGTTAGTTGCAAATAATTTTAAATGGTCATGCCAACCTCTTGAAAAGAGAAGGCTTTACCTGAGATGAGTCTATGTAGCGGTTGGTTCAACCCCGTAAATTAGTCGGTCAAAAGATCAAAAATCATGGTTACCAAAAAAAAAAAGGTAAAACTCAAAACATTTTTTTTTTCTTTTTTATAAATTATCCAGCTATATATATATATATATATATATATATATATTTTGGTGCAAAAGGTGAAATATCTTATTAAAACAAGAGAATCAAATACAACTAGAAGAGTTATAGACATGCCTATAACTCTTATATCACAAAGGCAAAACAAACACCACTGAAATACAATGAAACAGTAACAACTTGCTCAGAACCAATGCTTCCTTGCAGCTACTGATCCAAACAAACATTCTGCAGTCAACCTTCTTTCAAAATAGCAAGACTGCATCAATCAAATTCACCTTTTATAGCACCATAAACCATCTAGCTACATTTCCACCTTATCTACTTATCAAGACCATTCAACCTTCAACCACAATGATCATGATAAAATAGATTAGTGGCTTCACTAGGCACCATTACCTCTCCACTGCAAGGGCTATACCATATGAACTACATTTCCATTTACTACAATGGCTTCACCCACATGGGAACACACACCTTGCAGTGAGTACCAACCATTACCTCCTATTGACAATGCACACTAGGACCATGTAGGTTCATCTTTCACTCCTCACAATTCCTAGTACCATACATTGCCACACTAGTTCACTTGCCCTTCTCAAATGGAAACTCACTTTATGCTTTACACAGATGGATCATAAGCCATGCAGTCTTAACACCTCTATGTTACCTAACAAAGGCCTACATAAGAAATGTAAAGAAAGCACAGAAATGATCCAAAAGTGTAAACCAAGATACAGAGCCATCATTTGAAGTGAACTAAAACACATTCAAATTTTAGAAAGGTGCTAAAATAGAATGGAAGGTTAAAAACCTTTTGAATCACCTGATTTCCAGTAAACTCAGCAATAGAGATGAAGCACTCTCAAAACCAAATTCCTTATGCAGGAAACTACTTTATGGAAGCAATAAATATCCATTGAAGATCAGTCTTACCCACTACTTGATACCCCAACTGGATCTTCAAGAGAGAGCAAGAGACCCAACAAATAGATTACCACCAAAATACTAGCCATCTGCACATACATTCAATACCCAAATATTCCAAATAAAAACCACCATTAGTATTTCCTGTCAAATTTAACATTCCAGCTTGCTTCTGCTTTGAGGACATTATCAGTTTGCTTAACTTTGATTGATACTAATTTGGCTCTAACTTCATCACATATAATGTTGAACAAAATATCTGCACTTCTACTGCACTCAGTAAACAATCTTGCATTTCTTTCTTGCCATTTGTGATAAACTGTAGCAGCAAAACACAGCCTCTTGATGATCTCCCAGACTTTACTGTTACAATCTTTAATACACATCTTGTTGACAATACCTTCCCATGTGGTATCATAAAATTTAACATTGGCCATTTTGCACATTTTTATCCAAACTTCTTGGGCAAAACTGCATTTGAAAAAAAGATGATCATGTGAATCCATTTCCTCTTTGCAAAGACTGCATTCAAATGATCTAGTTGGATACCATTTCAGCAACTTATCTTGAGTACAAAGCTTTTGTTTAACAGCCAACCAGAGAATAAATGCATGTTTAGGTATGCAATGAGAGTACCACAAAAGATTTTTCCATTGAACACAATTATCCCCATCCCTAACATCTTTCCACACTGTACTAGTAGAATAGTTCTTCACATTCCCTTTCTTATCCACCCATACAGCTTTATCTGGCCTCTCAGTAAACACAGGAACAACTAAATTTTGTAAGAATGGGTATTTGATCAGCCAATGTTCAGGCCATTTCCACCCATTCTCATTTATTACATCAGCTAGGTTAGTGTTATCCTGGAATCCAGCACAAAAAATATCTCTTTTGCTAATATGACTAGATAATGAAATCTCATTGTTCCACTTATCATGCCACACATTAATAGTTTTACCATCCCCAATCTTGTATCTAATATGTTTACCCACCCAGTCTCTGAGATTTAAGATGCATTTCCAAAACCAGCTATCACTTTTATCCATAGTCACATCCCAGATACTCCTATTTTTAAGCTTAACCACATTGACCCATTTGACCCATAAGGATTCTTTTCTAGATGCCACATTCCAAAGGTGTTTAGTTAGAAGAGTTTTATTCCACATCTCCAAAGGTTTAAAACCCAAACCACCTTGATCCTTAGGCTTGCAAACATCCTTCCAAGCAACCCTTGCTTTACCATTTCCACTCTCACCATTATTCCACAAGAAATTTCTAAAAATTCTCTGAATATCTTCAATCACAGCTTTAGGAAGAAGAAAAACTGATCCCCAATATAACTGCATTGATGCAAGAACAGAGGAAATAAGTTGGGCTCTACATGCATATGATAAACTCTTGTTTTTCCAATCATTCAGTTTGCTGAGAATTTTTTCCACCAATTGCTTGCAGTCACCAATACCAATTCTTTTTGTAACCAGAGGAACACCTAAGTATCTAGCTGGAAGCTTTCCTTCTCTGAAAGGCATTATATCTTTAATAGCATTTTTGGTTACTTCATCAATACTACCACAGAACATAGTGCATTTCCCAAGGTTAGGATAGAGACCAGAAACATCACTAAACTTATTCAATGCTTTCTTTAAAGTGCTCACAGAATTCACACCACCATAACAAAGCATGATCAAATCATCTGCAAAGCACAAATGAGTGATTTTCAACTTTTTGCAGCCAAAATGGTACTTGAAACTTGAGTCTTTACTAATCTCATCCTTCATAAACAGATTTAACATCTCCATAACCAAGGTAAAGATGTAAGGAGAAATAGGATCCCCTTGTCTCAGCCCTCTACCTCCTTTAAAATAGCCATATCTTTCTCCATTGACACAAATAGTGAATTTAGATGTGGTAATGCAGACCATGATCCAGTCCACCATTTGTTTACCCAAACTTAATCATAATGTCTTCAATGAACTTCCAATTGACTGTATCATAAGCCTTCTGAATATCAATCTTAAAAGCCACTCTTTTTGGACCATTAACACAATTATACCCCTTCAGAAGCTCTTGAGTAAGCAGGATGTTATCAGTAATAGCTCTTCCAGGAACAAAAGCACTCTGGTTCTCATCAACCACTTGATTCAAAGCATTCTTTATCCTATTAGTAAGGATTTTACTAATTCATTTGTAGAAGACATTGAAACATGAAATAGGCCTGTAATCTGAGACTTTTTGAGGAGTTTGGGATTTAGGAACAAGGGCTATTAAAGTAGCATTAACTTCACCAAGTAGTTTACCATTCAAAAAGAAATCTTTTATAGCATTACAGAAGTCTTCTTTGATGATAAGCCATGATTTCTTGAAGAACTTGGAAGTAAATCCATCTGGACCAAGGGCTTTATCATCATCAATATCACACAATGCCATTTTGATTTCATCTTCAGTGACTTCTCTAATCATATCAACAGCTTCATCATCAGACACTCTCTTAATAAACAACCCATCCATATCATCATTGAGACTACCCACTGGAGGATTTATACCTAAGAAACCATCAAAATGTTTCACAAACTGCTCTGCAACATCCTTATATTCATACCTTGTCCCATCTTCTCCACAAACTGACATAATTCTACTTTTATTGGCTCTACTCTTAATCACTTTATGAAAATAAGCTGTATTTTTATCTCCTTCATTAAGCCATGTAACTTTAGCCTTTTGTCTTAGCAACTTTTCTTCATCAAACATAGCAAATTTATACTCCATTAAAATCACACTTTCCTCCTTCCTCAGCTCCTTATTAACTGGATCTAGATCAATTTTCTTTTGCACATCATGTAGCTTGTTCCTCAAAACAATCACTTTATCAAATAAATTCCCATTGCCCCAGTTAAGTTTGTTTAAATGAGGTTTTAGAAATTTTAGCTTCTTAACAAATCTGTACATAGCATGACCATGAACCTCTGCACTCCATTTCTCAGTCACCAAATTCTGAAACTCAGGTTTATCAGCCACATAATTTGCAAATCTGAAAGACTTGTGCTTCTTTTCCATAGCTTGGGGGATAATCAAAACAGCTGGGCTATGATCAGAAATACCATATGACAAGAAAACAGCATTAGCATTATTAAAAAGCTCAAACAACTTACTATTCCCCATAATCCTATCAATCTTCTTGAGCACTTTAGCATCAGGATTCATTAAACTTTTTGTCCAAGTGAAATGTAACCCAGAACTATTAACATCTTCCATTTCAACTGCATTGATACATTCTTGGAAGTCCATCATATCTTGAGTAAAATGAGAGATGCCTTCAGAATGATCATCAAGGTGCAAACAAACATTAACATCGCCCATTAAAACCCAAGGATTCTGTCCCACAATTCTTCCAAACAAAATAATATCCTTCCACAACTCCCTTCTATCCCTTCCTTTATTAGTAGCATAGATGAATGTGCAAAATAAAGTTTTTTGAGTGCTCAGAACAGCAATGTGATACAACATAGCTTGGGATGTTGCATGAACAAGAGAACATGTCACATTACTAGCATCCCACCCTACAGCAATCCTACACCCTTTATTACTCAACTGGACATTATGTTGCCACTGCCAACTTCCAAAAACATTAGCACAAACTTTATCAATTCTATCCTTCTTCATGTGTGTTTCCAAAATTGCACAAATACTCAACTTCTCATTCCAAATCAAATTCTTAATTTCTGTTTGTTTAGATACTGTACCCAGACCTCTAATGTTCCAAGCTGCAATTTTAAGATCCATCATTATTCTTTAACAAAACAATCATTGCCCATACCTGATACTTCATTAGCAGTCATGAATTTAGCCATCTCAGACTTATCTGCATATACTTCCTTTTCATTCAATACCGTCTTGTCACCACTTATACCATTGTCATACTTTGCTTTCCAACTTTCTTTGAAATACTTGAACATACATTGCTTCCATTTGCTAATGATATCCTCAAAAGGTGTCTGTTTATGTAGCACATAATCATCCACTATTTTTTTATCTTCATTACTCAAGACCTGTACATGCAAATCACCATTATCTTCCTCTTGATCACCCAGTACAACATATTTGTTTCTTTGTAGTCTTCACTACCTGTACAACTTCTTTTTCTACATTCCATGTTTTCCTAGGTGAGCCATTAGTTGTCTTAGCTTTCTCATTATTCCTTTGATTGTGCATTGTAGTTACATTATGTTTTGCAACCTCAACATTCTGCTTTTCCTTTTGCTTATACATCACTTTGTTAGTAGCCATAGTTCTCTCCTTAGGCATATTCCCCTTTGGTTGTTGCACTTTATTATTATCAACAGTTTGCTTTGCCTTCCCATTATTAACCTGTACAAACCCTTCCTCATCAGTCTGTTCATTAACCACATTCTCCCATATCCTATCTCTTTTTAAGCAATTTTCAAAAGAGTGCCCAAACACTTTACAATGAGAGCACACAGGAGGTTTCCAGTCATAAACAACTTGAACTTTTTTCACAAACTGTTGTCCATCCTCTTTACTCTTATATAGAACCTCAATAAACTCATCCAATCCTTTACTAGCATT
Organism: Chrysanthemum makinoi; assembly: GCA_910596185.1. Classification (NCBI taxonomy): domain Eukaryota; kingdom Viridiplantae; phylum Streptophyta; class Magnoliopsida; order Asterales; family Asteraceae; genus Chrysanthemum; species Chrysanthemum makinoi. Next base: position 277,141,951 of record OU343221.1, read on the forward strand.
AGCCTCAACCAACACCCTAGCATAACCAAGCCTACCCACACCTTGAGTACACATCTTTGTAGTCATAGCATCCATTATCAATGGTTTACCAATTTTGCTTGCCAATGCACTTAGCCCTTTAGTACTCCATGCTTCCAAAGGAAGATTAACTAACTTGATCCAGACATGCAATACAACAGGTTCAGTTTTGTCAAGATTAATGCTAGTACACCACTTTTGAACTACCATTGGTTTGTTATTAACAATCCAAGGTCCACTTTCAATCACAGTTTGAAGACCCTGAGCATTATTGAACTTGAACACAAATGTACCATTTTCATTGTTTAGAATCTGCTTAAGTCCATACTTGCTCCACATTTTGTATAAATGAAAACTCAGTTCATGCATAGACATCTTATAACCAACAAAGAAACCACAAGCTGTTAACTCCCACTTCTTACTACCCTCATTAATAATCTCATCATCAAAAATCACATATTCAAGCCCATCTTCATTAAGCATAGTAGGAATTTGATACAGTTTATTAATAAGAGTCTCTTTATTATTGTTCAGCTTATCAGCATAGCTAACAGACTTAGTTACAGAAGTAGGAGTGTTAATATTTTCATCATATCCAACACTTCTAGTAACATCATTCACATCACAGTTCAACATGCTTTTAGTAACCAAAGGAGACTTACAGTTTGAAGTATTGCATGATACATCGACATTTTCAGTATTATTGGTAACATCAACACCAACACCATTATCAGCACAAATACCTTCCCTTCCATTAACAACCTTTCCATCACCCTCGATTCCCATACAACTTCCCTCACCTCCATTAATCTCAACTTCATTTTGATGATACACATTTTCCCCCAGTTTATTATTACTTGAATCATTAGAATCTTCTACAGTATCACTTTCCTTACGATTATGACTCATCTTCCCCACAACATGATCATTATACTTAGTAGGAACCCTAACTTGTGTTTTTTGTGTTTTCTTCCGATTAGACATGATCAAAAGTGTATTCAAAACTGATTATGCAAAAATCGTAATGAATTAGTGAAATTAGAGCAGAATTGAATGAATCCTAATTTTGGCGCCAAAACCGTCAAATTGGGGGTTTCTTCAAAACTTAACGAAATTCAAATCAAATCATATCATAACGTGCGCAATGATAAGTTGAATCGATTGATGGTTACGGAATTTGAATTCGTTACGATTTGAATGAGAAAATGAAGGATTATGGAGTTATTTTGAATAGCGAAGATTGCGGGAAATGGTTAAGAGGAGAGAAAAAGGAGAGAGAAAATTCGTGTGGTTTGGCTACTCTAACATCCAACTATATTTTTCGTAACAACTAATACCACATTTTAACAAGACTGAGCATTGTTGTTGGTGTACGTGTTAGTTGGTGATTACACTATAAAACTAATCATGGATTTAACTAATATGTTGATGGGCTCACACACCCGCTAAAATTACGATACGTGAAATTATAAAAGACAATGGGTATGTTTCGTGCAATGCGTTATACCTGGGTGGAGCTGAGATTGGGTTGTGGTCGGAGCTAAAGCTTATATTATAAGCAGAAAATTAGAGCTTATATTTTTATAAAGATACTTGACAAATTAGTTGATGTTGAAGCTTAATAATATAAAAGTACATAAACATTAAATTCATATATATTTTCGACTTTTGCTTGATAATCAATTATATTTTAAAACGTATTTAAGTAATTTGACTAACTATGAGTCCATAAACATGTATAACAAACAAAGTTAATTTTATAAGCTAGTTAATTTTAGAAGGTCAAACTCTTATAAACTCTTATAAGCCACGTGCCAAACACAACAAATGTTTAAATATGCTGCCTCTTTTAGAGGACGTAACAATTTTCTTGAAAAGTCCTCTCTTCTAAAACCAACTAAGTTACATGCAAAGCTTGGCGCCCGATATCATGAAATAAGTACGCATTTTGTATATCATTATCTCACTCTTAATCATTGTTGTGTAAGCAGATTTTGTACTCAATTGACATCTATCTGTATTTTAGGTTGAAAAGGGAGCAATCGACGAAAAGAAACGGAAATGTGCAAGAATCAAGGGAGGACGCGAAACCGAAAGTTGAAATCAAGTTTAGGTGATGTCTTTAAAAGTAGTTGTATAATTTTGAGCATAAGTTCTTCATACAAGCTCCTTTTTTACGTGATTCAAGTGCACATAAAAAAGAAAAAAAATATCTACAACTTTCTTGTTTTGAGATGAGCCTTAAAATTAACCGAAATATTTAAAATTTGAGAGTTTAGATAAGCCCTAACAGGACCCAAAGAAATTTCCCACTTTATGAAGTGTTATTAGGGTTTTCCGCACCAAATCACCTTCATTATAAGGAAGAAGATCGTCATTCAGCATAATATTTATATCAATTCGGTTTGCCTAACGTCCTCGCATGAATAATGTTTATTGTTTGATACTATTTAGTCTATAGTTTTGTGTGTTAGCCTAGTTATGAACCTATTTTGTGATTTGACTATGATTTAATCGTTTTAATGGAATCCTTTTTAGATAATTATTGAATTTGTTTGATTATGCTTTCGTCTAAAACTAAAGTACTCTTTGCTTAGCTTCTCGTGTATGCGTGGTTAGTGATAAAACAATACCCGAATTGGATAAAATCTTGTTAGACTATTACAAATCTCAATAACAAAGTGGCGTTCCTTAACATCAGATGAATCTCATTTCGAAATGCTCTCAATAACAAAGTGGTGTTCCTTAACGTCAGATAAAAGAAAATAACGTAAGAAAAGTTACCAAAGCCAATATTAACCATCCTGATAGACGCTAATACATAACATAAAGTCATAACCTACTGATAACAGACATAAACTATATATATATATATATATATATATATATATATATATATATATATATATTTTTTTTTTTTTAAATCTATATCAACAATACTTCATCTTTAATGCCTCCTGTTTAGCTCTTTGGCTCTTTGCCTATGCTCTCTTTTCGATTTCCGCAGCAGCTTTGTATAACTACGCTTGTCGGCTTTGAACAAGTTTAGATGGTTGAAAGCTATTTCTGAGAAGAGAACGTTAGCATCGAAACCTCTAACAGTTAGTGTTATACTACCTAATAAAACACCCATGGTTTGGACGAATACAATTATTTTGATCCACCATTTATACTTGGAGTCGTTTCCATACCAAAAATCTGTTTCAAAACGCAAAGAATTCAAGGTAACAAGTAGATGAACGGCAAATGCTATGATTACAAATCCAAAAGCCGCCACGCCTGGTGAATAAGCAATAAGAAACTGACGTAATTCAATTTCTCTGTAAAGACATGAAGGCAATCTTTGAATCTTCTTTTTCACTTTTGTTCTAACTATGGGAGCAACCAAGACCTCAACTAATGGGATTGTAAACATATTAATGAGGATAGGCAATAAGATAGATGGTATATGCGACCACTCATAGATTAAAAGATTGAAAATATAGTTGAAATAAACAATAACAAAGGCTATAGAGGTGATGGCAAATTCCTTGATATTCATAACCCCTAGTGAGGGGAGAAAGTTACCTAACATGGTATAGAAGAACATCAAGTTCACAGCTTTCGCAATATTGATATTATAAATGGTAATATCGGTTGTTATATCTACCGGTATCATCATTGTTTGCAAAAAAATGATATAAACAATATTTATGTTAAAGTTGGGAAACCGATACTTCCCTTGGTGAAAAACTAGTGTGGCATTGGTTAAGACCACGACAATGGAAATTAGAGACGTAGCATCCAACCCATGAAAGATCGTTCACACCGGCAGAGTACCAAATCATCTTGCTATTAAAGGTATGTTGTTTACTGATTCAAAAGATAGGACGTTCACCGGATTATGCTATTGCTTCAAGTGCGAGGAAAGAAATTAAAAAGGACTTTGAGAAAATGATATTACAAATGAATCAAAAGGGAATCAGTGGGGAAATAAAGACATCAAATAATTGAGGGTCTCTTTCCCAAACTTCAATTCATTTCAAAATGTATTTCCTGAAATAGCAAACGAATATTTCTTTTTATCTCATTGAGTATGTCCCTAAAAGAATTTGGTTACGTTTCAAGATTCAACTACTCTTAAAGAAAACATGAAACAATAAATCACGTAGTTACTAGTAATTACTTACTTATAATACCTTAAAAGATTTTAGACATAAAGACCTTTAAAGATATTGTTATAGGAAATGATTGTCACACTTTCAAAATCTATTGGGACACTCGATTGTACAAGCAGTTAAAGCAGTTTATACTTAAATACAATTTGTTTATTGCATACAATAAAGTGTCTCAATAAATTTAAGAGAGAATTGCATATATACCACTAAAATTCAAAAACTTGCATATTTACCCAAAATACAAGTTTTTAATGCATGATGTACAATGCAAGTTAAGCATGTTTTGGGTATATATGCAAATACAAAGTTTTAGCGGGTATATATGCAATTGACCCTAAATTTAAAGAGTGTGTCAATCACTTCCCTATTCTTATATGGCAAATGTTATAAAAGCCCCACATATTTTGATTAAATTGTTCAAAAAATCACTATAAAATATTATTTGTCAATTAAGTCACTAAGTCATGTTTTAATTGTTAAAACCTTAGTGACTTGTGACGGGTATGACTTATCTTTTAAGCTGAAATGGATTGATTATATTGTCATGGTAGTCTCATTTAACATCATTCTTTCATTTGGATCAATCAATTTTAACCAAAACAATTAGTCAAATTTATCAAAAGGGTCTTTTTATCAATAAATGTATAACTGGATGACTTCAACAACAAAAAATATTTTATAGTAGCTTTTTTGACAACTTAATAAAAATATATGACGCTTTTTGTGACATTTTTTATTTATAAAAATATATGACGCTTTCTATAACTATATTTCTCATTATATATCACTATTTTTTATTTATTTATTATTTTTTTTGGTAAAAAAGTTACCCCGATAAAATATTATTACTAAAAAAATAATTAAGTACAACGGATGTGGGTAAATCACACACCTCAGCCCAAAGAAGACAAACCAAAAGCGCCTACAATGCTTAAGACCTAAACAAGCATAAGAAATGACATGCAATACTTATGCAAAACAAAATAATAACAACTTATCTCATCTGACCACAGAGATTAAAGTCATAAGCATTAGCAAACTTCAATTGAGCATCGGTCAAACCACAATCATCATACTCATCATCATAAGGATTTTGGTCATAGGTATCTTCCTTCCATTACTCCAATAAGCTCCTCATGCCCGCTCCATTACCACCTTTAGAACCGTCAAATGCCATAAAACAAGAAGTTTCATTGAAGTCCTCAAGAACTTCATCATCATCAATATCGAGATAACAAGATCACAACCTTAGAAAATGGATTGCCTACCTTTTTTCCTTCTTTAACCATATCATGAGTGTTCTTCGAAATACAAGGAGAAGACACATCGGGAGAACTTGGGGTACTCTCATTATATATCACAAATATCTTTAAATTGTTTCTTGTAAAGGTTGCAATGATTTTTGTAGAAAACGTGGGGGGGGGGGGGGGGGGGGGTAAATACGTTTTTCGTTTAAAAAATTAAATCTTTTGTATCAAACAACCGATCAAGTGTGACGTAATATGAAAAGTGGTAAACATAATGCAAGTATAAATGTAAAACGATTAGTAAAAGGAAATGCATACCGAACACGATGATTTATAGTGGTTCGGTCATGAAGCTCCTCTTCGCCCTACTCCACTTCCCGAGTATCCAACTCGAGAGTTACTTCACTAGATCAACAAGCTCTCTTCTCGGCGTAGAAAACCTTACATCGTCGCTTACAATCTTTACCGATACTAAGCTAGGTATCGATTTCTTCTTCGGGTACAACCAAACCTGTTATGTTTATGGTCCAACAACATAACAAACCTTTCACCCGTGTGTTTCAAGGCCTAAACACACTAAACCAAATACCCTTGTGTTTTAAGGCCTAAACACATAAACCATATAACTTCTAGTTTGTTGTATAATAGTGATACAAGGTAGTGTATGATCATGATCCAAGACATGTGTGTCTATTGGATGTAAGTCCCTAATCTAACTGAACTTCTTATCATAAGAAGCCTTCAATGAATGAAGATCATAAGTGCTCCAATCTTGTTGTGATTGATCTTCATATGCTGATGTGCTTGTGGTGGATGTGGATGGCAAGATCTCTAAGCTTGAAGGATGGAGGATGAAGTGGAAACATGCTTACAACAAATGAAAGTTATAAACATCATGATCAACATTTGGTGTGGATTAAAGGACTTGAGAATGTGTGTTATTTACATTTCAAAAGCTTGGTTATGATAGTGACTAAGTGTGTGTAAAATATGCAGCTGAAAGTCTCACTAAAGATTAGCCCAAAAATGAAATAGGAAACCTCTTATTTATAGTGTGGGTTCTATCCCAAAACTGCTATTCGGCCGATCTGCGGATCCGTAAAATACTGATCCGCGGAGCGATAGTAGACACTCCTTTGTCTAGTATATTTTTCACCACTTGTCCTAAAATCATTTTTAAGTTAAATCTTCTAGAATTACTTGGGGACTACACCGTTCGTCCTTGTGGTTTGCGTTGACCGACGTATTTCGTCCTTTGATCGAAAAAATGCACCTTCCGTCCTTAAATGCGAAACGTTATATTCTTTAATGGCCTTCATTAACCGTCGTTAAATATACACACGTGATATGCACATGAGGGTATATTAGTCTTTTTCTTCTTTTCATTTTTAACTTCATCTTCTACCTTTGTCCATCTTCATCCTCGATCATCATCATCAACCACCATTTTCTTTCATTCACCAGCTTCTTTATAATACAAAAAAAACTTAAAATCAAACCAACACATCAAAGTTAAGTTTTATATTCATAAAATCACATGAAAAATAAAATCAAATCAAATAAAAACACCCAAACTCAAACAAAATATACCACCATCATAATCTACGCAACACAACAATTTTAATGCCAACAATAATCTCGTTTCTCTTAATTCTTCCATAATCTATGTAGCACTATCCTCTTAATCTCAAATAAATAACCTTATGTCTCCCTTCAAATTTCTTGATTTTCTTTATCCAACAACAACAAAACTTCATTCAAATTTCTTGATTTCTTTTTTTTATCTGTTCAAATAAACAACCAAGAAAGCTTTATTTCTTTCTTTATATTTCCAAACGTCACACATAACCATAAGAATACGAAATCACAGCCGCAAATCGTTCCTTATGCAAGTAGGTGTTTGTAACAATTTGTTTTTGTGAACATCGTTTATTTTTTATTCGTTTGTTCTTTCAGATCAATTATGAAATTAGTGAGATCTTTAAAGATCTGTGTTGGTAAATCTAAGATCTTTGTTTTGTTTTCCGTTTTATCTTGATAACATTTTAATGATCTATGATGAACTTTGAAGATCTGAGTTCTTGTTGAATCGGTTGTATCTTGAATTTGTTTTTGTTGTTGATTTTGATGAGAGAGTAATAAAATGATAATGACAGTGAATGTTGTATTTTGATATGGGTGGTTGTTTTTGATAATGGTGGTGACACAGCTGTTGTAGCCAAAGGTGGTTGGTGGTTGCAGTTCACATTTTTGTTGGTGGTGAAACGATGACGGTGTGCCACCGGAGATTGGTTGTGAGAACAAATAGGAAGAAGAATAGTTTTAGTGTTTTTATTTGATCAATTTAACCTTTTATATTGGTATGTGTGTACTAGTATATCGGTATAATTTGGTGATGATTTTTTTAATGAGAATGGAATAGGTTAGTATTTGTGGGTTGGATTTTGTGCTTGAGTATATATGAAGATGAGGTGTTGGTGTTTATATATAATGAGATAAACAGATGGGTGTTGGTTTTGGGATTTTTGAGGGTTGCCGGAGGTGGTGAACGGTGTGGTGGATGAAGATTAATATGAGGAGGTAGTGGTGGGAGAGAATATGTTGGTGGTTGTGATTGAAGAAGAGAGAGATATTAAAGAATATGAAAATGATTGGTGGTGATAGATTCACTTGAGAATTTTTATTATTTGTTTGTGTTTAGAAAGAAAAAATAAATGAATATAGCAAATTACCATTATACCCTCATTTGAGTGTAAGTATGATGACTTAACGACAATTAATGAAGTTCGTTAAAGAGAAGGATTAACTATACATAACGTTTCGCATTTAAGGACGGACGGTGCATTTTTTTCGGTCAAAGGACGAAACTCGTCGGTCAACGCAAACCACAAGGACGAATATTGTAGTTTACTCTTTAATTAATTACATAATTAAAAATGTCTAGTTAGTTTTAATTAAATGTAATTAGTGAAAAATATTTATTTTAGATGTTGTTAATACAAATAAACCATAAAAACGTTTATAAATATTTAGCGATTTCTTTGTGTTTTGTTGATAACAAATATAATGTTATCATAAGTAAAATTATAAGGGTACATGTTATTTTTGTGAAGCATCCACATATGGTCATTTAATACAAATTGTTGTAATAATTCATTTGTTGTAATAGTTTATTATGATGGGTAAAAACCACAACCCATGACCCATACCCATGGATCATATCCATAACCCATGAAGTTAACCCATATCCATTTGTCTAGATGCATTGCATCTATTAGATACATTGTATCTATTTAGATACCCATGGATCATAATCTAGGACCCATGAACCATGACCCATAACTCAAAAACCCATGGGCAAACAGGAGCGTCTCATGGATCCCTGGAGTTACACTAGACCGATCCCTCAAGTAAGGGATCTGTGCAACAGTGGCAAGAATTTGCCTATAAATAGAGAGCCATTTCTTGATTTTTACTCACCCCTCTTCTTACAAACTCTCTCATATATTCTTACTCTCTTCTAACAAAAGATCACTTGATCTAGAGAGTTGTTCTTCTTTCTTTTATTGTGATTCTCATATAGGTCCTTCTCTAAGGCGAGATCACGAGTATTCTACAAGTCATCCAAGCAAGGGGTCCTTGATTGATTTGTTCCTCCACAATATTTCTGTAGCGAAGATCTTGTATTTCATATTTCTCATATTTGTTGTGTTATAGTAGTATTGGTTTGGTCCTCCGTGTTACGGACTCGGTATTTAGCTTTGTACCAGAAAAAGTGTAAGCGACGTTGTGAAGGCTTCTCCGCCAAGTTGAAGGAGTTTGTTGACATAGTGCTTGAACTCTCGAGTAGGTGACTCGGGGAGTGGAGTAGGGCAAGGAAAGTATCCTTGTAGCCGAACCACTATAAATCGGTTGTGTCATTTCTATCCTTTACTTTACTTGCTTTCTTTATTTGCATTACTCTTAGATCTATACTTTCTCTTCATCCATACGATTTCACATAACATCGAATCCAAAGTTTTTGAAACTAACTTAAAATCGGCAAAACTATTCAACCCCCCCTTCTAGTTTTCCACAATTGGCATCAAGAGCTAAGTTTATAAAAGTTTTAAAGTAAACCGTATTTTAAAAACTTTTCGATCACTATAGGTTCTGAAAATTACAAGGAAGGGCAATCCGTGCAACGACCTTCACTACTTGAAACTAATGGTTTTATATATTGGAAAAATAGATTCGAAACGTATGTGAAATCAAAAGATATTGATCTTTGGTACATCATTGTTGAAGGCGATTTTGAAGCCACTCCAAAAGATAAAAACGGAAATTTAGTTAACACTCCTCATGATAAACTCACCGATGATATTAAGAAAAAGCTTTCCAAAAATAGTGAAGCTAAAATGGTTTTATATAATGCTTTACCCAAAAAGGAATTCGAAAGAATTTCCCTACTTAAAACCTCTAAAGAAATTTGGAATTCTTTAGTTGTAACTCATCAAGGTAATCAACAAGTTAAAAACAATAAAATAGATTTATTTCTTCAACAATATGAACAATTTTCAATATCGGATGAGGATACTATAGATCATTCGTTTGCTAACTTTAATACTATAATTACATCTTTACAAACACTTGATGAGTCTTTCTCTAGTCGTAATCATGTTAGGAGATATCTAAGGGTACTTCCATCCAAGTGGAGATCTAAGGTGACGGCAATCGAAGAATCAAAAGACTTGTCAATCCTCACCCTCGATGAACTCATAGGAAATTTAAAAGTCTATGAGCTCGTCCTTGCTAAAGATTCCGAAGCCTCAAAAGTGAAAGAGAAGCACAAATCTCTTGCCCTTAAAGCCAAGAAGGTCTCAAGTGATGAAGAGAACTCCTCTTCAGATATTGATGATGAGGAGTATGCCATGGCGGTAAGGGACTTCAAGAAGTTCTTTAGAAGAAAGGGAAGATACGTCAAGCAACCTTATGACGACAAGAAAGGGTTCCGGAAAATCAAAGATGACGAGAAGGCAAGGGATGAACGCGCTTGTTTTAAATGTGGGGATCCCAACCACCTTATTAGTAAGTGTCCCAAACGTGATGAACAAAAAGCGTTCGTGAGCGGTTCGTGGGGAATGAGCCAGGAGGAGGACGAAGAAATCTGTCTCATGGCAAATGACGAGGTATGTCACGAATACTATAGTAGCTCATCATTAGATGATGACTCATTGCATAATGAATATGATAAACTTTGCAAAATTATCTTAAAAGTAATCAACAAAAACAAGTTTTTGAAAAACCAAAATCAACGTTTAGAAAAGGAAGTCATTGAGTTAAAAGAAAAATTAAAACGTCTAGAAAAGGGGAAGATAGCAAGTGGGGAATGTGAACTTTGCTTTCAACTTCAAACACTAGTTGATCATCTAGACTCTAAGATTGCTAGAATGAATACTAATACTCTAGATATGATATCAGATAGTGTTAAAACAGGAAACAACCAAAAAGGTTTAGGCTTTCAGCAACTTGATGTGTCAACTAGTGAAAACAAAGAAACACAATTCATAAAAGCAATAGAAAAACAAACCACTGTAGTCATGGATCCCACAAGAAGGGAACCGGCTAGTGTACATCCAGGGATTCGTGGGTCTACTGAAGCAAACAGTAGCAATCATATAGCTTCCTCACCTAGAACCGATTTTGTTATTGTTAATAAGAAGAAACCAACCCATGTTACTATTAGACAACCACCTCCAAGACAAAATCAAAGTTTTACAAGAAACAAAGGTCCATCATTTTCAAAACTGAACACATTTAGGAGACCTAATAATGTCTATCCGAGAAGTAACCATCAAATGTGATGGAATCCTAATATGCAAAACGGTTTTCCATTTCAAAACTTTGCACCATGGAACGCATACTCACCTTATCCATATATGTCTAACATGAATGGAATGTTTAACACTAATGAACCCATGAACAAATGGGGACCAAACTTTTGAGTTAATTATTTTCTTAGGTGTGCTTAAAGGTCGACATAGATCCGGATGAGTGGATCAAGGATAGCGGGTGCACGAGGCACATGACCGGCAATAAAGATTTATTTTCCACATATGAATCCTTCAATGGAGGAATTGTGGTATTTGGAAATAGCAAAAGCAAAATCATCGGTAAAGGTACGATTTCTAACAAATCTCTAACCATTAACGATGTGTGTCACGTAGAAAACCTAAACTTTAACCTCTTAAGTATAGGACACATATGTGATAAGAAGTGCAACGTACTTTTTATCACTATAGGTAGAGGAATTAGGAAACATGGAGTCCATGTCATTAAAATCGGTAATGAACCTAAAGACAAACTTTGTCTTACTTCTATGGATGATACTTCGACCTTATGGCATCGAAGATTGGGTCATGCCAATATGCGACTTATTCAATCGCTATCATCCAAAGATCTAGTAAGAGATCTACCAAAATTAAAATATGAACATCACTTTTGTGATGCTTGTAACGTAGGAAAACAAGTCCATGCTAGTCACAAAGCTAAAAACATGGTTTCTACAACTAAGTGTCTAAAGTTACTACACATGGATTTATTTGGTCCATCCGCTATCCAAAGTTATGGAGGCAACTACTACAATTTGGTTATAGTGGATGATTACTCTAAGTACACATGGACTAAATTTTTAAAGAATAAAACTGAAACGTTTGATTACTTTGAAATATTAAGTAAGAAAATCCAAAGACAATTAGGAAGTCCTATAGTGTCTATTAGAACGGATCATGGTAGGGAATTCGATAATGAAGTGCAATTTGGAGCCTTTTGTGACGCTAATGGTATTACTCACAACTTCTCGGCTCCTCGCACTCCACAATCGAATGGGGTAGTTGAAAGAAAGAATAGAACCCTACAAGAAATGAGTCGCACCATGCTAAATGAGCATTCCATACCTCAAAAGTTTTGGTGCAATGCCGTTGATACATCAACGCACATACTTAACCGAGTCTTAATTAGACCATTTTTAGGAAAAACTCCATATGAGTTACTTCGAGGCAAAAAGCCTACGTTAAATCATTTTAGAGTCTTTGGTAGAAAATGTTTTCTACTTAACACTAAAGATTACCTTACAAAATTTGATCCTAAATCAACCGAATGTATCTTCTTAGGTTACTCTCCTAATAGCAAAGCTTATGTCATATTAAATAAAGAAACAATGAAAGTTGAAGAGTCATTAAACGTAAAATTTGATGATAATCCACCCAAACCTACTCTACCTCTTGTCGATGACGAGATTGTCGAGAGTGAAGCTATTGAAATAAAGAAAAAGACAAATGAAGAAGATGAACCTTCAAATAATGAAATCATCAATATTAAAGAGTCAAAAGATCACCCCGTAGATAACGTCATAGGAAAATTAAACGAAAGAACCTTAAGGTCTCAAGTCCAAAACCAAAGTAGCTTATTTTGCTTTGTCTCAACCATAGAACCTAAGAATACACAAGAAGCCATAAAAGATGAAAGTTGGGTTATGGCTATGCAAGAAGAGTTAAATCAATTCGTTTCTAACGATGTTTGGACACTCGTCCCTTCACCTAGTAATCAAACCATAATAGGAACCAAATGCGTATATAAAAACAAGTTAGATGCAAACGGTGTAGTGTCTAGAAACAAAGCTAGACTCGTTGCCCAAGGGTATAATCAACAAGAAGGAATAGACTTTGATGAGACCTATGCCCCCGTGGCTAGATTAGAGTCTATAAGAATACTTCTTGCTTATGCTTGTGCTAATGATCTTAAGCTTTATCAAATGGATTTCAAAAGTGCTTTTGTAAAAGGTTTTATTAATGAAGAAGTATATGTAGCTCAACCTCCGGCCTTTATTGATTTCGAAAAACCTAAACATGTGTATAAGTTAAAGAAAGCTTTTTACGGTCTTAAACAAGCCCCAAAAGCTTGGTATGATAGACTCAAGTCATTTTTAATAAAAAAAACTACACCATGGGATCAGTTGATAATACACTTTTTACTAAGAAAAAGGAATCACGTATAATCATTGTTCAAATATACGTGGATGATATTATATTAGGATCTACTTGTCAAGACATGTGTGAATGTGTGATGATTTCTCTAAAATCATGCATGACGAGTTCGAGATGAGTATGATGGGAGAACTAAGTTTCTTTCTTGGTCTACAAATCAAACAAGTAGAAGATGGTATCTTCTTTAATCAATCTAAATACATAAAGGAGATGTTAAAGAAATTTGGTTTAGAAGAGTCAAAAACCATAAGAACACCAATGTCATCCGACACTAAACTTACAAAAGATGAAGACGGCGAATCTGTTGATAACACAAAATACTGTGGCATGATTGGTAGTCTTCTCTACCTTACTATTTGGCGAAGTAGACCGGATATCATGTTTAGTGTTTGTCTATGTGCTAGGTTTCAAGAAGATCCTAAAACATCATATCTAGAAGCGATCAAAAGAATATTTAGATACATTAAGGGTACGACTCAATTAGGATTATGGTATCCTAAGGGTACGGGGGTAGAAACAATTGTATATGCAGATTCTGACCATGCATGTGATTATGTTGACCGTAAAAGTACAAGTGGTGTATGTATTTTCATGGGATGTTGTTTAACATCTTGGTTCTCGAAGAAGCAAACGGCATTGGACATATCTACAACCGAAGCCGAATATGTCTCCGCCGGCAAAGCATGCCAACAAGCACTATGGATAAAACAAGCGTTAGTTGACTACGACATTCATCTAAGTGACATAGCCATTCTATGTGACAACAAAGGTGCCATCGACTTAAGCAAGAATCCGGTATTGCACTCTCGCACCAAACATATAGAGATTCGTCATCACTTAAGAGACAATGTTCAAAAGGGGAACATCTCTAATGAGAAGGTAGCATCCGAAGATAACATAGCTGACGTCCTCACCAAACCATTGAAGCGAGAAAAATTCAACCTACTTCGTCTTCATCTTGGTCTCATGGAACAATCGTCGTAATTAGTTTTTAAAATCTACAAGGTATGTAAACACTAGCCTTCTTCTTTTCTGAGTCTAGGATCTCTATTTCACACACAACTCACAAGAAATACGTGAATTTTCAAAACCTAAGATAGGTTTTATTTTCAACTCGTATTTTCATAGTTTTCTTTTACTTTTCAAGGTAAGTTTCCTTTACAACACATAATTTCATACATATTTTTTTTAAGGATAAACGTTTTTCTTCAAACAAAGAAACTCTTTCAAAATGTTTTCTAAAAGGATACCTCTTCCCGTATCACTTTCATAAAATCCATATCTCACGTCTAGGACAAACCACTTTTTCATTATTAATACAAAGTAAACACCCATTTTCATTGCATCTCATGTCTTTTGAATACTAAAGAGGACACATAACCAATATGTGTTTTCGGGTACATTCATTTAAGCAACAATGAATTAGGAGCACTCGGGTTATCTCACATAATAGTATGCTTTTTCACTTCTAGCCTATTTTCCTCTTCTTTTTAGGAGTCGAGATAACCGCAACTCCAAATGGTTTGCATATAGGCACACGCTAGGCACAAATGTTTCCAAAGGAAAATTTCAATGGACGGTTCCTCAAGGAAGGATCCGTGGGATCCTTGAGACAGAAGCTAAAATTACCTTCTATTTTTCTCACTTTGGATGAAAACTTCTATATTTTCATCATTTTATCAATTTTTTAATGAGTATGTTACTTAATGCTTGTGTTCTCATGATCACATGCCTTAAATTCATATCTAATCATTAGATTTTAGTCCACATTTTGGGTCAAGCATTCATAACAATGCATTATTTTTCTATAAATAGGATTCCCAAAATGCTTGCATATTCATCACTCTCAACATCACAAACGATCATCATCATGTCATCCAAAAGATCTTCCAACGTTGATGAATCACCTAGTGCAAACAATCCTTTTCAAGAAATTCAAAATTTTGTCCTACCACCTTCCGTAGTACCACCACCCAAATCTAGAAAAACCGCACTGATTAGCATCCGACCTTGTTGTTTAGCAAAACCATTATCAAATAGTTCATCACCAACCAATCCTTCACCACAAAATGCTTCCATAGTAGCACCTCCCTCATCTCCAACAAGCACACCAACATCATCACCAATCAAATCTCTACCTAAAGTCACTCTATTGGAACTCCTTAAGACTCCAACAAGATCCCAACAAACCAACCCAAAAGGACTAGTCTTTTTAACACCTCCCACATCTCCAAACACAACCTTCAAAGACCTTGAAACCTCACCACCTTTAGCTCCCATTGTGTTACAAGAACATCTAGGTTCGTTTCCACCACCACTTCCAAACATTCCAGACTTTGATCCGTATTTTCTAACTTTTCCACCACAACTTCCGTATTTCACAAATCAAATTAACCCGGAAAACTTCTGCACACATTACCCACATCATTTACATTGTGAACATTGCAAATCAACTAGGGATCTTGAAAATAGAAATTAAGGAAGAAATGCGAGTCATACTTAACCTCATCCTTGATCGCATCAACATCATCACCCACCAGAACTTCCATCCATAACCTTGTGCAAGCATGGAAGGAATCATTTTACTATTTTCTCTAGTATTTTCTTTTTGAGTCATTTTTTAGTTTTACATGCTTGTATTTGGCATAAATACCACTACATTTTGTTATTTTATTACAAGGCTTTGTTTACATACCTTGGATCCCAATCTTGTTTCTCGTCAATCACAAGATTATTTATGCATGTTACTACTAACCTTGTCTTCGTAGGTTTTATTGTTTTTCTCACTTGACGCCCCATTCTAGGGGGAGCTACCGTCAAGGGGGAGTTAGAGATACGTGGACTATTTTTCCACACTTTATTTCTTCGTTATGGTCACTTTTTGTTTCGACAAAAAAGGGGAGAAGAAGTAAAACTTATGCTTTCAAAACATACATCTAATCTTAAGTTTTACTCATCATAACATTATGTTTTGTCATCAACAAAAAGGGGGGACATTGTTAATACAAATAAACCGTAAAAACGTTTATTAATATTTAGCGATCTCTTTGTGTTTTGTTGATAACATATATAATGTTATCATAAGTAAAATTATAAGGGTACATGTTATTTTTGTGAAGCATCTACATGTGGTCATTTAATACAAATTGTTGTAATAATTCATTTATTGTAATAGTTTATTAGAATGGGTAAAAACCACAACCCATGACCCATACCCATGGATCATATCCATAACCCATGAAGTTAACCCATATACATTTGTCTAGATGCATTGCATCTATTAGATACATTGTATCTATTTAGATACCCATGGATCATAATCTAGGACCCATAACCCATGACCCATAACCCAAAAACCCATGGGCAAACAAGAGCGTCTCATGGATCCCTAGAGTTACACTAGACGGATCCCTCAAGTAAAGGATCTGTGGGATCCGTGCAACAATGGCAAGAATTTGCCTATAAATAGATAGTCATTTCTTCATTTTTACTCACCCCTCTTCTTACAAACTCTCTCATATATTCTTACTCTCTTCTAACAAAAGATCACTTGATCTAGAGAGTTGTTCTTCTTTCTTTTATTGTGATTCTCATATCGGTCCTTCTGTAAGGCGAGATCACGAGCATTCTACAAGTCATCCAAGCAAGGGGTCCTTGATTGATTTGTTCCTCCACAAGATTTCTGAAGCGAAGATGTTGTATTTCATATTTCACATATTTGTTGTGTTATAGTAGTGTTTGTTTGGTCCTCCGTGTTACGGACTCGGTATTTAGCTTTGTACCAGAAAAAGTGTAAGCGACGTTGTGAAGGCTTCTCCGCCAAGTTGAAGGAGTTTGTTGACATAGTGCTTGAACTCTCGAGTAGGTGACTCGGGGAGTGGAGTAGGGCAAGGAAGGTGTCCTTGTAGCCAAACCACTATAAATCGGTTGTGTCATTTCTATCCTTTACTTTACTTGCTTTCTTTATTTGCATTACTCTTAGATCTATACTTTCTCTTCATCCAAACGATTTCACATAACATCGAATCCAAAGTTTTTGAAACTAACTTAAAATCGGCAAAACTATTCAACCCCCCCCCCCATTCTAGTTTTCCACATATGTGTTTAAAAAATATTTATTCACTCAAAATAATATTTTGAACATTCTCAATGGTTTGTTAAATGGTTTGATCATAATGTAACTTAACAAACATATTCGATCCTGATGTTGAAGCATGTCGAGAGGTGTTGATGAATGTATGCTTTGATGATTTGTGTAACCGAGTAACTTGCACATTTTATGTTATATATTACAAGTTACATGTTTTTCATCATTAAAACATAAGAGACAGTTTAGATTAAATATCGTAATATTTGAACTAACAGTTTTTGTTTCGGTAATCAATGTGTGGTCGTGTGGACAACATGGTATCTGCATATGACGTTAGACATCACCTCTAACTATATTTGTGGATGTATTACTTCTTTTTTACTTTTAACCAAGATTAAGTAAGCATTCCATCTTAGGTCTTTAATAGATCATTTTTTTAACGGCAATTGGAATTAAGAAAAAAGAACTAGCAAGGAGCTAGATAGATTTACTTTGGTGGGATATAGCTCTACAAAGATTGTTGAAACACTCAATCCAATTAAAAGATGAGTTCCTACATCTACTTGTAATCCATAGATAAGACAAGGTCTTGATATCATTGAAGGGGAGAACTCTCGATGATGGCTATGGAGAGAAAACAATATTGTTCTAAATTGCCATAAGGACCAAAGTGTTGTTTGGACCCCAACATCAAAGAATCTTGAATACTTTGATTGAAGAGTAGAGTTGTCCGCCAAATAGATCACCTCTTGAAGGTTTTGAAGAGAGGTATTCGGGATGTGCCACCATTTTAAAACATCTTTCCAAGTGTCTCTCGCTATCTTGCATTGTGTACAAAACATGCTCTTACGTTTCAATGTCATCGTCACATTATAACAAAGTTTAAATCTATACCCCTTCGGTCGAGGTTGTCCCGAGTAGCCATCCTTCCATTTAAGAAACGCCATGTGTTTATGTTAATTTTTAGTTGCAGGACTTTGTTCCAACGAGTAACGAGGAGGGAAGCGGTTTGAGACGAAGAGGAGATGAGAGATCTCATGCCCTTAACTGAGAATCTTCTTGGAGCATACATTAGAAAGAAATAAGTTAGAGATTAGGTTGACCATACTTGTAAGTTCTTCAAGTTCTAGACCAGGTCTTGGGTTCTCTTCGCCTGAGGTTCAGCCCCCGTATGAAAAAGAGTGCTTGGGGGCCCAATAGAAGCATGTTGAGAAGAGAACTCGGAGCAATAGTACAGTGGACAATGCTCGAGCAGTATGTAACATGTCACAAACAACCCAATCGGGGTTAGTTTCTAAGTTAAAAATTTGAGGGAATGAAGCAATTAAAGGTGAATCACCATCCCAAATCTCCTTCTAAAATCTAGTATTTCAACCATTACTAAGTTTGTTTCTTGAAAATAGAGGGGAGGTTGATGTTAACTTTGAGAAGGTCATCTTTTAACTTTGCAATGTGGTACCATGGCCCGGAGTTGGGTCTGAGAGAAGAGTATTCATTGAGTCTGCCCGAAGACCCATGAATAGATCGAACCACTTTCACAACATAGCTTGTTTTTCTGTATGAAATCTCCACCACAATTTTTCTAGCATAGCTTGATTACAGGTTCTCAAACTACCAATACCAAGCCCACCTTGATCATAAAGAGAAATAACATTGTCCCAAGCAATCCATGAAATATTTTTGTCATCTAAAGATCCACCCCAAAAGAAATTTCTCCCAATACCTTCAATTTGTTGGTAACCTTTATTGGAGCCTTGAAAGTTGAGAAGTAATAGACACTCAAACTATCAATAGATCATAGTTTTTGGTTGCAAAATGTAATTCTTAGATTTAAAGTGATTCGAAAAATAAAAGTCTAATGTTACACTAAAACATATCCTTTGGCCATGGCAACTTAGCCTCCTTTCATGGGAGAGTTTTTACGGTTTGAGTGTATGGTGGTGGACTCAAGTGCATAAACTATGGCAAAACATTGGAAATCATGGTTACCAAAAATGATTTTTCTACAAATTTTCTTTGTCATAGATTTTAATCACACAAATCAATTGGCTAATCAGATTATTAAATTTTGGTGACAACAGAAAAATTAGTAATTAGATTAATTGATTCTCATGTTCTGATTTTTTTTCTCAAGTGTCTGGCTATTTTTTATTATAACAAGATTTATATGATTTAGACTTGCAACTTAGAAACACCTTTAACTGATAATATGGTCTTTGCTAGCTACTGTCTTTTTAACGTATGTAAAACCACTAATGAACTCTATAAAACAATGTTTATGTCTCTTTGATAACGCTCAGGTTGGAAGGACTGTTTCTGCCAAATCTTCATCATTAAGTTTCCCCTTTGTATCCAAACGATTCTAGGTCCTTCCCTTGGTGTATTCTACTCCATTCCTAACTCCTTGGAGGCCAAGTTCAGCAATTAATACCCCAGGCCTTGGAACTAGTATAAATAGAGACCTCTTGTGAGCATATGAGACACACACTTCAATACAACTCTCTCTACTCATCAAACAAAGCTCTTAGCTCTCAAATTCGTCCTTAGAAGTCCAGGAAAGTTTGGAGTTCCAGAAGTACTACATTTGGAGGCCAAAACCGCAAGGAGTCTACCCCAATACTTTGGGAATCATTACTTCACCATTGTAATCTTATTCCAAGCATTTTAAGACTCTTAATCATGTTTTCTCATGTTCAAAGTTCTGAGTTTATGTTTATGTTTGCTATGAGTGGCTAGTTTCTTTATACACTTGCTTAAATGATGTTGATTATCATATGATTAGTTTGTGATTGTGTTAACATGTTTTAATTCAATTTCAAGTTAATTCTAAGATCCAATTATGCTAAAGTTTCATAGTGACATTTGTTAATCAAGTTTTACTAGTTGATAGTAATCGTAGAGGTCGAAAGAACTTATTGTTATTCAACTAGTCATAATCATTTTGGATGATTGTTTTTACCCATTATTCTTGATTAAACAAAGGAACTAAGGTGTGGTTGTAATAAGAACGTTTTTTGATTATCAAGTTGGATTGATTGGAAACATCTAAAAGGTCGTAAGATTAGTTGTTGACAATCAATTGTAACCTTTTGTCTATAATCGGTTACCTTTTGTATTGACCATTTCTTAAGAAAGTTTGATAAAGCAAATGGATGTTTTTGTGTTTAAGCTTGTGAAAATAAACTTATGAAACTTGAATTGATCTTGAATTGAGTGGTTAAACTTAATGCTTGTTTTTATGAACTAAAATCTTGACGAAGGTTTAACTTGTAAGAACAATAGATTAGTACACCAAGTAATTATCATAACCAACATGTTAAGAGGTTAACACAATCATACTAATCAAAGATAAGAAACTAGCTTAAGCAAGTTTAGTTTTTAATCATCTGAATTTCATTATATCTATTTTCATTGTTATATGCTTTTGGATTGCCTTAGTTGATTTAGACTTGTTAATCAGATTCACTCAAATCCCTGCGAACGATCCCGACTTACCTTCATAATCTTGCTATAACGGACGAGTGCACTTGCTCGTATGTGTTATTGGTAAAATTGGTAAATCATCTTTTATAAATTTAAAACTTGTACATGCGTAGGACATAAAGTTTTTGGCGCCGCTGCCGGGGATTTGATTGTGTTTCAGCAAGTTTTGAATCCACGTCAGTCGATCCATTCCAAAAAAAAATTTCAGAACACTTCAACCGATCGGTCGTCTCACAACCGATCCGGTTGCGCCTAAACCATACCCAATTGATCTAACCGATCGGTCGCTCCACGTAACCGATCCGGTTACTCGTTTCTAACTAGAAAACTATTTTATTTGTTTGTCCGTGTATTTAGATATTGCCTGGATTCTCTAGGTCATTGTATGAACACTCGTGCAGCGGGAATAAAACCAATCTCACCTCTTACCAACCCCGAACGTTTGATTCGAAGAAGAAGAAGAACACCTTTCATACCCTTAGCCAATCGTGTACCTAGAGTACCAAACCCACCATTTGATAACCTCGTAGAAGCCAAAGTCGTTTACAACCCTTTCACCAATTTACCTTTTCCCATGGCGGACGATCAACCCATGTGGGGAACCAACCGAGCCGTTGCACCAACCCCTGGAAGTGCTATTGTTGCTGTCAACCTTGGCGACAACTTCACCGTGAAGGGTCATCATCTTTCCATGATCAAAGACCGTCAATTCGATGGCCGTGAGCGGGCCGATCCGCATAAGCACATTGCCGAATTCATCGAAATTTGCGGCATGTTCGGTTATGGCGACACCGATGTCAATGCCATCAAACTCAAACTTTTTCCATCATCACTCGCGGAGATGCTAAAGTATGGTACAATGAATTGACCCAGGAATTATCACACTGGGAGAAGATGAGGCAAGCCTTTGTAAGCCGATTCTTTCCACCTACCATGTTTGATCGATTAATGGGAGATATTCGTGCTTTCACACAAAATCCCAATGAATCACTTGTCGAAGCTTGGCTTCGGATGAAAGATTTGCTTCGTAGTTGTCATGGACATGGATTATCCAAAGGAACCATTATCCAAATATTTTACCATGGACTAGATGAAATCTCTCAAGGCATCCTTGATGCCGGAGAAATTTTTCTCTATAAGACTCCTAACGATGCACACCAATTACTAAGATCGTACTTCTCAAACTCGATTGGTCTAAAGATTCCAAAACCAAACCTCTTCGAAAAACAGTTGCTTTTGTCGAAAACACCGATACCTCAAAACTAATGGAGAAAATGGAAGCCTTAACCTCAAAAATCGACTCGCAATACAAAGATATCAAAGAAGAAATGAAGGAAATGAGAGACGGATGCAAAATTGTGGAGGAAATCACCCATCGTCCAACGACGATAAACCCATGGGTGGACCTAACGAAGGAGAAGCGAATTATGTCCAAGGAGGATATCGTGGAGGAGGATATCGTAGTAATTACGTCGAAATTTCGAAATTGGCAAGACCGGCCAAGGGATGACAACCGTGATTCTCAACCTCGAATGACAATCCGCCCCACAAAACTCCGAAAAAAGATGGAAGAATCTGAATTCGAAAAAACCATGAGAGAATTCGTGGCTGCTCAAAAATCAGCAAATTATTTCATCAAAAATCAATTTTTCAATCTTAAAGCCAAAGTTGACCAGGGACAAAAAAATCATCAAGCATCTATCCAAGATCTTGAAAACAAATTTGGCAGATTCTCTGACCAACATTCCTTTCGACCATCTGGTTCGTTACCAAGTAACACACAATCCAACCCAAAACCATAAAATGATAAAACGTTCCGTCCACCACAAACAAGAAATGAGCATATCAATGTTGTCTTCACAAGAAGTGGTCTCTCGTACGAACCACCACTAAATCCTAATGAAAATACTCCTATCACCCAAGATAGTGAGAATGAAGCTGAGGAGACCAACACAACTCAAACCACCAAAAAGAAAACCACCCCATCTGTCAAGGCGTACACACCAAAAATTCCATATCCTCAATGCCTTAAGAAAGAAAAAATGGAAGAGCATTATAAGAAGTTCATTGAAATAATCTAAGAGGTTAGACTCAATGTACCTCTCATTGATGTCTTAGCCGGAATGCCCATTTACGGGAAATTCTTGAAAGAACTTCTTAATAACAAAAGCAAGCTAGAGCAAATATCCACTTTTCCTTAAGAAAATGCTCAGCCATCGTTCAAAACAAAATCCCGCCAAAGCTCAGAGATCCTGGGAGCTTTCTTATTCCATGTACTTTCGGGAATAATTTTCAATGCGTTTGCTTTAACGACCTTGGCGCAAGTATCATTTGATGCCTTATTCATTTGTATTCCAAATTATGCAACAACAGCCTTAAACCAACTAAAATAAGCATTCGATTAGCAAATCATTCTTATCAATATCCTGTGGTATTGCAGAATATGCTTGTTCAAGACGGTAAATTCATTTTTCCCGTGGACTTTGTAATCTTAGAAATGGAAGAAGATAGTAACGTCCCACTCATCTTAGGAAGACCTTTCCTAAATACCACTGATGCCATCATCAAAGTGAAAGGAAAAGAACTCAACCTTGGAGTTGGAAAAGATCAAATCACCTTTCTAATCAATAAAGCAATGCTCTATCCACGTTCCAGTGATGACACTTGTTTCAACATCGATGTTATCGACGAAGTCACTGACGAAGAATTGGATGCATTACTTAACGAATCTGATCCATTCATGACTACTTCTGAGAAAATCAATGAAACAGACCTTGACAAAGAGTTTGTTGATTTCATGAAAGTAGAGTTCAAAGGAGATAACACGGAAGAGGAGAAAATGAAGGAAGAGAATTTTGAAGAAATAACTTTCGATGACGAGATGAGAACAAAATATTCTATCGAAGAACCACCAACAGATCTCGTACTTAAAACCTCTCCTGATCATCTTGAATATGCTTACCTGGAGGAAAACTCACTTCTTCAAGTAGTCATATCTTCATTGCTCGAGGCTAATTGGAAAGAAAGTTTAGTTTTTGTCCTCAAAAATCATAAACAAGCTTTCGCTTGGAAAACATCTGAAATCCCAGGAATTAGTCCCAATTTCTGCAAACACAAAATCAATTTCGAAGATGGGATCAAACCTGTTGTGGAACGTCAACGTCGACTCAATCCCAACATGAAAGAAGTTGTCAAAAAGGAAATCATAAAACTTCTCGATGCTGGTATCTAATAACATCAAATAGTCCTGAATATTTAGTGTCAATTTCCCCCGATAATGCTCGTTATTTATATCATTTTTATGGATTTATGCTTGTTTTCCATTGTTTTCCACTTTCAGGTAAATTACAAGCATTGGAGCTAAAGAGACGCGGAAATGGAAACATTACTAAAGATTTATCACAGTATGCCTATTTTGAATAAGTTACGGTGTAACTCCTCTCTCACAATTATGCTGTAACTATTGCGTGACCCAGAATACCAACTTTTCAAGAGGTTACGGCGTAACTCTTCCCAAAGGTTACGACGTAACTACATTTGGTCAAATGAGGATCCGACGCCGCCGATACTTACCGTAATACTATCATCACGACGTAACCATGTTTATTGAAGACTACGGCGTAACCACTTATTAGGTTACGCCACCAACCAGTGTGATCTTTACGATGGAATAGAAGGTTACGGCGTAACTCCCTATTGGTTACGCCGTAACCCAGACTGGCCTATAAATACCCTGAATTCCAGCATTTCTAATCATCCCATTCCACACACACAACTCTGAGAATGTGGGGAAAAAAGGCAGTGTCTAGGGACGTACGGAGTTGTTTCCAAGGAAGAAGTCACACCATTACGATAAGCTTTAGCGTTTTATATTTCTTTTACTTTCAATTCATGTATTTTGTACCTTTGAATATTGAATTGATTTGCATGATTAACATGAGCGGCTAAGCACCCTTTGGTGCTAGCCTAGTTATGATTCCTTAATTTTTTTGTTTGCGTTTACCTTTACTTCCGCACACAATTTCTAAGTGTATGTATGCATAGTTCTTTGGTAGTCACCCTTGATTCGGTAGTTTTGAATGGCGGTAGAGGCTAATTGCCTAGGAGATATCAACTCCAATTCTAGGTAGACTGGACGGGAAGGGTAAGATATGACCAACGGACAACCCTTTCTACTTGTGCGATTTGACCAACTGATCACCTATCGTTTGGATGAACTTAAGAATCAAGTTCCTAACGCCTGCACCACTATTTAGAATCTCATGTAGCGTACTTAATGACTTGGCTTAGGGGACCAGGAACAACAGGACTTATGACGGTGCTTTCCCTGTGGTGGCATCTTTGTGATAGTTAGCTTAATTGACCAAATGCTGTCCTCTCGAATTTGACCCCACCTCAAGTAATTGGAAGTAGGTAGACGTTGACATAACTAGCTAGGAGGATTGACTAGGTTAGCACCACTATTCCTATATTGATCTCTCTTTTCCCATTTATTTGCTTTTATTTTGCATTAGTAGTTTAATTAATTAAATCTCTATCAAAACCATTATTATTCTGTGACAATTAGACTTAGTAATAATCCAACACACATAGCTCTTGGGACGACCTCGGCTTTACCATTTACTACACTACACACGACCGGGTACACTGCCCGTTAGTGCATTAGGGTAGACCATAGGTATAGCGAGACACTATAAATATTAGAGACTGGTCAGAAAAACCTCGACAGTTTTTACGAGCTATATTAGGATTGATATTAAGTCTTTCAAACTTTTCTCACGATCATATTTCTAGATTTCAGGTACCATGGAAGCTGTTAACATCGATAACCTCACTCTTGAGGATCATTTGGCGTTGACAAGAGAAGAACAAGGACCAGGGATTGTTAGGCCAGCCATTGCAGAAGATGCTCAATTCGAAATCAAACCTCAATTCATCAGGGAATTACGAGCAAATCCTTTCTCTGGAAGCATGACTGATGATGCCCATGAACATGTAGACAATTTCGAATACATTGTCAGTCTATTTAAAATTCCAAGAGTCTCACACGATGCTATAATGTTATGAGTTTTCCCTATTTCTCTTACGGGAGCTGCGAAAATATGGGTCGATCGATTACCTGCAGGGACTGTCAGTACTTGGTCTATCTTAAAAAAGTATTTCATTCAGAGATACTGCCCTCCTTCGAAGACGGCTAAGCAATTGGAAGAAATTCATAACTTCAAGCAAGAGGGTGGTGAAACGTTGTACCAAGGTTGGGAAAGATACAACGAATTGTTATACAAGTGCCTTACTCATGATCTCAACAGCCAACGAAAGGTGAACGTCTTCTACAAAGGCCTGAGCATCTCTTCAAGACAAATGATTGATTCTCAAGGACCGATTCCTAGTTTGACACCCACTATGGCTTTAGAAACTATTCGAAGAATGGCAGACCACTCTCACAAATGGCACAATGGAGGAAGCAACCAAAGTAAGAGTGATGATATAAGGCCTTGCAAATGATAAACAACAAATTATAAAGCCTTGGAAGAGAAATGAAGAAGCTCAAAGAAAATGTGCATTCCATTCAAGTTGAGCGATGATGGGTCCTTCTAAAGAATGTTCCTCCAATGAAGAAGTTAAAAGGATTGGAGAAGTGAACTATGGAAAAGAATTCCCTTTCAACAGCTACAATATTTACGGACCTAGGTATCGTGAAAAATCCCCTGGGTTCTATACTAGAATCAACAATAATCCTCCTAAACCTAGCCTTGAAGAAATAATGCACCGCAACACAAAGAATCTACAAAAAGAGAGATAGACTCAAGGAATGGATGGTCAAAGTAAAGGGGAGACACCAATATGAACCTACGTAACCAAGATGCAATTAAGAACCCTAAACACAAATTGGGCTATTGGCTAAGAACCTTGAAACAAGTAATGCTAAAGCCACCTCCTGCAAGGCCATATTTGCGCAAGATAAAGCAAAAAAGGAGCAATGCACATCCTCTATCACTAATGATCTCTCCGGATTTAACTACCTAAGAGAGGATGATAAAGGGAGACGAGGAGTTCTGCCAAGCCAACTTCCTGAAAAGCTGCCAGGAAAGTTTCTTCTCCCTTGCATTATTGGTAACATTAAAATTCCCGCATTAGTGATTTGAGCCGGGGTTAACCTTATCTCTACCACTTTATTTGAAAAATCAAACTTACCAATTTTAAGAAACAACTATTATGATTGAAATGGTTGATTCTCTCTGCGCTTGTATCCGAGGGAATTGTGAACAACGTGCTTTTAAAAATTGGAAAATTTTTCTTCCCCACCGATTTTGTAGTTATTGACATAGGAAAGCGGGAGGCTTACAACTTGATTATTGGAAGACCTTTTTTGGCCACTTGTAGGGCTCAAATTATGATTTTTGAAAAACAAATTTCCTTGGGGACTGAAAATGAACGAATAACTTTTAGTATGAAAGAGCATTTAAATCCAAAAACTGAAAATTCTAATAATATTGTTAATGTTCAATCGCTGAATCCTACTCTACTCTCTAAACCTATTACTGGTAATCGTGAAGAAAGTATTGATCATTGTAAGCAGAAACAGGATGAAATTATCCAAAGCATTGGGGAAACTCTGAATCCAAACAAACCTTTTTGCAACTCGATGTCAACCAAAGAATGCGAATCAGTATGGCCACCGTTTACTCGTCCTCAAAAATGTGAAAGAAAAGCGGATGAATGGATTTACTCATCAAGGGAGAAACATGATGTTGAATTAGAATTGGAAGATTGGTACAGATTAAAACTTGGAAGCTTGAAATTTATTAAGGAACTGGTTAAGCGGTATGGGTGCAATCATCTCACTGACACCATAGGCGGAACAAGATCTAGCATCAGCATTACTGATTGTATTACTAAAGATGATGACCTAGGAAACTCATGTGATAAATGGATTTCACGTAAGTTGGGAACAATTGGACTCAATAATTCTACAAGGCAAAAAAAGGATTGATAATTGGACGAATGAATACCAACGAATGATGGAAGTCGGGATGTTCCAAAGGCCCCCATAGGAGCCCCGCGGCTCTGAGTCTAACTTAAAGACTCGTTAAAAAATAAAAGTGCTCTTTCGGGAGACAACCCGAATTATCCATTTCTTTTGTTTTTATTTCTTTTCTGTTGGGTTTTGTGTTTTCTAACCATTTTTGCAGGAAACGAGGAACTATTTACTGCTGCAGCTTGCTGATCTGAGCAGAGTTACGACGTAACTCATCTTGGTGATTGCCGAACAACGTTTTAACAGGAAACTTTGACGCATTACCAATTACGGAGTATTTCCATCTCTGGTTACGCCGAACTACACGCTTATATCGTTTTCAGTTAGCTACGGCGTAACTCCCTTATAGGATTACGAACTTTCCTCTCTTAAATTCTTTCATTTTAAAAACAATAACCTTGTATTAGTTTTTAAATGAACTTTGGGTGTGTTCCTCAAACCCTCACGAGACTTCACATCGTCCACTTGGGACACCAAGTGGTTTTAAAAGGCTTGTTGCATACGCTAAATGCAACCGTTTTTTCCTCTGAAAGTGAGTTATGTTGTTTTCATTTTATTTTTTATTTTTAGAATTATGCTTGTCGGTATTGTGATTTCAGGGATGGAAGTTTGTTCATGACGTTTAAACGAAGGCACAGTTCTTTTTCGTCCTTCCTCTTTTGGAGCAAATTTGGGGAAGTTCGCTCTAATTCTACCTTTTCTTCACCTTTATTTTAATGCCTAGTACAAAGGGACTTTGTAACAATCTGGGGGACGGGAGTAGAATTATCTCGAACTTTATTTCGCCCTCATTTTTCTAGTTTATTTTGAAAAATTATGCCATTTTTAAAATTTAGACATGTTTTTCCGAACCTAACTAGATTAGACCTTAGCGAGCCACATACAACCCTTGATATTACTTGGTGAGATTAGCCTTATCCATTTCCAATATTTTACCCCAAATCCAAATTATGAGTTTGGGTAGCTTGTTAACTTTAGAACTTGGCCTTTGCATCATTTCGAGACCATAGATGAGGTATGTTGAGTTAGCTTGATGTATTTGGACTTTTCAGTTTTAGAAGGCAATATTATAGGATTATCACCCAAAAGCCCACCATTGTGAGTCTATTGATTAGTCACCTCGACTTCTCGACCCCCATGTGAAACCCTTTGTTGCACTCACCTTTAGTGCAAGATACCCCTAGATACACCCCTTTGAGCCATTCCTTTCATTTTGTCAACCCAATATATTGTTTTGTTACACCTATACACCTTAGCCTACCCTGAGTCTTTATATTGTGATTGGGAAATCACCATTTGCCTAAGTTCAAGGTTCGAGTGGAAAGGTTTGGAAATCACGCTTTCATCGACAACATTTATGAAGATCATTGAAGACCCCGAATACCCATTGTTCCTGTGGGGGATGTTATTGTGTTATGTTGAAAAAAAAAGTTGATTGAGTTATGATATTGTAAAGTGTGATATTATAAGCACTGTAGTATGAGCTTTATTGATTAGTATCGAGGAGGCCACCTCGGTCACATTTGAAGATTGGAGTTTGTAGTTGCAAGCAAAAAGAAAAAAGGTGGTGTTCAATACGTCCCTAATGACACACACATCTACCTTGCATTTTATGATCCGGTTTCTTGACTTCAAAGCTTGAACTTTGGGCGGACGGTAAGTGATGATGACTTGGTTATAGATTTAGACTACCTGTTTGTTTTTCATTTTACACCAATTATATATCCCATGTATTATCCTACCCTTTAGTCATGAAGCATGTCTAGGTGATGCAGCGAGCAATCTTTTGTGTCTTGGCCATGGATTTGGTCATGTATCATTGATTTTTTCCATCGCGTGACATGTTAGTAATGACGAGTCACCCCTTAACCTTTGTCGTGTCTACCCATATTGCTTCGAGAATTGTTTAGCCCTTAACTCTAGTGGTGGAGATTTGTGTAACCGCCAAGCTTATGATAGAATACATGCTATGACTGGGTATTGAGTGATCACCCCGAAATTGGCACTTAGAATAGTTGAGAGATTTGAGTGTTTGTTCCCCTTTCGTGAGGTGTTTAGCTTTGTTTTATTCTAGCATAAGGGATTTGTAAACTCATATTTTCCAGTTTTGAGGATATCTTAGGAATCTATCTAATAAGGTCTACTGAGGGCAAGTAGAGTTCAGTGGGGATATTTGATAACATCAAATAGTCCCGAATATTTAGTGTCAATTTCCCCCGATAATGCTCGTTATTTATATCATTTATATGGATTTACGCTTGTTTTCCATTGTCACTTTCGTGTAAATTACGAGCATGGAGCTAAAGAGACGCGGAAATGGAAACAACAAAGATTTATCAAAGATGCCTATTTTGAAGAATACGTAACCTCCTCTCTCTACAATCATTACGCCGAACTATTGGCGATCAGAATACCAACTTATCAAGAGGTTACGCGTAACTCTTCCAAAGGTTACGACAGTAACTACATTGGTCAATGAGGATCCACGCCGCTGATACTTACGCCGTAATTAACGTGATCACTCTACGACGTTACCATGTTTATTGAAGACTACGCTAAACACTTATTAGGTTACGCCGTACCAGTGATCTTCGCTTATGACGGAATAGAAGGTTACGGCGAATCTCTATATTGGTTCGCCGTAACCAGACACTGGCCTATAAATACCCCACGAATTCCCAGATTTCTAATCATCCCATTCCACACACAACTCTCGAGAACCGGAAAGCCCATGGGTCTAGGGGAGCGATGGAGTCCAGGGAGAAGTCCACTCCATTACGATAAACTTTAGCATTTTATATTTCTTTTACTTTCAATTCATGTATTTCGTACCTTTGAATATTGAATTGATTTGCATGATTAATATGCTGCTAAGCACCCTTTGATGCTAGCCTAGTTATGATTCCTTAATTGTTTTGTTTGTGTTTACCTTTACTTCCTTACAATTATTTCTAAGTGTATGCATGCATAGTTCTTTGGTAGTCACCCTGGTTCGGTAGTTTTGAATGGCGGTAGAGGCCAATTGCCTAGGAGATATGACCAACTGACCCTAGGTGACCGGACTGAGACGGAAGGTAAGATATGACCAACCGACGACCCTTTCTACTGCGGCTTTGACCAACTGATCACCTATCGTTTGGATGAACTTAAGAATTGGGGGGTGTAGTGTCTAACTTTCTAACGGCCGGGCACTCGCTATTTAGAATCTAGCATGTAGCGGTACTTAATGACTTGGCTTAGGGGACCAGGAACAACAGGACTTATGATGGTGCGCCTGATTTCTCCTGTGGTGGCATCTTTGCTGATTGTTGGATCGATGTACTCTAACCAAACTAACTTATATAGCTTGTTAAGGGTTTAATAACCTCGGATAAATCCTAAGTTATTAACAATGAAACACTAAGCAAACTCTATTAAGTATGCGGAATTTAATTAACAAAGCTAAGATTTTAACTTTAACAATATTGTTAATAACTCTAAATCTGCTTGTTATGCAAATTCTTTAACAACTCTAAAACTCTAATATCGAACTCTCTAAAACTCTAATAATGATCGTACTTTAGGATTCTAAAAACATATAAAAACACATAACTCTAATGCCAATCTAGGGGTCCTTTTATAGGCTTAAGGATAACCCTAGTCTGTTTACAATTTGTATCCTTGTACGACAAGTAATCTAAACAAAGAATATTCTAGAATAAAAAAAGCTTTCCATAAACGAATATAGTTCTTAGCTTTCAAAGATTTGACTTCGAATGCAGCAGTACTTTGACTTTCACTTAGCAGATTTTTGAATCTTCAGCTTTGACTTCAATCAGTACTTTGTCAATCTTCAGACTTTCATATCCCCACCGATAGGTTAGCGAATTGACCACTGTACCGTCCTCGAATTTGACCACCAAGTATTTGGAAGTAGGTAGAGCGTAGACATAACTAGCTACGAGGATTGACTAGGTTAGCACCACTATTCCTATATTGATCTCTCTTTTCCCATTTACTTGCTTTTTCTGCATTAGTAGTTTAATTAATTAAATCCCTATCGAAACCATTATTATTCTGTGATAATTAGACTTAGTAATAATCCAACACACATAGCTCTTGGGACGACCTCGGCTTTACCATTTACTACACTACACACGACCGGGTACACTGCCCGTTAGTGCATTAGGGTAGACCATAGGTATAGCGAGATACTATAAATATTAAGACCTGGTCAGTAAAACCTGCATCAGTATCATTTACCCAATCGAGGATAGTCCTTGGGTGAGTCCCGTTCACTATGTTCCCAAGAAAGGAGGAATGACGGTTGTGACTAATGAACGGAATGAACTAGTCCCTACTAGAACCGCCACTGGTTGGCGTTTTATTGACTATCGGAAATTAAACAAAGCCACAAGAAAAGATCATTTTCCACTCCCGTTCATGGATCAAATGCTTGAAAGACTAGCAGGAAATAAATTCTTTTGTTTCCTCGATGGATTTTCAGGATACTTTCAAATTCCAATCGATCCTAATGACCAAGAAAAGACCACTTTCACTTGTCCTTTTGGAACCTACGCATATCGGCGTATGCCTTTTGGTCTTTCTAATGCACCTGCAACTTTTCAAAGGTGTATGATAGCCATATTCCAAGACATGCTCGAAACCTCCATGGAAGTTTTTATATATGACTTTTCAGTCTTCGGAAACTCATTTGAAGCTTTTCTTTCCAATCTTGATAAAATGCTCGAAAGATGCGAAGCTGCACATCTTGTCCTTAACTGGGAAAAATGTCACTTTATGGTGACCGAAGGAATTGTGCTTGGCCACAAGATCTCCAGTGTAGGCACGGAAGTGGATAAAGCGAAAATCGTTGTTATCACGAAACTTGCACCACCAACTAACGTTAAAGTCGTTAGAAGTTTTCTAGGACATGCTTGTTTCTACCGCCGCTTTATCAAAGATTTTTCAAAAATATCCACCGATGACAAAACTTCTTGAGAAAGATTTTGTCTTTGACTTCATGCGATTGCATAAAGCCTTTGAAACGTTAAAATCTCAACTGACTAGTGCTCCATCTTGGTTTCACCTAATTGGTCACTACCTTCGAGCTTATGTGCGATGCCGATTTTGCTGTAGCCGTCTTTGGTCAACTAGAAGGAAAACACTTTCATTATATTTTGCTAGACATGAATAGTGCTTAGCAAAATTATACAGTCACGAAAAGGAATTACCGCCGCGCTGCAGAAAATTGATTTACCTCGTACTCTCAAAAACAGTCATGTTTACCAATCACTCGGCACTCAAATATCTATTCACCAATCAAGATTCTAAACCGCGTCTTATCCGATGGATTTTGCTACTCCAAGAATTTGACATCGAAATCAAAGATAAGAAAGGAGCAGAGAATCTAGCCGCTGATCATTTATCACGTCTTGAAAATCCAGATCTAGAGGAGTTAAAGGAAGAATAAATCGATGATTACTTCCCTGATGAAACCCTCATGACCGTTGATGGAAATGACGATCCTTGGTTTGCGGGACTTTAGCGGACTATCTCATTGGAGAATTCTCTAAAGGTTGAATCACGCTCAAAGGAGCAAATTTTCGGAACTTAAATACTACTTTTTGGGAAGAACCATATCTTTTCAAATGTGCATGACGGAATGATCCAGATGTGTTTCTGTTCAAACCCGCAAGATTCTTGGACGACGTCATCATGGCCCAACCGAGACATTATGGTCCTTCCACCACAGCTAAAAATTTTTGATGTTGGATTCTATTGGCCAACAATATTCAAAGAAGCATACACTTGTTCGTGAATGCGATGCTTGCCAAAGAACCACCAACCTTTCACAGAGAGACGAATGCCATTGACAAGCATTCGTGTGTGAAATATTCGATATTTAGGGAATTGATTTCTTGGGACCATTTCCTAAATCCCACAAATACTGAATACATTCTCGTTCTATAGATTATGTGTCCAATGGGCAAGGAAGCTTTTACAAAAACGATGCTCACGTCATCGTTAATTTTCTCAAAAGCTCACATGGAATCCCCAAAGCCTTGATAAGCGATCGAGAACCCATTTCAGAACCAACAAATGGAGAAAACCATGAAAAGATATGGGTTCATCATCGATTCACAGCTTATCATCCGAAACCATGGCCAAGTTAAAACACCAACAGAGCTCTTAAAAGAATACTCGAAAAAAAGAAGGACAATCTCTTCGGTTTGAGAAACTTGACGATGCTCGTGGGCGTTTCTGTGACGGCTTTACAAAACTCCTATTGGCACAACTCATTACAGACTCCTGTATGGGAAAACTTGTCATTTGCCGTTCGAGTTGAACATCACTATACTTCGGGCTTTTAGAAACTGTAACACCGATCTCAAAATAGCGGAGATAAGAGATTCTTTGCAATTAATCTAACTCAATTTAATTAAGACTCCGAGCTTATGAAAATTCCAAACTATATAAGGTAGAACAAAAGCTTATCACGACAAAAAGGAGAATTCAAAAGAATTCAAAGCCGAGATAAGTTCGCTTTTCAACAGACATTCAAATCAAAGCTCCTAAATTACAACCAAGATTGTTTGGACCATATATCGTTAAACATGGATATCCATCCGGTTATGTCAAACTTTATGACAAACAGGGTGGAAGTTTCATCGTTAATGGGCACCTAATCAAACTATACTATGATAAGGAGCAAATGAATGAAATATCAGTTGAGTACAGTTTCACCAAAATGAATTCAAACTATCACCTCAGAGAACTTTACAGAAGAATCCTACAAAGTGTTCCTTAGAAACCATTCTGCTGAGTTCATTTGAGCGATATTGATGCTACGGTGAAGAATTCATGATGCCCCAACTTTTCAAAAGTTCAAGGTCAGACTGTGGCAGTAAATTCGGGAAGATTCGAGTCGGGTGATGATCGTTAATAAAACAAGTGCTTCCTAGAGGCAACCCGTGTCTTCAGATTTGATTTTCTGGGTCATGCCCCAAAGTTTAAACTTTGGTTAATTAAGTGGGGGGGTGCCACATCTTAATAAAACTCTTTTTGTTTGTATATAAGATTTTGTGTAGGTAATGATTACTCCAGTGGACACTTGGATAAAGAAAAAAATAAGCTGACAAACTCATTGGAATATCTGGTTTCATCTCTATTTTACCTATTTCTATACTTTGAAGTTCGTTTTTCACATTGAGGACAATGTTTAACTTGGCGGGGGTGAATAGGAAAATTAGAGTTGTTAAGCTTAAATTTAAAATTTTGTTTGCCCTTGTGATCTAGTTATTTTTACGTTTTTAGGATAATATATTAGAATAACTGGATCAAACCACTGGTAAACCGGTATATATTTGAAACTTTGAGATGTGTTCCATTAATATTGCAATTCATTCAGATCGAGAACATTTGCTAGCACAAATTATAGCCCTACCACTAATTGTCAGGATTTGAGCCGTTTCATATAAAGCATACATCTTTTATGCTTGAATCTTTTGCATGAGTGTGTGTCGGTGATTTTATTTATTATAACTTGTACTTGTAAATCATTATCGTGATAGAGGAGATCGCATTCGCATGATATAAGTACCCAGTGTGATAAAGAGGCACCTTAGATTTTAACCCAAATGGCCTTCCATTTTTCATATATATATATTATGCTATATTAGCTAACCACATCGATTAGTTAACCACCCATATGGACCCATT
This sequence comes from Chrysanthemum makinoi, assembly GCA_910596185.1. Taxonomy (NCBI): domain Eukaryota; kingdom Viridiplantae; phylum Streptophyta; class Magnoliopsida; order Asterales; family Asteraceae; genus Chrysanthemum; species Chrysanthemum makinoi. The sequence goes on from OU343221.1 coordinate 277,177,710, forward strand.
TGTAGCGTTCATCTTTAGCGCTAGATACCCCTAGTTACACCCTCTAAGCCATCCTTTTTGTTTTTGATAAATCCAGAAAAATACAAAAAGATTTTACACTTTAAACCTTAGCCTAGCCCTTGTCAATGTCTAAACGGTTGGTTGCTAGTCACCTGGAATGAGAAGATTGTTCAAATGATGATGAGTAGCCTCACCTTATTAGTTACGTGAGACATTTTGAGTTTGTGTTAAAAAAATGTGAATGTATTAGCCAATGTGCTAAATTCGAAGAAAAGTTGTCATGGCGAATCAAAGCGAAGAGTTGTGGAAATCCGAAGAAAAGAAAATGAAGCTATAATCATTTATTGGTTTGCGGATTGTTTGGTAGCTAGCAACACGGGTATTAGACTTGATTCTATTTTTATATTAATACCAATTTCATACATTCCCATGCCTTATCCATACCTTTAGCCCTAAGCCTAACATTATAACCCAAATAAAAGTCCTCTTTAGATGTTTTTGCTTGGTGCTCACGCCACGTCGGTGGATTTTTGTTTCTTGTACAAGCTTATGGTAATAATCTAATCATGACCGGAGCATGAGTGTGATTTATTTTGTTACTACACTAAAAATTGAGTGATTGAGTGAATTATATTTTGTTCCTTTTTCGTGAGGTGTTTTAAAATGTTAATCATGCAAGAAAATCATTGGATATTGTCAAACATCTTGAAAGTTTCACCCTTAAAAGCGTAATTGATGAATCTTCTCGTACTCGCACTCGATGGATTTGCATTATATTTTCGTAATCATAATTTTGTACCAGTGGATGTTTTTCCTAGATTTGCTTGAGGGCAAGCAAAGTTTAAGTGGGGAAATTTGATAACGCCATTGTACATGTTTTCCAGTAGCGTTATGTGTGCTTTTGTATATGTTATTTGGTTATATTTGTATGATTTCAGTGCTTTAATCGCATCAAAAGATGCTCAATCTAGTGTTTATAAACCCGTGTGGAAACGAAAGGAAAAGTAAAGAATGTTCAACAATTGGAAGATTCCCGCTTCAGGAAGCATGTCAAGCACAAATCAGTATTTCAAGTACCATATAAGACCAAGATGATTGAAGAACCAAGCTCTACAAGTCAGAATTAAGTTGCGTCGATTTTCCGCCATCAGAAGACCAACCGAATCGTTGCCAGGAACCGCAACCGGACGGTTGGGTGAAGATCAAAAAGTGCCTTTGAAGCCAGTCCAACCAATCGGTTGCCACCCGCAACCGATGCGGTTGGAACACTAGTAGAAGACCAACCAGATCGGTTGGTCATGTGACTGATCCGGTTGGAAGGACTATTTCTGCCAAATCTTCATCATTAAGTTTCCCCTTTGTATCCAAACGATTCTAGGTCCTTCCCTTGGTGTATTCTAGTCCCTCCTAACTCCCTGAGGCCAAGTTCAACAATTAAATACCTAGGCCTTGGAACTAGTATAAATAGAGACTCTTGTGAGCATATGAGATACACTTCAATACAAACTCTCTACTCATCAAACAAAGCTTATAGCTCTCAAATTCGTT
>OU343221.1:277179357-277252512 GCA_910596185.1 Chrysanthemum makinoi
TATGAAAAGAGTGGAAATGATGTTTCTAAGATCTAAGACCTATATCATCATGAGTGTTTTGATCCTCCTAAGTGTTTTTTAAATGAAGGGATCTTGAGTACTTGAAGGTAATGAGTAATTAGCTAATGATTGTCTTTTATGGAAGGATTTGGAACTTTCAAGAGTACCAATGGATGAGCAAGAATGACACTAAAGATTTAGAGTGTCAATTGAAGCTAAATGATCCTAGAGATCGGGTTGTGTCTTAGGATAGTGTTTTGGAAAATATCCTAGAAGCTTTGAGATGAGAAAACTAGATTTTGATCAACTTTGATCATCTTGGAGGTGAGGATGATTTATGATTAATTTTGCCATAATTGAAAGATTTCTAAGACTAGATGTGAGGGATCAAGTAGAAAATGAGGTGTGAGTTTAAGAGCGGAAGATTAATGGATAAACCAAGCGGTGATCTCAGGCGTCTTAGAGTGTGATCTATTTGAGTTAGAATGAGTAGGAGAGATCAACCTATCTTGATAAGGACTTAATCGCCTTAAGACCTATGTTTAGCTTAGTGAGATGTTCTAAGGATATGCTTGAAATATAATGCTTGCAATTGCATTTTACGTTTCTTAGGATCCCACGGTTCCCTAAGTGTAGGGATCCGTCTAGCACAATCTTTGGGATCGTATACCTTTCCGTGCAGGACCTTTACTAAGGTATGCAATGATCTTGACAATGCATTATATCTCAAGGATAGTCTAAAGAAGGTTCTAATACTAAGATATCAAATGTAAGATGTTTTATTTCATGAAAGAAATTGGATTACATTGATAAAGCACAAGTACAAGAGAATTGATCCTATTTTAGAATACTACTAGTTTCCTTGAGTGTTTTCATTAGGAGGATCATTATGTGATTGATGAGTGTTGGTGGAATCAAGAATGAAGAAAGTCTTCATGAGGGATATGTTTAGCGGTTCCATCATCTTGTTCACAAGTACATACAACGGACTTTAAAATTGAGGATGGAAGTGCATAACATTATGATAGAAGCGTGTCAAGAACATTCCATAAGGGATGAGTTTATTCTTGGAGCCTTGAAGATTTGCAATTCGCCTTGCGAAGAAGTAGGCGAGATTGTATGGTTGTTGTGTTAGCAAACAATACAACATGTGAGCACAACAAGCGGGAAGGATTTCTCGATTTCCCCTAAGACTCCAAACATTTTCCCGTAGGATGAGTGCAAGAGGCTTGTACTCTTCTCGGATATCCCTTGTAAAGATAATGTTTGGATCGGAGTAATATGGTCAAGGTTTGCATATTATGCGATTTAAATCTTCGGAGAGGGTATGTGTGAACAATATGGACTATTTTCTTCACGAAAGTTGAAGAGATCAAAGACCAATCTTGATTGAACATTGTCCATGATTTGGAATCCGGAGGATGTGAGCAAAATGCCCAAGGGTTAGAGTGAACTTTTGGGTTTTGATATAAAACCAAAGAGATGAAAGCGATCCTCATTACGAACGAGTTCGACTTGAAGGAAGAATTCCATTATGAACCTTGGACATATCTTCTCGTTGATTTCAAGAAGACATTCTAGTCCTATGGCTTGGAAGGAGGTATTGATACCTTCTTTGAATTGTAGAGAGGTGTCTACAATACGTCCTTCATGGAAGTGACGGTTTTCGAGATTATTGAACCCACGGACATGATTTCCGGGTGTGTTGGGTTCGAGAGAGATGTTCGGAGTGTAGACGCTAGTGAGTGAAAAATCAAACTCGTATTCATGCGTGATAGTTGAACCTATAGGAATGACAAGTTAATAAAAGGAGATGTTTGTGGTCAACTTATGATAATCTAATGTTTTACTAGATTTTTATTAACAATGGTTTTTTGACAACAATGACATTTAACTAAAGTTTTTGACTTTCTAGTGGATTATTATGTTTAGAAAGATAGTGGCTTTTAATCTTGCATGAAACTGTTTTCCGATATCGAATCCCACGGTTCCTTTACAAAAGGATCCGGCTAGTATATCCTCGGGATCCGTGGATCTGTAGTAGAAGCAGTTTTGATAAAGAAATAGGTTTCAGATTTTATACCACGAAATATGTTTTATCCTACATTTTCTTTTAGCATGCACACATGACTTCTAATGTATCACGAAGGTAAATAAAACATATAAATCAAAAGAAGTGACAAACACATTATGATAATAATAACCTAGATAAACTAGATCATCAGTAATATTGCATTTCAATACAAAGGATTGGGTATATGATCCCAATGTAGATTAACAACACAAAGTAAATGTCTCCGTATATGAACTTCATCATAGGGAACAAAAGTGCGATGAGTGTTAGGGCGATGAGCACGAGTGCGATGTAAACCATGTTGATGACGGATCTTCTTGGTTTTGGATGAGATGAAATGAGGAGGAAGATGAAGTTTTTGAATGAGAGGGAATTTTTGAAATTGGGAAATTTGAAAAAGTGAGGATTGGATAAAGTGGGCGTCGAGTGGGATTATTAATAAGGAAGGAGGAATTTTTGAAATTCGTGTTTTTGTTTTATTATAGGATTAAAAGAAATAAAACATAAGTTTTATATACCACGACTTTAGACGAGAAATAAACACGTATGTGAGAAAAATAAAGGCTTCCTAACGAAGCTTCATGTAAAACATGTAATTGCACAAAGATAATCATATAAATACCTAAATAGGCATACTTAATTATCAAGCAAATTAAAAAGAAAATCATACCTCTGGCGTACTTAGGAATGTCTTTACAAATGACACAACAAATGTCACTTAGACGATTCCCGCTCCTTTACGATAAATATACCTTCTTAAGGAAGGTATTCTTGTTACCAAGCTACTCCTAAAGCTTGGTGGGTATGAGCTTTGACTAATCAACATGACAAAGAAGATTAGTGCAACTAAATGAAAAAGTAAAAAGAAAAATGTGGTTATCAACTTCAACATCCAAACATATAGTTTTGAAAAACATGGTGTTTGATTTTATGAAAAACCTTCTTTGTAGTTTTCAATTAACCATGGATCGTATCAAGTTTTTAAAGTACTATATACTTCAATAAACTTGGTAACGAAGCTCTAATGCCAATTGTGGAAAACTAGAAGGGGGGGTTGAATAGTTTTACCAATTAAAACTTCCTTTTAATCTATTTAGATTGACTTATGACAATCTATTTGGATATGTGTGTTGGATGTTGATAAACAAACATAAAAAGGTAAGTAATGAAAGGATAAGAGTAAGAAGCACAAAACCACAACGCAAGTATTTATAGTGGTTCGGCTACAAGGTCACCTTCCTTGCCCTACTCCACTCCCCGAGTCACCTATCGAGAGTTCGTAATCACTACACCAATCTCCTTATAGCGGAGAAGCCTTCACCATTAACAACCTTTTTAGGTACAAAGCTAAATACCGAGTTCTTTCACACCAAGGCGAACCACACCTATCACAACGTCGCCTACGCTTTATCGGTGCTAGGCTAACCACCGAGTTCTTTCACACCTTAGGAGAACTAATCCTATCACAATGTCGCCTACCCTTTATTAGGAACTAGGCTAAGCACCTAGTTCCATTATGGAGGAACTACTACCACACTACACCAACGACTAATCCCAAAGGAGATCTGCTCCTTTACAACATCGTCAAGGATATAAATATCCTTGGATCTAATACTAGTCTATCTTGTACATCGAAACACACCATATTGAATGTACATCTAAGGCACCTTTCACTAATGCCTTTGACTAGATCTACAAGACACCTTTCACTAATGTCTTGTGTCTTCACTTCTAAGCACCTTTCACTAGTGCTTCTTTGTCTTGACTTCTAAGCACCTTTCACTAATGCTCTTTGTCTTGACTTCTAAGCACCTACCATAAGTGCTTATGCTATAGACGATAGATACCCTTCACTAATATCTTCGTCTTGACACTTGAGACATCTTTCACTAATGTCTTCAACACTACACTTCTTCGAAGAAAGAAAGGAATCATCAACAAGAAGACTTCAGTAGCCTTGATGATAAGGAAGCATGGCAACTCATGGACTTGAGCTTGCTCGACTTCAAAGGTGGTGATCTTGCCTTTAAGAGGAACCTAAAAGATCACACAAAAACAAAACTACAAACATAGATATCTTGAATCTAAGGTTAGTGAGATCTAACTCAAAGGGGAAGGTGTGTTAGAAAAGGGATTGAAAGGGATAAGAAATAATGAAGAAATGGCTCACTATTTATAGAGGAAAAATCCTACTGTTCCCCGGATCCCTACCACAAGGGATCTGGCTAGCACAAAGCTAGGGATCCGTGGTACGCTCCTCTTGCCCATGGGTATTTTTGGTTATGGGTCATGGGTCATGGGTTATGGGTTGATCCATGGTTTTCTTTCTAGATACAATGTATCTTAAGGATACAATGAACTTGGTTAAGTGGTATAAATAAAACCATGGGTTATGGGTCAAAACCATTAGCTAGGTTTTACCTATTTAGTATATACTTGTTTTTACCCATTTTAGTATATACTTGTTTTTACCCATTTTAGTGTATACTTAGTTAAGTATATGTTATACCAATATGTAAACACTAGTTGTTGTACATATGTATATGTAAAGCATAAAATCACTTGTACTTGTTTTAGTGTTTTATGTGAAAGCGTAATTGTGTTAGAAAACTATTAGTTCAAACCATTTACTTATTTTATTTGTTTCTTTAAAATGATTTTACTTTTGTTATCGACAAAACAATAGAAGATCGTAAAATATAAATAAACGTTTTTACGGCTTATTTGTATTAACAGGAGCCAAAGAATGTTTACAAGGCACTTGAAGATGAAAGTTGGGTGGATGCAATGCAAGAAGAGTTGCTCCAATTTAAGCTTCAAAAGGTTTGGGTGCTTTGTGATTTGCCTTCTGGCAAGAAGGTAATAGGTACTAAATGGGTGTTCAGAAACAAGAAAGATGAAAGAGGAATTATTATCAGAAACAAAGCTAGACTTGTGGCTCAAGGATACACTCAAGAGGAGGGTATTGACTATGAAGAAGTGTTTGCGGTTGCAATTGAAGCAATCGGCTATTTTTAGCTTATGCATCCTTTATGGGCTTTAAGGTCTATCAAATGGATGTGAAGAGTGCTTTTCTATGGTGATTGATGAGGAGGTTTATGTCTCACAACCTCCAGGCTTTGAAGACCATGAATATCCTAACAAAGTATACAGGTGTACAAAAGCTTTGTATGGCTTGCATCGACACAAGGAAATGGTATGAAACCTTAACCACTTATTTACTTACTAATGGGTTTCATAGAGGAAGAGTGTATCAAACTTTGTTCATCAAGAAAGACAAGAATGATATCTTGCTTGTTCAAGTGTATGTTGATGATATCATTTTTGGGTCTACCAAGACAAAGATGTGTAAAGAATTTGGAAACGATGAAAGAAAATTTCAGATGAGTTCTATGGGTGAACTCACATTCTTTTTGGGACTTCAAGTACTCAGAAGCGGATGGTATTTTCATTAATCAAGATAAATATGTGGTGAGATACTAAGGAAGTTCAGTTCACGATGCAAAGTCATCCAGCACCCCTTGAGACAAGACTACACATCTACTTCTGAAGGAAAATAGTGGTGAAGCTGTTGATGTGCACATGTACAGGTTTATGATTGGTTCTTTGATGTATCTTACATCATCCAGACCAGATATCATGTTTGCAGTATGTGCCTATGCAAGGTTTCAAGTTACTCCCAAGGTCTCTCACTTGACTGCTGTGAAGAAGATTTTCGGATATCTTAAAGCATTTCCTACTCTGGGATTCGGTACTCGAGAGATTCTCCTCTAGATCGGTTACTTACTCGGATAGTGATTATGCGGAGCTAGCTTGGATAGAAAATCTACAACAGGTGGATGCCAATTTCTTGGCAACCGATTAGTGTCATGGCAGTGCAAGAAGCAAACTATGGTGGCTAATTCTTCAAGAGGCGAGTATGGCTCAAGCTAGTTGTTGTGCCCAAGTTCTATGGCTTCAGAATCAACTTTTGGACTATGGGTACAATTTCATGAATACCATCATTCATATTGACAATAGCAGTACCATTTGCATCATTAAGAATCATGTTCAACACACAAAGACCGGACATATTGAAATTAGACACCACTTCATTCGAGATTGCTATGAAAGGGACTAATTCGGTTGTCAAAATTCATCTTGATGACAATTATCTTTGATTTGTTAACAAAAGGCCTTGATGTGGGGAGATTTCAGTACTTGGTAACAAGTAATGGAATGCTTAATCCATAACCTTTTTGTTAAAATGTTCTCTGGTGTTGAGGGGAGGCTATAGGGTACTGACATTGTTGTAAGTGTTTGTATATGCTTTCTTGATGGGAGTTGAATGTAAAAGGTGTATATCTGAGATACACAACAAATGGTTATTGATTCACCATGTCTTATACACATAAGAATCAACTAGTCCAGAGCAAACGGCTACTGGTAAAGACTTGACAAATCCGTTTATGGTTGATAGTTTACCAAAAACTATCTGGTTATCAACTCACCATATTCTTTATGATTAAGAGTTGGCTAGTCCATATCAAACGGCTCATGGTAAAGACATATCAAATCCGTTGATAGCTGGTAGTTTGCTAAAAACTATGATAAGAGCAGTCTTGTTATGATGATTTTATTTACCACTGCTCTTTGAAATTTTTGTGAAAAATTACCACTGCTAGTTCAGTTTCCACTGCAGTGTTATTTTACCACTTTTGTTCTAGCCGTTAGAACTGATTGTGTCAGTAACTAATTTTTACTAGCCGTTGAAAGTAACCACTGTTTGCCATATATATAGGGTTAAAATTTTAAGGGAATTATCTTCTTTCCATATTTTAATACTTTCTAAAGATAATTTTACTTGTGCACTAATTCTAAACCCTAACCCTATATATCTTTCTCTCTCAATTGGCTAGTTACTCTTTCATTCTTCTTACGACATAATATCGTTTTTATCAAAAGTTTCTATGGCATCTTTGAAGTTTGAGATGAGCACCTTGTGGCCTACCTACAAAAGTCTAATGAGAAGAGCGGCCTATTTTTCATCATTGTGGACTTTCTCAATACCACTCATATAAGGTATGCTTTGCTTTTAAAACCCACAATCTATATCTCTCAAATCAAACAGTTTTGGACTTCTGCTAAGTCCATAACACTTGAGATTGGAGATACACATGAAACAGTGAATGCTCTACGAGCCCTTTGTGGATGGGGTAACTATTGATGTTACTGAGGCATCCTTGAGGAGAGTACTCCAATTGGGTGATCTCCATGGTCTCATCACATTACCTATGCCGAAATTCATGATACTTTATCATCCATGGGGTATGATACCACTGACAAAAGGCTACTTTCAAAAAGAGTGGTTTTTGTCCCCAATGGAGATTTTTGATTCATACTCTATTGCATTGTCTTAGTCCCAAGAAAACATCTTATGAGCAATTTAGTTCAACCATGGCTTCTCCTTTGGTTTGTCTAGTCATTGATAAGATTTTCAACTGGTCAAATTATATTTTACACAAGTATGCAAGGCAGTATGAGTAAAACAAAATTTTTAATGTAGCCAAGGTTTGTGCAAGCAGTGCTAAATGAGTTCCAACTGCAACCCGACACTAATGTTTATCAAGTCAGTTGCCTAAAGCCTAAAGTTTTTCAAAATTTGAACAAAGATGGTAATATGATTTTTACACCTCTCCTACCACAAATGCTTGCTAAAATTTCAACTGAACAAAACACACCCATAATTAATGTTCCAAACATTGATTATACCCCACCAGTTTCAAGAACCTATGAGAGAAGGCCTAAACAGTCAACTCCTCTCATGACAACACAACAAGTTTCTGAACCTTATGGTCTAGGAACAAGCAGTGGTGGTTCTAGAATTCAACCTAGTCCAACTAGGGAGGATTCTGAACCTTTGCCCCAAGATTCACCTCTCCCAACAGGTAACACAGTTGGAAGTGATGAGGGCAGTGGGAACCAATTGGAATTGATGGTTTTGTGTACCAAGTGAGCAAAGCAGGTTGAATCTCTATAGAAGGCTTTGGCACAAGTCAAGAAGCAGCATGCCAAAGATATTCAACATTTAAAGAAAGAGATTCAGACTTTAAAGGATGAGATACAAGGGTTGAAACAGCACAACAGGACTGTAAAGCTGGTGTTTTCATCTTCATCCTCACCTAACTTGATGGTGATCAGTGATCATGATTTAGGAAATTCTTCCAAACAGGGGAGGAAAACAGGTGCTGACACTGAGGGGAGGAAAATTGATTTTGAAGATGAAGGAGATACAAGTAAAGGAGCAAAGGAAGCTGAAACTCATGGAGAGCAACTTGAAGATCAAGACATTTTCCAAACTGCAACTGATTTTACCACTGATTTTATTTCCACAGCAGAGCCAACTTTTGCCACTGCAAGTGAAGACTTTGATAAATTGAAGAAAGACAAGGGTAAAGCAGTTATGGAAAATGTAGAGCACACTGGAAGAAAGATTTCAAAGAAAAGACAAACTCATATTGCTCTTGATAGAGATCTTGCTAAGAAGATAGCAGAAGAACAAGTTGCTGAGAAGAAAAGATTGAAAGAAATGGAAGTTGAAAGATTTTTGGAGACTAAAAGATTGAATAGAATGGAAGATTTTGTTGAAGATTCACTTTCCACTGTTCAACCTACAGTTCTTAGAGAAAAGACTCCAGAGTTTTGTTATGTTTCTACTGAAGATGATATTGAATTCTTGATTGCTAATAATCCAGAAATCAAAAAAAAGGCAATTGACCAGGTAGCTGATGCATCCTTAATGAGGAACAAAGAACAGCTCAGTTGAAGGATTTCATTCAAATGAAGAACAATCAAGCACTTGAAGATGTGATTAGTACAGTCAAAAAGGGTCAAAAGAAATCAAGACAACCTACCAAGAGACAAATTCTTTCATATATGAAGACTTATTGTTGTCATGTTGGTGGTTGGAAGATGCATCAATTCAAAGGAATGTCTGATGATCAAGTTGAAAAGGCTTACTACAGAACTCAAAAACAAGATAAGCGTTCCTAGATTGAAGAGAAAGGCCAAAGTAAGTGATTCTCAAACTGTTAAGAAGACTAAGGTTGATGAAGATCAAGCAATGTCTACTGAGAAGGAAATTCCTACTAAGAAACTCACTGAAGATCAATTGACTGGAATGATTGTGATTGAAGAAAGAGATTTTTATCCAGAACCACTGCCAGTTCGACATCCTATTATTGATTGGGAAGTTTACACTGCTAGCAATTATGCTCCAACATGGAAGATCACAAGGCTATGTGGTGCAACTTCATCATTCATTCAATTTGAAGATCTTATAAAAGCTTTTGACAGAGATGACCTTGATACACTATGGAGGTTAGTTCAAGAAAGGTTTAATACTCAAGATCTCAAAGATACTAAGGAGATGCAGTTATGGGTGAATATTAGAAGGCTCTATGAACCAAATGTTGATGATGACTTCTGGAAAACCTTATTCACAAGTTTTGGTACTAAATGGTTTTACTATGATTCATGTGAAGTTCATCATGTCTCTACGACTAATGGAGAAGAATTTTTCATGCTTGCTGAGAAAGAATATCCACTTAGAGCTGGAGCTCTTACAGTGATGTTAACCTTACCAATAAGAGTTAATGAAGACAATGAAAAGGTCAGAGCATTGTTACAAAGACTTCAAGATCAATGTTCAAGAGCTATACAGAAGTTAAGGAAGAAGTGAAGTGTTTGATTGAATTCCCCAAATCCTTGAAGATAATGCATATTGAAGAAACTTATTGATTTGCAGAGAAATCATAAGTTTAGGGGAGGATTGTTGGGAATAATCCGTTACCACGGATAGTTGTGGTTTACACTGCTTGGATTAACACTAGCAGTGGAAACGTATTCCCACAGTCAGTTCATTATTACCACTGCTATCAGTTTATGTGTAGTTTAACGCGTCTAGATAAGTATAGAATAGATCTTGTGTATATTCTATTATGTTATCTTTATACTTATCTTGTAAAGGACTCCTTGTGGTATAAAAGGAGGTCATAGGTCATTGTCTTAGATACTTGTCAATTTATCTACGTATTACACACAAAGGCTTCAAGGTGTAACCCTAGTGATAAGCTAAGATCACTCGTATTATTCATCAATAATATTGGAGCTTAAGTTTTGTGTTTAATCTGTGTTTTATACATTACATCATATAATCCATCTTCTAAGTATTACTAAGTAAATTATGCGTGCTTAATAATATCATACAAAATATCATTGACACAAGGAGTGTGTCTAGATCCATCATAAGTAATAGTTACATACACATCCTTTTTTCAAAAGGATAAAACGTTTGTATTTCAAAATGCTTTCTAAAATGATACTCCTTCCTGTATCAATTTCACAAAAGCAATTTCTCACGTCTAGGACAAATCGCTTTTTCATTATTAATACAACGTAAAAACCCATTTTCATTGCATCTCATGTCTTTTGAATGCTAAAGGGGACACATAACTAATATGTGTTTTCGGGTACATTCAGTTAAGCCACAATGAATTAGGAGCATTGGCAACACTAAATTACGTACTCAAAGTAATAAGTATGTGTTTTTTGGGTTATCACACATAATAGTATGCTTTTTCATTTCTAGTTTATTTTTCTTTTCTTCTTAGGAGTCGAGATAACCGCAACTCCAAATAGTTTGCATATAGGCACACACCAGGCAAAAATATTTCCAAAAGGAAAATTTTGTGCTGCCTAGATCACCAGACCCACGGATCCCAGCCTTTATGCTGGACGGATCCTGATAAGGTTTTAAAATGTACCTTTTTGAGGGGTCATTTAAGCCCATATTTGATCACTTTTGTATCCGTTATTACTTAATATCTTTCCTTTTCACTTTTTAGGTATCTTGAAGGCAAAATGCTGGAATGACACTTATTCGGACGAAAAGGCGCGAATATACGAAGAAAATGGCCAAAGTCAAGAATCGAGACACTCAGGTTGCTAAAACTGAAGGGGACGGCGTCAGGTGTTAACTGCGACGCCGTCGCATCACTTTTGTGACGGCTCAGTAGCCAAATTGCTTATTTACAAGTGATGGTGTCAGGCTTTAAAAGAGTAGGTCGTCGCAACTCATACGGCCTAGATTTGATCTAGACGGCGTCAGAGACTGAAGGGGACGGCGTCACGAGCATAAGGTGACGCCGTCGCAAGACTAACATGGCCAAGACGAAACCCTAATGACGGCGACCCGACGGCGTCACAAATCAAAGGGTGACGCCGTCGCATATGTAATCTTATATATAGAATCCGAATTTTTTAGTTTTCAGTGTGTAGTCTTTTGGAGTAAAAACCTAAACCGAACCAAGGCTGTCTTGTACAGTATTTTAGGGTTCCAAACCCTATCTTACATCAAGATAAGTGTTTTACTTCATTAAATTAATTATGTCTTCAATTACTTGTGTGTATGCTTCCATGTTCCCCATGTCCGACTAATTTACTTGTGTGTTTGCTTAGGGAATACGAAACTTAATTATTGAATATTGATTGGTTGTCTCTTATCTTAATTGTTAATGATCTAGTAATGCGATAGGTCATCCGTTGTGTAGTTAATGCTTGATTAATCTTTGTGAACCTTAGTTTATAACACCTAGAGTTGTTGTAGGCTAAACCATCCGAAGAGTACCTTAGAGTTAAAGTTTATAAATCCTAAAGACTTTGTAGGCGATAACCTTTGGTAGTTTCAAAGAGTTAGGGATAAACGCATACCCTACGACCTTAGACACACAACGCGATTAAGAATAAGGACGTGACAATTCAACCATCAATAGGAGATAATTAAGGAGTAATAAAACCTAAGTAAACACATCTTTAAACCATCATACGAGCACACAATAATTAGACATAGACTACCCTCACCTTAGTTAATTAGATAATTAGATAGTAGAAGTAATCGGTAGAATTACCAAAACCCCCAAAATCCAAACCCCGAGATTCGTACCTTTCCATTTCCTAAAAAAACATAAAAAGATAAAAAAATAATCTTCCTCAAACCCAACCATAGCGTAGTAACTTCTCACTAGCATTCCTATTCCCCTAGAGAACGATATCAATTCCCGTGGCTTACCCTAATACTACACTACAACGATTAGGTTCACTGCCTAGGGTGTTGAAAAACTTGCTCAACGAAAAGGAAGTTCCTTTGACCCCGAACGCGCTGCGTAAGCGTATCAGATCCCTCAAGGGAAGGATCCGTGGGATCCGTGAGACAGAAGCTGTTTTTACCTTCTATTTTTCTCACTTTGGATGAAAAATCCACATTTGTTTTATTTTTTAGAGTATGTTCTTTAATGCTTGTGTTCTCATGATCACATGCCTTAAATTCATATCTAATCATTAGATTTTAATCCACATTTTGGATCAAGCATTCATTACAATGCTTTGTTTTTCTATATATAGAACTCTCAAAATGCTTGCATAACCCATCTCATCTTCACAAACAAACTACACCATGTCATTCACAACCTCTTTAGATGAATCACCTCGTACAAACAATCATCTTCATGAAACCCAAACCTTTGTACTTCCACCTTCCAAAATACCAAAATCAAACTCTAGGATATCCGCACGGATTAACATCCGATCTTGTTGCTTAGGAAAACCATCATCATATGGCTCATCACCATCAACTAACTCACCACAAGATGCTTCCATTATAGCACCTCCTTCATCACCAACGAGTACATCAACTTCATCACCAAATCACTCCCCACCTAAAATCACTCTTTTGAAACTCCTTACGACTCCAACAAGATCTCAACAACCAAAGCAAAAAGAAATAGCCTTTTTGACACCTCCAACTTCTCCAAACACAATATTCAATGATCTTGAAACATCACCACCTTTAGCTCCCATTAAATTACAAGAACATCTAGGTTCTTTTCCACCACCACTTCCAATCATTCCGGACTTTGATCCATATTTTCCTATTTTTCCACCACAACTTCCGCAACTCACAAATCAAAACAACCCGGAAGATTTCCGTACTCATTACCCACATCACTTACATTGTGAACATTGCCAATCCACTAGGGAAATTGCAATAGAAGTTAGGGAAGAAATGTGATTCATACTCAACCTCATCCTTGATCGCATCAATACCATTACTCATCCAAACATCCATCCATAACCTTATGCAAGCATAAAAAGAATCATTATTACTATTTTCTATTTTTAGTACTTTTTCTTTCGAAGTCATTTTCAAGAACAAGTCTTGTTCTTATTTTTACATGCTCGTAGATGGCATAAATACCACTACACTTTGTTGTTTTATTACAAGGCCTTGTTTACATACCTTGGCTCCCAATATTGATTCTCGTCAATCACAAGATTATCTAAGCATGTTACTAACCTTTCTCTTTGTAGGATTTTTTTTATTTTTCTTCACTTGACGCCCCAAACTAGGGGGAGCTACCGTCAAGGGGGAGTAAGCAATAAGTGGACTAATTTTTCCACACTTTTATTTATTCGAATGGTTAACTTTTTGTTTCAACAAAAAGGGGGACAATAAGTAAAACTTAGGGGCTTTCAAAACATACATCTATTTTTAAGTTTTACTCATCATAACATTATGTTTTATCATCAACAAAAAGGGGGAGATTGTTAATACAAATAAACCGTAAAAACGTTTATTAATATTTTGCAATCTCTTTGTGTTTTGTTGATAACAAATATAAAGTTATCTTAAGTACAATTATCAAGGTTGTCAGGATCGGGATCCTACCTAGGATCGTTTTTGGCTTTGCAAGATCGTGATCGTAGGATCGGATCGGGATCTTAAGATCCTATGAAAATGTGTATATTTTTGTATAGGGGCTGTAGTTCTATATATATATCTCGGCATAAGTCTACACTTAGTCAATTTGTATACTATATAACGTTAAAAAATAAAAAGAATGCCCATAGTTTAAAGTTTACTTCGTGGTGAACAATAAATAAACCAGTTTTTTGTTTATCATGTTTGAAATGTACACATACAAGACTTAATATAAATTAATAAATCATATGTGTGTTGGTAAAAATAGCATGTAGTTGTCATGAAAATATTGTTAGTCATTATCGTAATAATTTTGTACTTAATTTAGTCAATGCTAACACTAATTTCCTACAATCATATCGTCACTTTAAACCGATTGGTCATTTGTGAAAAACAATGAATTAAAGTTCAAAAAAAAAAACAATGAATTAGTGATTGAGATTGGGCTTTTTGAATCAAACATGGGGCTTAAATGCTTCACATAAAAGAAAAAAGTCCAAAAATGGTTTAAGCACAGGATCGGATAAAGTAAGCGATCCTACGATCCCACTGATCCGATCCTACGATCCTGAACGATCCTACCAGATTTACGATCCCGTTGCGATCCTGATCGTTTTTTAAGTGTAGGATCGTAGGATCGTGCGATCCTACGATCAGGATCGCGATCTTGACAACCTTGACAATTATAAGGATACATGTTATTTTTGTAAAGCATTTACATATAGCCATTTAAATACAAAAATGTTGTAATTAATCATTTGTTGTAATAGTTTATTAGGATGGGTAAAAACCACAACCCATAATCATATCCATAACCTATTGACCCATACCCATTTGACTAGATACAATGTATTCATTAGATATATTGAATCTAAGGAAAACCCATGGAACAACCAATAACCCGTGACCCATAACCAAAAAACCCATGGGCAAAGAGGAGCGTCCCACGGATCCCTAGGATTACACTAGACGGATCCCAAGTGGGAGGGATCCGTGGGATCCGGAGAACAGTGGCTGAAATTGCCTATAAATAGAGAGCCATTTCTTCATTCTAACTCACCCCTCTTCTTACTAAATCTCTCAAACACTCTCATTCTCTTCTAACATATAGATCACTTGATCTAGAGAGTTGTTCTTCTTTCTTTGTATTGTGATTCTCATCTAGGTCCTTCTCTAAGGCGAGATCACGAGCATTCTACAAGTCATCCAAGTAAGGGGATTTGTCACTCCGCAAGATTTCTGTAGCGAAGATCTTGTATTTGATATTTCACATATTTGTTGTGTAATAGTCGTGTTGGTTTGGCCCACCGTGTTACAGACTCGGTATTTAGCTTCATACCGGAAAAAGGTGTAAGCAACGTTGTGAAGGCTTCTTCGCCAAGTGAAGGAGTTTTTTGACATAGTGCTTGAACTCGAGTAGGTGACTCGGGGAGTGGAGTAGGGCAAGGAAGGTGTCCTTGTAGCCGAACCACTATAAATCGGTTGTGTCATTTCTATCCCTTTGCTTTACTTTATTTACTTGCTTTATCATTAGATCTATACTTTCTCTACATCCATAAGATCTCACATATTAACGAATCTAAAGTTTTTGAAACTAACTTAAAATCGGCAAAACTATTCAACCCCCCTTCTAGTTTTCCACAATTGGCATCAAGAGCTAAGTTTATAAAAGTTTTAAAGTAAACCGTATTTTAAAAACTTTTCGATCACTATGGGTTCTGAAAATTACAAGGAAGGGCAATCTATGCAACGACCACCACTACTTGAAACTAATGGTTTTATATATTGGAAAAATAGATTCGAAACATATGTGAAGTCTAAAGATATTGATCTTTGATACATTATTGTTGAAGGAGATTTTGAGGCTACCTCAAATGATGATAAAGGAAATTTAGTTGACATACCTCATGATAAACTAAATGTTGAAATGAAGAAAAAGCTTTCTAAAAATAGTGAAGCTAAAATGGTTTTGTATAATGCTTTACCCAAAAAGGAATTCGAAAGAATTTCTATGCTTAAAACCTCTAAAGAAATTTGGAATTCTTTAGTTGTAACTCATCAAGGTAATCAACAAGTCAAAAATAATAAAATTGATTTATTTGTTCAACAATATGAACAATTTTCAATATCGGATGAGGAAACTATAGATCATTCATTTGCTAACTTTAATACTATTATTACATCTTTACAAGCACTTGATGAATCTTTTTCTAGCCGTAACCATGTTAGGAGATATCTAAGGGCACTTCCATCGAAGTGGAGATCCAAGGTGACGGCGATCGAAGAGTCAAAAGATTTGACAATCCTCACCCTTGATGAACTCATAGGCAACTTAAAAGTCTACGAGCTTGTCCTTGCTAAAGACTCCGAAGCCTCAAAGGTAAAAGAGAAACACAAATATCTTGCCCTTAAAGCCAAAAAGGCTTCAAGCGATGAAGAGAACTCCTCTTCGAGTAGTGACGACGAGGAGTACGCTAAGGCGGTAAGGGAGTTTAAAAAGTTCTTTAGAAGGAAGGGAAGATACGTCAAACAACCGTATGACGATAAGAAAGGCTTTCGGAAAAGCCAAGAGGACGAGAAGCCAAAAGATGATCGTACTTGCTTTAAATGTGGGGACCCAAACCACTTTATTAGTAAGTGTCCCAAACTGGATGATCAAAAGGCGTTCATGAGCGGTACGTGGGGAATGAGCGACGAGGAGGACGAAGAAATTTGTCTCATGGCAAATGACGAGGTATGTCAAGAATATTATAGTAGCTCATCACTTGATTACGACTCATTGCATAATGAATATGACAAATTATGCAATATTAGCTTAAAACTAATTAACAAAAACAAGCTTTTAAAAAGTCAAAACCAACGTTTAGATAAAGAAGTCATAGAATTAAAAGCAAAACTAAAATGTTTAGAAAATGGTAAAATAGCAAGTGGTGAATGTGAACTTTGCGTTCAACTTCAAACACTAGTTGATCAACTAGATTCTAAAACTGCTAGAATGAGTACGAACACTTTAGATATGATATTAGATAGTGTTAAAACCGGCAACAACCAAAAAGGTTTAGGTATTCAACAACTTGATCCATCAACTAGTGAAAACAAAGAAACAAAATTTGTTAAGGCACTAGAAAAACCAGCCACTGTTGAGGCGGATCCCACGGATCCCATCAAAAGGGAACCAGCTAGTGTTAAGCCTGGGATCCATGGGTCTGCTGTAGCAAATAGTGGTAATAACGTAGCTTCTTCATCTAGAACTGAGTTTGTTATCGTTAATAGGAAGAAACCAACTCATGTCACAACTAGACAACCACCTCCAAAATATAATCCTACTTTTGCAAGAAACAAAGCTCCAGCTTTTTCAAAACCTAATCCATCTAGGAGACCTAATAATGTTTACCCGAGAAGTAACCATCAAATGGGATGGAGACCGAATATGCAAAATGGTTTTCCTTTTCAAAACTTTGCTCCATGGAATGCATACTCATCTTATCCATACGTGTCTAACATGAATGGAATGTTTAACACTAATGAACCCATGAACAAATGGGGACCAAACTTTTGAGTTAATTGTTTTCTTAGGTGTGCTTAAAGGTCGACATAGATCCGGATGAGTGGATCAAGGATAGCGGGTGCACGTGGCACATGACCGGCAATAAAGATTTATTTTCCACATATGAATCCTTCAATGGAGGAATTGTGGTATTTGGAAATAGCAAAAGCAAAATCATCGGTAAAGGTACGATTTCTAACAAATCTCTAACCATTAACAATGTGTGTCATGTAAAAAACCTAAACTTTAACCTCTTAAGTATAGGACACATATGTGATAAGAAGTGCAACGTACTTTTTATCACTATAGGTAGAGGAATTAGGAAACATGGAGTCCATGTCATTAAAATCGGTAACGAACCTAAAGACAAACTTTGTCTTACTTCTATGGATGATACTTCGACCTTATGGCATCGAAGATTGGGTCATGCCAATATGCGACTTCTTCAATCGCTATCATCCAAAGATCTAGTAAGAGATCTACCAAAATTAAAATATGAACATCACTTTTGTGATGCTTGTAACGTAGGAAAACAAGTCCATGCTAGTCACAAAGCTAAAAACATGGTTTCTACAACTAAGTGTCTAAAGTTACTACACATGGATTTATTTGGTCCATCCGCTATCCAAAGTTATGGAGGCAACTACTACACTTTGGTTATAGTGGATGATTACTCTAGGTACACATGGACTAAATTTTTAAAGAATAAAACTGAAACGTTCGATTACTTTGAAATATTAAGTAAGAAAATCCAAGACAATTAGGAAGTCCTATAGTGTCTATTAGAACGGATCATGGTAGGGAATTCGATAATGAAGTGCAATTTGGAGCCTTTGTGACGCTAATGGTATTACTCACAACTTCTCGGCTCCTCGCACACCACAATTGAATGGGGTAGTTGAAAGAAAGAATAGAACCCTACAAGAAATGAGTCGCACCATGCTAAATGAGCATTCCATACCTCAAATGTTTTGGTGCAATGCCATTGATACATCAACGTACATACTTAACTGAGTCTTAATTAGACCATTTTTTGGAAAAACTCCATATGAGTTACTTTGAGGCAAAAAGCCTACGTTAAATCATTTTAGAGTCTTTGGTAGCAAATGTTTTCTACTTAACACTAAAGACTACCTTACAAAATTTGATCCTAAATCAACCGAAGGTATCTTCTTAGGTTACTCTCCTAATAGCAAAGCTTATGTCATATTAAATAAAGAAACAGTGAAAGTTGAGGAGTCATTAAACGTAAAATTTGATGATAATCCACCCAAACCTACTCTACCTCTTGTCGATGACGAGATTTTCGAGAGTGAAACTATTGAAATAAAGAAAAAGACAAACGAAGAAGATGAATCTTTAAATAATGAAATCATCAATATTAAAGAGTCAAAAAATCACCCCGTAGATAAGGTCATAGGAAAATTAAACGAAAGAACCTTAAGGTCTCAAGCCCAAAACCAAAGTAGCTTATTTTGCTTTGTCTCAACCATAGAACCTAAGAATACACAAGAAGCCATAAAAGATGAAAGTTGGGTTATGGCTATGCAAGAAGAGTTAAATCAATTCATTTCTAACGATGTTTGGACACTCGTCCCTTCACCTAGTAATCAAACCATAATAGGAACCAAATGGGTATATAAAAACAAGTTAGATGCAAACGGTGTAGTGTCTAGAAACAAAGCTAGACTCGTTGCCCAAGGGTATAATCAACAAGAAGGAATAGACTTTGATGAGACCTATGCCCCCGTGGCTAGATTAGAGTCTATAAGAATACTTCTTGATTATGCTTGTGCTAATGATCTTAAGCTTTATCAAATGGATGTCAAAAGTGCTTTTCTAAATGGTTTTATTAATGAAGAAGTATATGTAGCTCAACCTCCGGGCTTTATTGATTTCGAAAAACCTAAACATGTGTATCAGTTAAAGAAAGCTTTTTACGGTCTTAAACAAGCCCCAAAAGCTTGGTATGATAGACTCAAGTCATTTTTAATAAAAACAGCTACACCATGGGGTCAGTTGATAATACACTTTTTACTAAGAAAAAGGAATCACGTATAATCATTGTTCAAATATACGTGGATGATATTATATTAGGATCTACTTGTCAAGACATGTGTGATGATTTCTCAAAAATCATGCATGACGAGTTCGAGATGAGTATGATGGGAGAACTAAGTTTCTTTCTTGGTCTACAAATCAAACAAGTAGAAGATGGTATCTTCTTTAATCAATCTAAATACATAAAGGAGATGTTAAAGAAACTTGGTTTAGAAGAGTCAAAACCCATAAGAACACCAATGTCATCCGACACTAAACTTACAAAAGATGAAGACGGCGAATCTGTTGATAACACAAAATACTATGGCATGATTGGTAGTCTTCTCTACCTTACGGCTAGTCGACCGGATATCATGTTTAGTGTTTGTCTATGTGCTAGGTTTCAAGAAGATCCTAAAATATCACATCTAGAAGCGGTCAAAAGAATATTTAGATACATTAAGGGTACGACTCAATTAGGATTATGGTATCCTAAGGGTACGGGGGTAGAAACAATTGTATATGCAGATTTTGACCATGCAGGTGATTATGTTGACCGTAAAAGTACAAGTGGTGTATGTACTTTCATGGGATGTTTTTTAACATCTTGGTTCTCGAAGAAGCAAACGGCATTGGCCATATCTACAACCGAAGCTGAATATGTCTCCGCCGGCAAAGCATGCCAACAAGCACTGTGGATGAAACAAGCGTTAGTTGACTACGACATTCATCTAAGTGACATAGCCATTCTATGTGACAACAAACGTGCCATCGACTTAAGCAAGAATCCGGTATTGCACTCTCGCACCAAGCATATAGAGATTCGTCATCACTTCTTAAGAGACAATGTTCAAAAGGGGAACATTTCTATTGAGAAGGTAGCATCCGAAGATAACATAGCTGACGTCCTCACCAAACCATTGAAGCGGGAAAAATTCAACCTACTTCGTCTTCGTCTTGGTCTCATGGAACAATCGTCGTAGTTAGTTTTTAAACTCTACAAGGTATGTAAACACTAGCCTTCTTCTTTTCTAAGTCTAGGATCTCTATTTCACACACAACTCACAAGCAATACGGGAATTTTCAAAACCCAAGATAGGTTTTATTTACAACTCGTATTTTCATAGTTTTCTTTTACTTTTCAAGGTAAGTTTCCTTTACAACACATAATTTCATACATATTTTTTTCAAGGATAAACGTTTTTCTTCAAACAAAGAAACTCTTTCAAAATGTTTTCTAAAAGGATACCTCTTCCCGTATCACTTTCATAAAAGCCATATCTCACGTCTAGGACAAACCGCTTTTTCATTATTAATACAAAGTAAACACCCGTTTTCATTGCATCTCATGTCTTTTGAATGCTAAAGAGGACACATAACCAATATGTGTTTTCGGTTACATTCATTTAAGCAACAATGAATTAGGAGCACTCGGGTTATCTCACATAATAGTATGCTTTTTCACTTCTAGCCTATTTTCCTCTTCTTTTTAGGAGTCGAGATAACCGCAACTCCAAATGGTTTGCATATAAGCACACGCTAGGCACAAATGTTTCCAAAAGGAAAATTTTGGGCTGGACGGTTCCCTCAAGGGAAGGATCCGTGGGATCCGTGAGACAGAAGCTAAAATTACCTTATGTTTTTCTCACTTTGGATGAAAACTTCTATATTTTCATCATTTTATCAATTTTTTAATGAGTATGTTACTTAATGCTTGTGTTCTCATGATCACATGCCTTAAATTCATATCTAATCATTAGATTTTAGTCCACATTTTGGGTCAAGCATTCATAACAATGCATTATTTTTCTATAAATAGGATTCCCAAAATGCTTGCATATTCATCACTCTCAACATCACAAACAATCATCATCATGTCATCCAAAAGATCTTCCAACATTGATGAATCACCTAGTGCAAACAATCCTTTTTAAGAAATCCAAAATGTTGTCCTACCACCTTCCGTAGTACCACCACCCAAATCTAGAAAAACCGCACGGATTAGCATCCGACCTTGTTGTTTAGCAAAACCATTATCAAATAGTTCATCACCAACCACTCCTTCACCACAAAATGCTTCCATAGTAGCACCTCCCTCATCTCCAACAAGCACACCAACATCATCACCAATCAAATCTCTACCTAAAGTCACTCTATTGGAACTCCTTAAGACTCCAACAAGATCCCAACAAACCAACCCAAAAGGACTAGTCTTTTTAACACCTCCCACATCTCCAAACACAACCTTCATAGACCTTGAAACCTCACCACCTTTAGCTCCCATTGTGTTACAAGAACATCTAGGTTCTTTTCCACCACCACTTCCAAACATTCCAGACTTTGATCGGTATTTTCTAACTTTTCCACCACAACTTCCGTATTTCACAAATCAAATTAACCCGGAAAACTTCTGCACACATTACCCACATCATTTATATTGTGAACATTGCAAATCAACTAGGGATCTTGCAATAGAAATTAAGGAAGAAATGCGAGTCATACTTAACCTCATCCTTGATCGCATCAACATCATCACCCACCAAAACTTCCATCCATAACCTTGTGCAAGCATGGAAGGAATCATTTTACTATTTTTTCTAGTATTTTCTTTTTGAGTCATTTTTTAATTTTACATGCTTGTATGTGGCATAAACACCACTACATTTTGTTATTTTATTACAAGGCTTTGTATACATACCTTGGATCCCAATCTTGTTTCTCGTCAATCACAAGATTATTTATGCATGTTACTACTAACCTTGTCTTTGTAGGTTTTATTTTTTTTCTCACTTGACACCCCATTCTAGGGGGAGCTACCGTCAAGGGGGAGTTAGAGATACGTGGACTATTTTTCCACACTTTATTTCTTCGTTATGGTCACTTTTTGTTTCGACAAAAAAGGGGAGAAGAAGTAAAACTTATGCTTTCAAAACATACATCTAATCTTAAGTTTTACTCATCATAACATTATGTTTTGTCATCAACAAAAAGGGGGAGATTGTTAATACAAATAAACCGTAAAAACATTTATTAATATTTAGCGATCTCTTTGTGTTTTGTTGATAACAAATATAATGTTATCATAAGTAAAATTATAAGGGTACATGTTATTTTTGTGAAGCATCTACATATGGTCATTTAATACAAATTGTTGTAATAATTCATTTGTTGTAATAGTTTATTAGGATGGGTAAAAACCACAACCCATGACCCATACCCATGGATCATATCCATAACCCATGAAGTTAACCCATATCCATTTGTCTAGATGCATTGCATCTATTTGATACATTGTATCTATTTAGATACCCATGGATCATAATCTAGGACCCATGACCCATGACCCATAACCCAAAAACCCATGGGCAAACAAGAGCGTCTCACGGATCCCTAGAGTTACACTAGACGGATCCCTCAAGTAAGGGATCCGTGGGATCCGTGCAACAATGGCAAGAATTTGCCTATAAATAGAGAGCCATTTCTTCATTTTTACAAACCCCTCTTCTTACAAACTCTCTCATATATTCTTACTCTCTTCTAACAAAAGATCACTTGATCTAGAGAGTTGTTCTTCTTTCTTTTATTGTGATTCTCATATCGGTCCTTCTGTAAGGCAAGATCACGAGCATTCTACAAGTCATCCAAGCAAGGGGTCCTTGATTGATTTGGTCCTCCGTGTTACGGACTCGGTATTTAGCTTTGTACCAGAAAAAGTGTAAGCGACGTTGTGAAGGCTTCTCCGCCAAGTTGAAGGAGTTTGTTGACATAGTGCTTGAACTCTCGAGTAGGTGACTCGGGGAGTGGAGTAGGGCAAGGAAGGTGTCCTTGTATTACTCTTAGATCTATACTTTCTCTTCATCCATACGATTTCACATAACATCGAATCGAAAGTTTTTGAAACTAACTTAAAATCGGCAAAACTATTCAACCCCCCCCCTTCTAGTTTTCCACAGATGTGTTTAAAAAATATTTATTCACTCTAAATAATATTTTGAACATTCTCAATGGTTTGTTAAATGGTTTGATCATAATGTAACTTAACAAACATATTCGAGCCTGATGTTGAAGCATGTCGAGAGGTGTTGATGAATGTATGCTTTGATGATTTGTGTAACCGAGTAACTTGCACATTTTATGTTATATATTACAAGTTACATGTTTTTCATCATTAAAACATAAGAGACAGTTTAGATTAAATATCGTAATATTTGAACTAACAGTTTTTGTTTCGGTAATCAATGTATGGTCGTGTGGACAACATGGTATCTGCATATGACGTTAGACATCACCTCTAACTATATTTGCGGATGTATTACTTCTTTTTTACTTTTAACCAAGATTAAGTAAGCATTCCATCTTAGGTCTTTAATAGATCATTTTTTTAACGGCAATTGGAATTAAGAAAAAAGAACTAGCAAGGAGCTAGATAGATTTACTTTGGTGGGATATAGCTCTACAAAGATTGTTGAAACACTCAATCCAATTAAAAGATGAGTTCCTACATCTACTTGTAATCCATAGATAAGACAAGGTCTTGATATCGTTGAAGGGGAGAACTCTCGATGGTGGCTATGGAGAGAAAACAATATTGTTCTAAATTGCCATAAGGACCAAAGTGTTGTTTGGACCCCAACATCAAAGAATCTTGAATACTTTGATTGAAGAGTAGAGTTGTCCGCCAAATAGATCACCTCTTGAAGGTTTTGAAGAGAGGTATTCGGGATGTGCCACCATTTTAAAACATCTTTCCAAGTGTCTCTCGCTATCTTGCAGTGTACAAAAACATTCTCTTCTGTTTCAATGTCATCGTCACATTATAACAAAGTTTAAATCTATACCCCTTCGGTCGAGGTTGACCCGAGTAGCCACCCTTCCATTTAAGAAACGCCATGTGTTGATGTTAATTTTTACTTGCAGGACTTTGTTCCAACGATTAACAAGGAGGGAAGCGGTTTGAGACGAAGAGGAGATGAGAGATCTCATGCCCTTAACTGAGAATCTTCTTGGAGCATACATCAGAAAGAAATAAGTTAGAGATTAGGTTGACCATACTTGTAAGTTCTTCAAGTTCTAGACCAGGTCTTGGGTTCTCTTCGCCTGAGGTTCAGCCCCCGTATGAAAAAGAGTGCTTTGGGGCCCAATAGAAGCATGTTGAGAAGAGAACTCGGAGCAATAGTACAGTGGACAATGCTCGAGCAGTATGTAACATGTCACAAACAACCCAATCGGGGTTAGTTTCTAAGTTAAAAATTTGAGGGAATGAAGCAATTAAAGGTGAATCACCATCCCAAATCTCCTTCTAAAATCTAGTATTTCAACCATTACTAAGTTTTTTTCTTGAAAAGAGAGGGGAGGTTGATGTTAACTTTGAGAAGGTCATCTTTTAACTTTGCAATGTGGTACCATGGCCCGGAGTTGGGTCTGAGAGAAGAGTATTCATTGAGTATGCCCGAAGACCCATGAATAGATCGAACCACTTTCACAACATAGCTTGTTTTTCTGTATGAAATCTCCACCACAATTTTTCTAGCATAGCTTGATTACACGTTCTCAAACTACCAATACCAAGCCCACCTTGATCATAAAGAGAAATAACATTGTCCCAAGCAATCCATGAAATATTTTTGTCATCTAAAGATCCACCCCAAAAGAAATTTCTCCCAATACCTTCAATTTGTTGGTAACCTTTATTGGAGCCTTGAAAGTTGAGAAGTAATAGACACTCAAACTATCAATAGATCATAGTTTTTGGTTGCAAAATGTAATTCTTAGATTTAAAGTGATTCGGAAAATAAAAGTCTAATGTTACACTAAAACATATCCTTTGGCCATGGCAACTTAGCCTCCTTTCATGGGAGAGTTTTTACAGTTTGAGTGTATGGTGGTGGACTCAAGTGCATAAACTATGGCAAAACATTGGAAATCATGGTTACCAAAAATGATTTTTCTACAAATTTTCTTTGTCATAGATTTTAATCGCACAAATCAATTAGCTAATCAGATTATTAAATTTTGGTGACAACATAAAAATTAGTAATTAGATTAATTGATTCTCATGTTCTGATTTTTTTTTCTCAAGTGTCTGGCTATTTTTTATTATAACAAGATTTATATGATTTAGACTTGCAACTTAGAAACACCTTTAACTGATAATATGGTCTTTACTATTTTCTATTTTTAGTACTTTTTCTTTCGAAGTCATTTTCAAGAACAAGTCTTGTTCTTATTTTTACATGCTTGTAGATGGCATAAATACCACTACACTTTGTTGTTTTATTACAAGGCCTTGTTTACATACCTTGGCTCCCAATCTTGATTCTCATCAATCACAAGATTATCTAAGCATGTTACTAACCTTTCTCTTTGTAGGATTTTTTTTTCTTCACTTGACGCCCCAAACTAGGGGGAGCTACCGTCAAGGGGGAGTAAGCAATAAGTGGACTAATTTTTCCACACTTTTATTTCTTCGAAGGGTTAACTTTTTGTTTCGACAAAAAGGGGGAGAAGAAGTAAAACTTAGGGGCTTTCAAAACATACATCTATTCATAAGTTTTACTCATCATAACATTATGTTTTGTCATCAACAAAAGGGGGATATTGTTAATACAAATAAACCGTAAAAACGTTTATTAATATTTTGCGATCTCTTTGTGTTTTGTTGATAACAAATATAATGTTATCTTAAGTACAATTATAAGGACACATGTTATTTTTGTAAAGCATTTACATATAGCCATTTAAATACAAAAATGTTGTAATTAATCATTTGTTGTAATAGTTTATTAGGATGGGTAAAAACCACAACCCATGGATCATATCCATAACCCATTGACCCATACCCATTTGACTAGATACAATGTATTCATTAGATACATTGAATCTAAGGAAAACCCATGGACCAACCCATAACCCATAACCCATGACCCATAACCAAAAAACCCATGGGCAAAGAGGAGCGTCCCACGGATCCCTAGGATTACACTAGACGGATCCCAAGTGGGAGGGATCCGTGGGATCCGGGGAACAGTGGCTGAAATTGCCTATAAATAGAGAGCCATTTCTTCATTCTAACTCACCCCTCTTCTTACTAAATCTCTCAAACACTCTCATTCTCTTCTAACATATATATCACTTGATCTAGAGAGTTGTTCTTCTTTCTTTCTATTGTGATTCTCATATAGGTCCTTCTCTAAGGCGAGATCATGAGCATTCTACAAGTCATTCAAGCAACGGGTCCTTGATTGATTTGTCACTCCGCAAGATTTCTGTAGCGAAGATCTTGTATTTGATATTTCACATATTTGTTGTGTAATAGTCGTGTTGGTTTGGTCCACCGTGTTACGGACTCGGTATTTAGCTTCATACCGGAAAAAGGTGTAAGCAACGTTGTGAAGGCTTCTCCGCCAAGTGAAGGAGTTTGTTGACATAGTGCTTGAACTCTCGAGTAGGTGACTCGGGGAGTAGAGTAGGGCAAGGAAGGTGTCCTTGTAGCCGAACCACTATAAATCGGTTGTGTCATTTCTATCCCTTTGCTTTACTTTATTTACTTGCTTTATCATTAGATCTATACTTTCTCTACATCCATAAGATCTCACATATTAACGAATCTAAAGTTTTTGAAACTAACTTAAAATCGGCAAAGCTATTCAGCCCCTACTTCTAGTTTTCCACATGGGCCACATACATCTGTGTGTATTAGTCCAACTAGATCTTTAACCCTTTCCACTTGATGTGTATAGGGTTTTCTTGCCATCTTACTAGACATGCATGAAACACACTTTTCAAAAGACTTAATGTCAATTGAGTTGAGAAGTCCATCATGTTGCAACTTCTCCATGCGTTCTTGCTAATGTGTCCAAGACGACCATGCCAAAAGAGAGCAGAGTCCAAGTTAGACTTGGCTATTTTATTGCTAATAGAAAACATAGAACTATCATTTGTATTTGAAAAATACATATCAATCTCATAAATACCAATCCGTGGAATAGCAGTAAAATAAACAACGTTATTTCTAGACACTGAAATTGCATTATTCGATTCAAAACGATTAACAAAACCATCGTCATACAAACGTGAAACTGAAATAATTCCTCGAGTAATAGAGGGAGCATAATGACAATCGTTCAAAACAATTATTAATCCACTAGGAAGACATAAATGAAAAACACCAATAGCTTCAACTCCTGCGCGTTGACCATTGCCCACGTACAGACTTAAAGCTCCTAGCTTCAGCTTCCTACTTCCCCTGAGACCCTAAGTAGTATTACAGATATGAGTACCACAACCCGTGTCATATACTAAGGATGTATTAGGAAAAGAGTAGAGTTCTATAGTGAAAATACCTGAATAACTAGCTGCAAGAGACTGTTTCTTCTTTTTCATCAACTCGGCGAGATACTGGGGACAATTCCTTCTCCAATGACCCACTTCACCACATTGGTGGCAGGTCGCGTCCTTAGCATGATTATCCTTCTTGGGTGGTGGAGGAATCTTAGGTTTGGAAGCATAAAATGGTTTATACTCAGGAGCATAAGCCAACTTGTACTTTCCATTTCCTTGATTCCCTTTAGCAGCATTAAACGATTTATTCTTCTTATGGTTTTTTTGGACCTTTTCCGCACGTATGTTATGTAGTGCAGGTGCAGCATATTTCTTGGTAACGTCTGCTCATGTTGCTTAAGCATAACATGTAATTCATTTACAGTCTTCCCCATGCTGTGTATATTAAAGTTCTGCACAAACGATACATACTCTTTAGAGATACCAATTAAGATCAAACTAACTCCATAGTTCAGAGTAACTGGGTGACCAAGATGTTCCAAATTGTTAATATACCTCTTCATCTTTAGAACATACGAGCTAACAGATTGACCTTCTTCCTGCTTGCACGCGTGAAATTCACGTGCAGTTTGTAGAAGCTCCTGTTCTGCCTGTTGGGAAAACATGGACTTCAACTCCTCATTGGATCTCTAACTCCATGGTCATGAGCATGAAGGCAACTATGTTCTTTGAGCCTTTGACCCAAGTAGTGTGAGCTGCAAGTGCCTCGACAGGGACAGGGTGGCCAGGAGTTGCACCAGGTGTATCAGGGATGGGATGCTCCAAATAAGTTTTCTTATCTTCAGCTGACAGTATTATTCGAAGCTGGTGATACCAGTCAATGAAGTTAGGTCCAATGAGTTTTTATTTCTAAAAAAAACTCCTGAGTAACGAATTGTTTCCGACTGAGGTAGTCATCTACAATTTTGAAAAGTTCAAATAATTAGTATTTTTGATAATTAACTTCTTAAAAGAATTAACTACCCAATTAATTACTAATAAGACTAAGATCCATCTTGACCTCCCACTTAATTACCAAAGGTCTGACGAATGAGTAAACAAGTAGGGCAAGAGGTAAGCGACGAACGTTAATTGCATAATGCAACTCTTAGACTTTATGAGACTGATTAAGGTATTAGTAAATAAGTAATAATGTCAAAAGCATGTTTATTCTCATCTTATGCCTCAGGTCCAAGTTCTGACCAAGCATACTCGAAATAAGTTGACTAAGTAAGAACTTGCAAATATCACCAAAGGTCTGACCAATGAGCAATACTCACCATGGGTTGCAATGGCCCTAAGGTCTTACCAAAGTGGTCAAGCAAAATGCACGTGTTCATAGTTGGTTGGCATAGAGTTAAAATTTTACACATAGGGTATTCACATAAATGTCGTAAAATCGTGTACAAAGAAGCATGCAAAACAACTTTGTAACACTTATTTAAAAACTTTTGGTAATGACACTGTAGTGATCATCATGGTTCACGGTAGCTCCAATCGAACTCGCAGGGAGGCGGAGGACCAGGTCAGCGCGAGGTAATAATCAGAAATCCTTTAGGTGTGACTGTGCGCACCTCCTTAAACCCCCTTTTATAGTCTGTTCTAGTGGGTGAGTCGTACGTCCCAAGTGTCCATAGCGTATAGTTTTTAAATTCATGAAAAACTTGTTTCAATAGTTTAGGTCACTTAATTTTACAAAAACCATTTTCCACGAAATAAATAGCAGGTCACAATGAGCATGGTATTTAGGTGTGTAAATTAAGACCATTATTAATGTTATGATTACGATATGTATTATTCCATATTACATACAATTAGGTGTCAAATACAAGTAACAATTATGCACATAGGGAATCACAAACATATAAACATACAACATTAATAAACACATATGGATCCGAGTTCTCTCGCAAGTCTTCCCCAAAAGGAGAACCATAAAACCGTCTCTAGGTGCAATACCTAGATCGCCCCATACATCACAAAAAGTAATTGAGTGGGTCTTATAGCCGGAAAAACACATAAAATATCATGGCAAACTTAAGTAACTTTTAATTATGCTATTTTATACATCTAATTAACAAATTATTTTTATTAGTTTGTCTCTAGGTAGTTTTTATTAATAATTGACAAGTATTGCATTATAGTTGTCAAAACAAAAATAGAACGAATAACTAATTAGATTTCATGCAGCCTTTTAGCGTGTTAATTAAAACGTGTAACCCATAATCACAAAAAACGTGTTGACTCGTGATGCCACTGTTGGGATTTTAGATCTAGTTAACCAATTAACACTACGAGTACGCAGCGGAATTTGGATCTAGTTTAAGCAATTAGGTTAACACATAATTAATAAACAATGAGTTATAAAAGGGAACAAGAAAACTAACCCTCGTAGTCACCCGCAAGTATTAACGAACAAGGAAACCAAGTATTCAAAAACGAATACCTCTACGAGTCCACATACAAACACTTAACCACGAATACGCCCGATAAAGCTAGTCGTGAACGTTTACCCAAACAACACCTTGTTAACCTTGAACTATCACGAACCAAGAAACCCTAGAAAACCCTTCTACTTTCTGTCCGATATCAGAACCTAAACTAGGTTCTGTCCGATATCGGACAAGCCTGTCCGATAACTTTTGCACCCTTTTCTGCCCAAGAAACACAGTAACAAAGCACCACTTTCTGGATCCAATTCGCCTTGGAATTAACTCAGAAAAACCTAACACAAAACCCTTGAATGATTGGACCTTGAAGATGCAATTAGGGTTTTGAATATCAAACCCTTGATCGTATATAAACCCGATCGGTTATGGAGTTATGGTGATAATGTTTGATTGGTTTAGTATCAAAGATTAGGAGTAATATGCGTGAGTTTTATCAAGCATGGTGTGAGTTTATATAGCTCAATAAACCTAGCCTTTCTTGGGCTCAAAACTTGAGCTCCAAGTCACAACCCATCCAAAACCGATTACAACTAAAACAAGCCCCAACCGACCCACTTTGGAAAGTAACCGGCCAAAGGTTCTTATGGGTTAGTAATTCAGATGACATATAATACGGGTCAAGTAATACGGGTTATATATTAAACGGGTTAATATATATAGTTCAAGTATAAACGTAACTAATGTACTCTTGTGTTTAACGAGTGTGCCCCCATAGGCTCACACACTTCTAGTCATTTTCGTACGTACCAACTCCAATAATCCAACAAATACCATTTTTCTACGTAACAAAGAAGAAAATATAATAACTTATTAGGTACCATTTTTTTAAATAAAAATTCTAAGTTCCCTACATATGTTTGAAAGATGATGCGCGGTCTAACACTCTAACCACTTTGTGAAAAAAACGTAAAAGGGTGAATAGGTTCTCGTTTAAAAACTTTAATTTCTCGTATCAAATAATAGATTAAGTGTGATGCAATGCGATAAGTGACGATCAATAATGATAGTAGGAAGCATGAAAGAAAACACATAACCACAATACATATATAAAGACAAAGCAAATATAAATGCGAACGATAAGTAAGAGAGATCAAATCGGACACGATGATTTTTAGTGGTTCAATCACAAAGCTCCTTCGTCGCCTTACTCCACTCCACGAGTTTCCGACTCGAGAGTTACTTCACTACTCAATAAGCTCCCTTCTCGGCAGAGAAAATCTTATAATGTCATTTACAATGTTTACCGATCCTAAACTAGATATCGAGTTCTTTTTTGGGTACAACATACCAGACCCGTTATGTTTTATGGCCCAACATAACAAACCTTTTATCCTTGTGTTTTAAGGCCTAAACACACTAAACCTATAACCCTTGTGTCTTAAGCCTAAACGCATAAACCGTCTAACCTCTAGTTTGGTGTATAGGCAGTGATACAAGATGTTGTATAGTGGTGATAGATGATGTTGTATAACAATGATCCAATACATGTCTGTCTAATAGACATGGATACCTAATCCAAACATAAAGAACTCTAGGCTTGATATGGTTGAACTTCTCTTAATAAGAAGCTATTAATGGATGAAGATGACAAAAGCTCAAATCTTGATGTGGTGGATTTTCATATGCAAGTGTGCTTTTGGTGGATGTGGATGGCAAAAACTTTAAGCTTGTTTTGATGGATCATCAAGTGATGATATGCTTTCAAAAAATGAGAGTTAAAAGCATTATGACACACGGTTAAAGAGGGTTTTGAAGACTAGAGAATGTGTTAAGTTACATTACAAAATCTTGAAAAATGTTTGCAAAGGTTAAGACTAAGGGTAAGCAAAATGGTTGCTTAAATAGAGAAAAAAAAAAGTTACTTAAATTGTTAGACACGCAATATCCTAAAATGACTAATTGTGTTTTTCATGCAAAAACAGTTTTGATGCTTACTTCTTTGATCTTAGTTTATTATAAAAAAATGCCAAATCCATTTATCAATGCAATGTTGCATTTGATTTACTTCTCAATGAAGAAGATGCTTTCTAAATAATCAAGTATTTAGGCCTTGGTTTATTATAAAAAACAGCTAATTCATCTCTCAATGCAAGATTGCATTCGATTTAGTTTCAAATAAGGAAGATGCGTGTTAGATGGTCAAGTATTTAGGTCTTGGTTTATCTATACTATATAAAATGGAAAAATGGTCAAAGTGGAAAAAGTGAAAAATGTTGAAAGTTGAATGTTGAAAACATGGTCAATGGAGAGAGAAATAAATAATATAATTAATACTCTTATTAAAACACTCCATTACTTAAAAGTACAATAATTTATTCACATTGTACACCCAATTAAAAGCACATCTACCAAATTAAAAACAACCAATTGAAACCGATACCGGGTTGACCTGTTGAAACTGATACCGGGTTGACCGGGAGCTTCAAACGGGGGTGACCGGTTTAATTTGACATTTTTCGGTAACCTATCAGTTTGACTCGGTTTAAATCGACCTATTTTTTTTATCGAACGGTTCAACCGTTGAACCACCGGGTAATCGGGTTTCAAATTTGACAAAATTATATGAGAAATGATGAAGTAGTTGTGGAACCCGTGACAATTTTTTGAAAGGAGAGACCAAGTAATTGTAGTTTTTGGTTTATTTTGCTTTGACACATGTAATTTGTCATTTGTATAATGTTATTTTTAAAAATGTTGCTCTTGTACCATTTAAGGGGCTAGCATATATGAATCGTCGTTTAAAAGTTAATATATTTTGTTTAGCCCTTTGTCCAGTGTATCAATAATGTTATGTAAGTTTATTAAAATCACAAAAAATAAATAGTATTGTTATCTTTAACGATAATTATTTGTACCTCAAACAAATAGCTTTGAACAATGCATAAATATCTATACAAATTGATAGTACAAAATAATCTTATATAGTGATATCCAATTTGCAAAGTTACAATTTTTAAAAGCCACACACCAAATGATAAACGTTACACATGTAAAAAAAATAGTTATCACTGCCTAAATTACTGACAAAACAAGAAAAAGCGGTCACACATGTTGGCTATACCTCTAAACTACAATATAATATTGCCAACTACATAATACCGTTGCTTTTTGTAATGTTTGAATCTATTATTACTAAAAATCTTAATAACTTAAAACAATCCTATTAGAAAATATACTCACACACTTAGATCGACTCCACATAATTTTTTTAAAAACTATATATTTATGCTGCTATGCAACCACGCATCAGAATTGTAGTTATTCGAAAACGATTCTCTAATGCTACAAATACAGTTTGTTGAAAGAAACTTATGGGTCATCGGAACTTTGCAGAAAACTAGACATCGCTGCCGCTAGGCGCGGGTACTCGTCTAGTCATAAAAAATGGCTAATCTATTTTTCCATGCAAGATCAAGTTTGAACTCATTCCCACAAGAGAAGATTCTACCTAGTTGATCAAGTGTGGTACTAAAACATTTTTGTAAAGGAAAGTAATTTGTTTAAACAAAAGTAAATAAAACTTTTGTGAAATGATGCAAGAGATCTTACAAGTTGATGAAAGTGTTTTGATGCAATGTATAAGAAATAAATGCACCTTTGATCATTATGCTAGTTAGTAAAATCGTGTTCATACCTTGTATGAAATTTAAAATGAGGTTCGAAAGATAATATTGAGATTATAAATACTTAATGACTCCAAAATATATTTTAAAAATTTATAATGGTTTAATTATAATGCAACATAACAAACATGTTCGAACCTGTGTTGAAACATCAGAAGACTCGAGATGTCGAGAGGTATTAATGAATGTATACACTGACGATTTATGGTTACGAGTAACTTGCGCATTTTACATTATATATTAAAAGTTACATTTTTGTCATTATTAAAACATAAAGAGACTGTTTAGTTTAAATATCTTGATATTTGCGCAAACACACTTTAACTTTTTGTGATCATTTTTCAAATATGGGTATTATGTTTACAGTTTCATTGAACTTTCCTTACTTTCGGTCATTCAACTATGAGATAAACTAGACGTGTACCCATATATAGCAACCGGATTTTATAGCGGCAAATCGTTATAATTGTGATATTGTGGTTAAGTGTTTCGTGTAACATTTATCAATTGACGTTCGCCATCATCCGAGATGACAACAACATCATATGAGTTCTGGTTCAACAAATAGGGATTGAAAAATGTATCGGGATTGAGATGAACATGTAAAAAAGAAAAAAAAATAGTAAAGATTTGGTAATTTTAAAAAGAGCAAATTCCCAAACTAGGCCAAAAAGTCAACCATGGTCCCTTTTGTGGTCACTTTCATTTGCCTTTTCTCATTTTGGTCATGCTCGACTGCTCAACTCCGTTATTTTTGTGACATGTGTCCATGCAAGTACAAGAGTTAGGTGGAATATTTTATTATTTTATTATGAAATTACAAATATACCCTCACATAATACACGCCACATATTTATCTTATCCTCTCCTCAGCCATTCCCAGCCAAAACCCACAACCATTCCTCTCCTACGCAAAACATAAACACAGCACCACTAAAACCCAGCCGTCGACCCACGACCACCCTAGCCGACCACCACCAAAACCCACCACCATCCCCAGCCAACCACCACCAAAACCCACCACCATTCCTCGATTTCCACAAACCTACGAAAAGCTAAAGAATTTTTCGTATCAAGATCTTGTATAAACAAGGTCCCAGTAAGCAGTTTCCAACCAAAATAACAAATAAAAAAAATCAAACCTAATAAGCATGAGCAAGAAACACTAATGATCTTGAAACCGTCGCCGCCAAATAGTAGATCCGGCCAATAGATCCGGCCACCAACCAGATCTGAAAGTTGTTTAGTTGATCTTGAAACCGGACTTTTGTGATTTTGGAGCTGATGAACACCTTCAACCGGACTTTATGTTCTTGAATTATTTTTTAAAGTTTTTTGATGTTTGATTGTTTTTAAAGATCCGGCTTGGAATTGGTGTTGTGGGTGAGGTGTTGATTTCGTGGAGAAAAAATATAATGGGTACCAAACAATTTTGACTATGGACTGGTGAGTAGTAGTTATTAGGACTCATGAAAACCATGTTCACAACGTGATAGAAAATTTTAGTTGACGAAGACATTGTTTTTCTATTTTCATCATCAGTACAATATTTAGTTTTTATATATTTTTATTCTTGTCATTTGTTATGCAAGAAAAAGGGACCACAAAAGGGATTGTAGTTGAGCAGTGGTGGTTGAGAAATAATGGTTGGCCGGAATCTGCAGATGAAGGTGGCCGGAATCTGGTTGAGAAGTGGCGGTTGAGGTTGACCAGTGGCGGTTGACCGGTGGGGGTGGTGGAGTTAGATGGAGTAATTAATAAAGGGATAATAATATAATATAGGAGGGTATATTTGTAATTTCATAATAAAATAATAAAATATTCCACCTAACTCTTGTACTTGCATGGACACATGTCACAAAAATAGTGGAGTTGAGCAGTCGAGCATGACCAAAATGGGAAAAGGCAAATAAAAGTGACCACAAAAGGGACCATGGCTGACTTTTTGGCCTAGTTTGAGAATTTGCTCTTTTAAAAATGATATTAATTTTAGAAATAGCATTATGGGACAACATTTGGGGCAAGAGATAAGGGTATAATAATAATTCAATATTGCTCATATTAAGAGTTTATAAGTAAAAGCATTTTATATAAGTTCAATTATGGA
Organism: Chrysanthemum makinoi; assembly: GCA_910596185.1. Taxonomy (NCBI): domain Eukaryota; kingdom Viridiplantae; phylum Streptophyta; class Magnoliopsida; order Asterales; family Asteraceae; genus Chrysanthemum; species Chrysanthemum makinoi. Next base: position 277,215,315 of record OU343221.1, read on the forward strand.
TATTGAGGGATAAATCTTAGTCATTCATTCTATAGAAGTAAAAAAGAAAAGGATTATCTATATTTTCAAATAAAACCCACTTCAACCACCTTTTTTTTTTTTTAATTGCATATCTCATTAATCGTAAATTGTTAACCTACATAAATACACCTTCATGTCGAGCATTTAATTATTTTATGGGCACTTTCATATACTTTCGACAAACTTTTTTTTTTTTTTTTTTGTTACAATATTTTGATTGATATATCACATGTGATATAACACTAATGTGCAAATTCGAACACTCAACATGTTATCGTAAAATGAGCATAAGTATTGTGTTGAATTCGAACTGATTCATCGTTTTTGGCATTAAAAATACACATCCTTAGCTTTTCAACCATTTATCACTCATAATTTTGAACCTTCAAATCAATACCGTTAATTCATAGAAGTTGGACAAAACAGAAAAAAAAAAATTAAAACTCAAACTCGTTTAATGTATCACATGTAATATAACACTAATATATAAGTTCGAATACTCAACATGTTGTCGTAAAATGAGGATAAGTATTTGTGTAAAACTTCAAATGATTCATCTTTTTTGGCATTGAAAAATACATATCTGTTGGGAATTATGTGAAGTACGAATTATGTTATTGTTACTGCTGAATGGATTATGCCGAAGGGTATGGATTCTGCTGAAGACATGGTTCTGCTGAAGTTTAGTTTGTTTCTGCGGAAGTTATTATTCCGTGTTTAGTTTATTTAGTTTGGATATACATGAGCTTTATTAGGAAGTGATTGTGTATATCTTATTTAGTTTTATGTTTATACGTTTCTTGAGAAACGGTTTAGGGTTTTGTTTAGGGTTCCTTGTCTATAAAAGGAACACATTAGAATGAATTATGTACGGGTGCTTAAACAAGTTTTTAATATAACGATCCATAGAGGATCAAAGAAGTTCTTAGTTATCGGTGTTTCATACTTGTGTTTATATTCGCTCGAATACAAGTTGTAGAGATTTTCTTTTAGTTTGTTTGTGATTACACAGGCAATACTAACGATCTACGAAGCTCAAGATCTATTAAGGTCTTTTAGTTTTCAACAAGTGGTATCAGAGCCTCGTGAGAGTCTCTACGATACTAAGGACAGGTTTTCTAAACACCAATACATCCAATACATAACTCACTATGCGGATCGGGCGTTGATGCTGAAATCACCAACAACCATAACACCACCCATCTGCAACATCTTAGTCTCTCCAACAGCAATGCTAAGTTTCCTTACCTTAAGAGGGAGGAGTATGACCTTTTGGCGATGAAAATGCAGAACTGGATCTCCAACATTGATTGGAATCTATGGGAGATAGTCTTGAAGGGAAATAGTTTGAAGAGAACTACCACGATCTGCTGGTAAGATGACTCATGTTCCTCCCAAACTGCTGAAGAGTTACTTGGCGTTCAGAGAGAAACCAAGGTAAGAACCATTCTTCTTCAAGCTATTCCCGAGGATCACTTAAGTGATTTTCACTTTGTGGAAGATGCCAAGGACATATGGTTAGCTATTAAGGCTAAGTTCGGTGGGAATGAGGAGTCTAGAAGAATGAGAAAGTCCATGCTTAGACAACAGTTTCAAGACTTTCAAATATCTGAAGAGGAAGGAATTCATAAGGGCTATGACAAGTTTCACAAGATTTAAAGTCAGTTAAATCAGTGCAGGCAAAGCGGATAATGATGACTGTAATTCTAAGTTCTTGAGGTCTTTACCTCAATCCAGGCTACAAGTGAGCATTGCTTTAAAAGCAAAAGGTGGTTTGGATATGCTTACTTTTGATGAGTTGTACAACAAACTTAAAGCTCTTGAACATGATGTAAGAAGTACTTTTAAATCATCATCTCTTGCAAGTCACACAGCATTCATAGGAGCCTCTAACCCTACGATGAGTCATGGTCCAAGTCCAACTTACTCATCATCATCTTACACTACCACTCCATCAACTTCTAAATCTGGAGGTATAATGGAAGATGTGCTTGGATCCTTCTTTGTTGATTATGATCCTCAGAGGCGGCATATAAGGATTTAGATCAGGTGGATCCACTGGATATGGAAGAGATGAAGCTGAAGTGGCAGGTGGCTATGTTGTCCATGGATATCATGAATTTTGAGCGCAAAGTGGCGAAGGTTTGGATTCCAAGGAAGAGATCAGGAGGTTTGACAAAAGGAAGGTCAAGTGCTTCACTTGTCAACAGATGGGTCACTTCTCGAGAGAGTGCAAAGACAGGAAAGCTGGTGATGAGGCGAGATACTCTACTTATCAGCAGAATCAGAGAGAGTCTGGAACTTCAAAGGGATTAGCAGCTTTGGTTACTCTTGGCACAATGTGGATTTGGAAGCATCATGAGCAGGATAATGATGGTCCTGACAATGTTGGTTTGATTGCAAGCTGTACTTTAGAGGATAAGCATGATCAGTTGCCACGATGGGCATCTCTCGAGTACAAAATTGTTTGTTTGGTTGTAGTGAGCGGTATAATGAACTAAAAGAAGCTTATGATATTTTGAAACCTAAATATAATGAATACTTTGTAGAAGTTGAAGCTTATAAACAGGCTTTAAAAACACTAGAAAGACAAAATGTTTGGTTTCGGAAGAATCAAATAGCTTATCTTTGAGAAAATAAGTGTGTTGGAAAGGGATCTTGAATGTGCTAAGAATGAGTTGAAATATTAGAAGTTGAGGAGCAGTGTAGTGTGTCAGAAAATCTAGAACTTAAAGAGAAACTAGATAAGGAAGTTGCTAGGCATAACGAATGGTTATTAAATGGAAAAAATTAGCTAGTCATTTATATAGTAGTCAAGCTCCTAATTCAGGGATAGGTTTAGGCTTTAAGAAATATGTAGGATTAGAAGCTAGAGATGACACACGTAAATCCACACCACCAAGCTTAGCTAATTATGTTAAAGAAGGTGACCTACATGTTGTACGTGGATCTATTAGAGGAATTCCTATGCCTGTTGACCTTACCCTTCGATGACTTTGATGGATCACACCATCTCTATGGCAAAAAGTCAAAGACTTGTCAGGACCACGATACTTCTTCTAATGACTTTGTCTCTTGTGTTAGCGGTGACAAGTCCTCAGCAAGGGTCTGAGTGTGATTCAAATGACAAGTCGACCTTCCCAAGTCAACACCACCACACCCAAGACTACCAATAAGCATGTCAGAGTTCTGCCAAGGAATCATCTTCAAGGCAGGTTGCCTCTGAAGACTTGCTTTTAATTCTTTGCATAATAATACTGTTAAAAACAATTCTTTTCATGGTTTTGGTTTGAATACTTCCGCTTGTAATAGAACATCTTTTGGTTTGAATAAATCTTCTAAACAGAAGACATGTTTTGTGTGTAGAAGTAAATTTCATTTAATTAAGGATTGTGATTTTCATGAGCAAAGAATGACTAGGTGTGGTGATTCTAGGACATCTAGACCAATGTGGACCAATGTCAATGTTATACCCCCTTATGTTCCACAAGCAACTAATTCTCCTTTTCCTTGGAGAAGACCAGTTGCAAGACCATATGTACAACCAACAAGTTCATACTTTAAGAATGGTTATTGGCCTGGAAATGTTGACTCAATGACCGATGGGAGAGGCGGGATACCTCTGTCAAGTCCTCGCAGGTTGTTCTTGGAATAAAAAGGGACCTAAATTTCAATGGAAAACCAAGAACAAGAGTGGATCTTATACATCTGCATGGCATAACTCATATGATCCACAAAGGCGGTTCAAGTCAGCAATGACTTGAGCCTCAATAGTGTACTAATATTTTGTATATTTTTGTTGTTGTAGAATCATCCTCTTAAGCATAAAGATGTTGGCATTGTTGATAGTAGGTGTTCAAGAAGCATGTCGAGGAAACAGGGATATGATGCATAACTTTGTATCAATTGAAGGAGGAGGCAATGTAACCTTTGGAGGAAGTGATGGAAGAATTATTGGGAAAGGGACCATCAAAACACCTCAACTGGACTTTGAGAATGTATACTATGTCAAGGAACTCCAACACTTCAATTTGTTCTCGGTCTCACAAATCTGTGACACCAAGAACAAAGTACTCTTCACATAGGATGAATGTCTTGTGCTATCTAAAGACTACAAACTCCCAGAAGACACTTCAATTCTACTGAAAGTTCCTTGGAATCACAATCTCTATACATTCAACTTAACTGATGTTAAACCAGAAGGTGACTTAACTTGTTTGGTGGCTAAAGCATCTTTGGATGAGTCTACCAAATGGCATAGGAGGATGGCCCATGTCAACTTCAAGACCATAAACAAGCTCTCTAAACTTGGTCTTGTTGAAGGTCTTCCTTCCAAAGTATTTACTAATGATCATAAGCTGTGTTGCACGCAATAAAGGAAAGCAACATAGAGCCTCATACAAAGCTGTGACTGCTGTGAGCATAATTTATGAACCTCTTCAGTTGCTTCATATGGATCTGTTTGGTCCAACTCAAGTTCGAAGCATTGATCAAAAGTATTTTTGTCTAGTGATCACTGATGGTTATAGCAAATTTTGTTGGGTATTCTTTCTAAGGACTAAAGATGAAACATCTCAGTCTGAAAGAGTTCATTACCCTTATTGAGAATCAGTTGAACAAAAAGGTTAAAGGAATTCTGTGTGATAATGGGACAGAGTTCAAGAATGCTATTCTAATAGAACTCTGTAGGTCAAAAGGTATAAAAAGGGACTATAGCACTCCAAGAACCTCACAACAAAATGGGGTGTGAGAAAAGGAAAAATAGGACCTTGATAGAGGCTGCAAGATCAATGCTGGCAGACTCTAAGCTACCACCATGTTGGAATTTGAAGCGGTGTGGCACGCTTGTTATGTATTGAATAGAGTGTCCATTACTCGACCACACTTCAAAACACCATATGAACTTCTCTATGGGAAAGTTCCTACTATTCATTACCTTAAACCTTTTGGGTGTCAAGTGACTATTCTGATTACAAGTGATCCATTGGGCAAATTTGATGAGAAGGCTGATGATGGTTATATTGTGGGATACTCTGCTCATAGTAAGGCGTCTGAGTTTACAATTTATCTGCTAAAAGATTGAGGAGACATTGAATCCGAGGTTTTAGAATAACCTAATGTTCAAGGACGAGGTCATGTTTGGTCTTTTGACCTTGATTACTTAACCGATTATTTGGGTTATTCTAGACATATGGCTAACCAACAAGCAGCTACTCAAGAGTCTCCAACTAAAGTGCGAGATTCACGGATCTTTGATTACGGCCAGTGAGTTTGAAGATGATGAGCAACCCATTGTAGTGCCTTCTTTCTCCCTAACAATTTTTGGTGACACTTCTAAAGTTACTTCTGAGAGTGAAGCGAGTCAATTATGCGAGGATCTTGCTATTTGAAGAAACAAGAGTATCGAAGCTAATCTAAATCTTTGAAAGGAATCTGAGGAGAGTGCAAGTGAAACAATAAGTGGAAACATCAATTCTCTTGAACATGATCCGGTTTCTCCTATCATTTCTTCTGAAGGCTATGTTGTTTCTACTCCCATTTCTACTCAAGTGTCCACAGACTTTGGAGATCCTTATACTCGTTTTCCAAGACCCTCGGATCTTGGTAATAATCAACCCAAAGCTGGAATCTTCACCTCACCTTCTTATGACACCGATTTTGAACCTACTATGACTAATCTTGATTCTTCCATTGAAGTCAACACCACTACTACTAAAAGGATTCACAATACTCATCCACAGTCCAATATTATTGGTGATCCTAATGTACCTGTTAGAACAAGAGTGCTGTGGCAAGTTCTAAATATGGTCAAGTGGCTTTTCTCTCTTATGTCTCATATCAGCAAAGAGACAATCACCTGAGACTATGAACATTGTCTGTTTGCTTGTTTTCTTTCTCAAGTGGAACCAACGGTGTTACTCGAGGCTCTTGAAGATTCAAGTTGGCTTGAGGCAATGCAGGAAGAGATGCAACAATTTCAAGATCAGCAGGTTTGGATATTGGTACCACTACCGGATGGCAAGTATGCAATTGGTACTAAATGGATTTTGAAGAATAAGAGAGATGCAAGAGGTGTTGTCATTAAAAACAAAGCAAGATTGGTTGCTCGGGGTTATAGACAAGAGGAGGGGATTGATTATGATGAAGTATTTGCACCTGTGGCTAGAGTTGAGGCAATACGGATTTTCTTGGCTTATGCATCCTACATGGGATTTATGGTATATCAAATGGATGTTAAAGGCGCTTTCATGTATGGTGAAATAGAAGAAGAGGTTTATGTCACTCAACCTAAAGGATTTGAAGATCCTGATCATCCTACTCATGTTTACAAGGTAGTCAAATCTCTCTATGGACTACATGGGGCACCACGAGCTTGGTATGCTAGGCTTTCATCGTTTCTGTTGAAGCATGGATATCGAAGAGGTGCCATAGATAAAACACTTTTCCTGAAGAAGAATTCCACAGACATTATTCTTGTGCAAGTGTATGTGGATGACATTATTTTTGGATCCACAAAGGAAGCTTGGTGCAGGGAGTTTAAGGAGCTTATGAAGGGAGAATTTCAGATGAGTGCCATGGGAGAAATGACTTTCTTTTAGGGTCTTCAAGTTCAGAGAAACGATGGTATCTTTATAAGTCGGGACAAATATGTGAGGGACATATTAAAGAAGTTTGGAATGGAAGTGTGAGGAATGCCACTACACCTTATGAAGCTCCAAAGTCAAAGATCAACAATGAAATAGATTCACCAGTGAATGTACACCTTCTGGATCTATGATTGGTTCTTTGATGTATCTAACGGCTTCACGACGATATTACTTTTCTTTGTAAGTGTGTGTTCTCGACATCAAGTTACTCCACTAACTTCCCATCTCAATCTGTTAGAAGATTTTAAGTACCTCAAAGGCCAACCTCATTTAGGCCTTTGGTACCCAAAAAGAATCTCCATTTAAGCTGGAAGCATATAGTGATAGTGACTATCTTTGGTGCAAATCGGATAGGAGGTCCACCACTTGGAGGTTGCCAATTCCTTGGAAAGAGATTGATTTCTTGGCAATGCAAGAAAGAAACTATTGTGGCTACCTCATCTCTGAAGCGAGCGTTGCTTTGCTGCAAATTCTTTGTGGACGAGGTTCTTTGGATTCAAAATCAATTGTTGGATTATGGGTATAATTTCATGAACACAACAATTTTTATTGACAATCAAAGTACCATATGCATTGTTAAAAATCCAGTTTTTCACGGTCGAACAAAACATATTGAAATCGGGCACCACTTTATAAGAGATGCATATGACAAACATTTGATAAAAGTGGTTAAAATACACATTGATGATAATGTGGCGGTTGTTAACAAAGGCTTTTGATGGACCAAGGTTTCAACACCTTGTGGTCCATATTGGTATGCTTAACCCTTAACTGCAAAGTTTAAGGGGAGGCATAGGCCTCAGTGGAGGCATATGCCTCGGGGAGGATTTGTGTATACTTTGCATTGTTTTTATGTAAATTTCTTTGATTTTTGGTTTATGATTATGTTCTCTAACACTAACCAGCTAATGTAATGATAGTTTGTTTGTTTTTGTTTGGTTTGTGTGTTTCTCTGTGTTTGTTATGATTTGCGATTGGTTATTCAGGTTGGAATTTACCATGGTTGTTAAGTTGGAATATGGTCAAGCTCTAAAGCTTGTTTCTCGAATTCAAAGTCTTTGAAGTGAGTTATTTGTTTCTCTTGAAGACAAAGTCTTGAAGTTACAATGTTCATTCAAAAGTACTTAAGCAAATTGTTCATTCATTCATTAGAAGTTTACTGACTTACGACTTCTGAGTACAATCAACATCAAATGCAACTACAAGGAAAGTGCTTTACATGAATTACTAATCCTAACCTAGTGATATCATCTATTCCAACATCTAACAGGCTGTTGGATATGCATGATCACTCACATCTTTCAAACTAGATCTTTGGATATCGTTTGTGAAGTCTTGCATAACCACCCATTCATTCTATCTCGATGACTGGACATGCATGACCAACAAACGAAGCAGCTAAGGATCAATTTGGGAATGGATGGATTGATGAAAACGTTGATGACGGCGATGACCACGCATGATGATGGAAAAATAATATGTTTTTGTGGTTCATCTCGTATTTCAACAAAATGCAACCCTTCCACCATCCTTAAGCATTTCCTTTATACGATATATGATGATGCACCATGATATATAGCGAGGAAGTGCTAGAACCACCTCTCTATCCTTAGGGAGTGGCGGATTTCTAACCGCGTGGCCTTCGTTGAGGATGAGGTGCTGGAGGTTGGGAGTAAGATGTTCTCTCCTTACAGGAGTCATCAGAATCATCAGCGGCAATGGAAGACACATTCACAACTGCGAGAACAGGCTCTTTCACTCTCTTTGAAGTTGCTTCCTCATCTGAGTATTCATAAGGTGATACATAAGAACTTATGGATGAGTTGTCTTCATCATTGTCTGGATTGCTTGACAAATAATTCTTCTTCCACCTTTCGAGACTACTTATGGAGGATGTATTGTCATCTGATGAAAGGGTGATTGGGGAGGATCTTTTCATGGTTGATTGTGGTTAATTTTGGAGCATTGATGCAATTAGGGTTTGTGATGTTATTTGGGGTTTTGATGAAGAGTTATGTGTGCATTGGGATTGTTTTATAGAGCAGACTTCAAGACTTAATGAGATTTAATGCGTATAGGTGAAAGCGGTAAAAGATATTTCTTGAAGCTTCTGAATCATTGATCTGTTTTACTGGCGATTAGTATTCTTAATGATTGATTAGTGTTTACGCGAAGTTGAAAGTTAATTTGGGGAAAAGTAGTAATACCGTCACTCAGGTCAACATTTGACCAAAATTGGGAAAATACTACTTATTCTCGGTTTGCATATCTTAGTCTCATTAAAAGTTTCCCTCATTACTCACATTCAAAACACTTCCAATTGTATGACTCTTAACCCTAACTTTCAATTTTTTCTCATGGCTTCAATTCAAGCATGATCATAATAAAGTCGCCTTTAAAGGAACGTGAAAGGGTGATGAGTTGTATAGACCAATGGTAGAATTCTTCTGAGAGGTCCAAGATTCATTATGCTTTAACAGCATTCTCTGAATGATTTATGAATCGTTGGTCAAACAATTTTGGGCAAGCTAGAAAAAGGAATGATACAGAGATTGTAGCTATTGTTGACGGGCGAGTATATTGTGGCGGAGGAGTTGATAAGAAGACAACCGTTTGGATGATGCAAATGGGGTTTATCATTCTAATCATTGGATATTCTTGCTGGATTAAGAGCTATTGGATATCGGGGTGCAAGGACCGATATGTGGTTGAAGAATCAGTTGTGTCCTATGTGGAGATTTTTGGTTCACACCTTGCTTCAATGTATGAGCAATAAATCTGGAGGTTGGGATCAATTTTCTCGCAGCGTGGGATGTGGTATTGTTTGTCTTTCTCGGGGTTTGACTTATAATTTTTCTAAGTATATTTTTGATAATATGGTTGAAAATATAGATAGGAAAAAGCATAAGTTTTTGATGTACCCTAGGTTTCTTTAGATAATTTTAGACATTACCACACAAGCCCAAGACTTTTATCCCATAGGAGCTTTAACTGCTAAACTATTTGCTTCTATGAGAACTAAGTATGAGGGGGCACATCATCCTTTGTTAGCGGCTATGTTGCTTGGGGGCAATGCATGACTGCGAAGAAGGAAATGTTGTTGGTTCTCCACCTTCTACTCTTGTTCTGTGATGCAAATGGGAATCCATTAGTGACAATGGATGAAGGCCCTTCTAATACTGCTGAAACCCATTTTGTTGCTACTGAACAACATTTGTCCACTTCTTCACCTAGACCTAGTTCACCATCTACATAGGTTCCTCATGATGAGGTGGAATTTAATAGATTGCCTACTTCTAGTCCTATTAGAGATCCTGTTGATGATAATGTTTCATTCATAGAGCATGTTGATGTTTCTTACGAAAGGCCCAATGATGTTCCCATTCCCCTGAGCAATGCTGTGGTGGTGAGGACCCTATTACACTTACATCTTTATATGCTTTAGTGAACAGTATGGAGGTAGAGATCACTGATCTCAAAAAGGATCTGGCAGAGACTAAATCTAAGCTTGGTGGTGAGATTGTAGATTTGAAAAGAAAGGTTCAGGACTTGGAAATACAAGCTGAGTCGAGAAAGAAAAGGAGGCTGGAGGTTTCTTACGATGAGGAGGATGTGAATGCTCAGTTTGAGTCACTTGATATGTTGGCTAATGTGGCTCAAGAATCTAATGTCTCTATGTCAAAGGTTGGTACATCAAAAGCGCAAAAGGAGCCAATTTTGTTTACTAGGCGAAGGAGAAAGCAACAGCAGCATAGGATACTGATTCAAAGTGTTTCCACTCTTGAAGAACATGTTGTTCTTGAGGATACTCCTTTTAATGGACATTCTTGAGAATGCTGATGTTCAAACTTCAAATGTGCTATCTGAATCGTTTAAAGTTTTTTCTTCTTTGGAAGGAAGTTTTATTTGAATCTAGAAGTAGATGTATTTTCTACACCTATTGAAGATTTCTCTACACATGTTTCTTCTGAAGCACATCCGGATGAAACTTAAGTTCATTATGGATACTCCTTCGGTGATGCTATTTACGAATCTTGATAAAGGGAAAGGAGTAATGGTTGATCTTGAGCTTGGTCGGATCTAGTCGATGACGAGGAAAGGCTAGCTCAAAAAGAGGATGTTAGATGAATGTGCCAATTTGAAGAAAAGTGCTGAATTGGCTAAAAGAGAAGTTGAAGTCTATTTCTAAATTGACTCATGAGAGACAAAAAATTAGATGCATTGGCTACTTTCGGATGCTGTGAACACTGGGATGTGTATACTCGGCAAAACTTTTCTAATCCTTCCATTGCTTTCGAGTATTTTGGGAGCCGACTTTAATAGTGATGATTTTGTGGCTCAGATGATGGCTCTTGGACTACAAAAGAAGCAAGAAGCAATGGCAAAGAGGAAAGCTATGCAAACACAAAAGATCATGACTAAGAAAATGAGAGCACAATATGCAGCTCCAACAAAGGTTATTATATCGCAGTAGTGAAATATCAGGAGTTGCTCTCTCTATAACTCTGGTATGACTATGAAGCGAGGTTAAGGCTTTATCGATGATGATTATCAGTTGTTATAATAAGATTATGAAGTTTACTTCATCTATTCATATACGCATCTACTTTGAAAAAGATTCTGATGATATTCCGATGCTCCTAAATCCAAAAGATCAAGGATAGTTGAAATTGTAGATTCTTTTGAGGATCTATTTCAAAGTCAGTATACATTTACGAGTATCTTGCAAGCTATTCCTTCCAGTATCTGCTGAAGCTATTTCCTTCGTATCTAATGAAGCTATTCCTCTGATTGTTAAAGTTCAATGTAGCTGAACCTTATGTTGCTTATCCGGAATGTCATCTTGTGTTTACAGTACCTTTAGTTGATCCTTTAGACAAAGTTGGCCAAAGAGTTGGGTTGTCAATTTGAATTACGGTGGCAACTAAATCTAAAAGGCGAGTAGTAGGCGAGAGATGTATGCCTTTACGTGGTGGTGTTTCAAGCGGGATGATTCTATTTCTTCCACACAACTTAAAAGATATTCTTGAAGAACCTATACCTTCTGAGATATTTATCTACCAGGAGGAGGAAGAGAATGGCTAAAAGCGATCGGTTCTTTACGGAGATCGTGAGAAATCTGGCGAGGCACATAAATCTAGGTTAAGGAATCTTCAAAGGTTAGTTCTTTGGATCTCAAAGCTGCTGATTCAACATTTATTCAAGAGGGATCTTCTGATGTTTTTTCTGAAGGGTCTCATGATGTTTTAGTTAATTGGTCATTGCAAAGGATGGTAAATGTGATTCACCCATTGGATCAAGCGACCATGGAATTTAATTTTTGAAGGAGATCTTGCATCGGTGGATAGAGGCGACTTGGATACTATATACTCTTGTAAATAAGTACTATCATTCTCTTGCACCTAAGGGTTACGTTTATACTTATTGGGTGATCTTCATGTTTTGTTTGATTCAACATCTCCCAATGGTAAAGGATACTTTATTTGGAAGAACTCTCACTTATGGCAGGTTACATCTAGGAGATTTTATCCTCGCCCGTGTGCATGTAATTGAGCGAAGGTGGTATTACTTTATGCGCATGTTTCTTTGAAGGCGTATCCATTATCGTGAAACTTATGGAAAGAATGCTTCTTGAGAAGTTGGAAGTTCCTCAGTCACATTGGCAATGATCTTTTGCATCTTTGAACAATGTGTCGGTGTTATTAAGAATCGACTTATGGCACATAGGAGTTCATCATAATTCTGGTATTTTGTAATTTGTATGATTTGTAATTTTTGTTTCTTTGTTTTCTTCTTAGTTAAAAAAATAAAAAAATAAAAAAATAAATAAATAAATAAATAATTATGTATATGTTTTGTTTTTATTAACTTTTATTGCAGGTTTGTTGTATATTATTGCTGGTTATTAACTCACCTGATATACCTTGTGTATGTCAAAGAGTTAGCTAGTCCAAAGTGCGGCTTTGGTAAAGACACCTCAAATCTGTTGATAGCTGTAATGGTTTGCTCAAAATCATAGGGTATGTAACTCACCCATGCTTCATTCTTTGAGTGTTGTATGGTTCTCAATTCACCATGATTTATTCCTTTTGGAATCCAATTGACTAGCCCACATGTATATGGCTTGTGGTAAAGCGGTGGAATACCATATTTGTGTCAGTTCACCAATTTTAAGAATTGACTAGTCACGAGCAAGCGGCTATAGGTAAAGACATTTCAAATCCGTTCATGGTTCTTTGGTTTGCTAATAAATCGGATGGTTATCGATTATACCATGGTTTTGAACTTAAACATATGGCTACTCCGGTAGTGATGGCTATTGGTAAAGAGACATCAAATCCATTATTTTCAATGATTCACCTCTCACGGAGTTAACACACACGGATGTGATGAGAATAGTTTGCAACTTTATGTTTTGATGTACATGTTGTCATTTGTTCTTTGCAAAGATATGGAGTTTCGAGTTTCTTCATCAAAGAGATGATTTTGTTTTGATTCTTTCTTTGATGATGTTCAAGTACAATCCTCTAGTGCTGCAAGGTTAAAGATCTATCAGAAGGAACTTAACCAAGTCAAATTCGGTTTAGGGGAGGATTGTTGGGAATTATGTGAAGTACAGATTATGTTATTGTTTGAATGGATTACTTAGAATGGTATGGATTACTGTGAAGACATGGTTATGGCTGAAGTTTAGTTTGTTTTACTGGAAGTTATTATTAGTGTTTAGTTTATTTAGTTTGGATATACATGAGCTTTATTAGGAAGTGATTGTGTATATCTTATTTAGTTTTATGTTAATACGTTTCTTGAGAAGCGGTTTAGGGAGTTGTTTAGGGTTCCTTGTCTATAAAAGGAACACATTAGAAGGAATTAACGGGTCTAAACAAGTTTTTAATATAGATCCATAGAGGATCGAAGTTCTTAGTTATCGGTGTTTTATACTTGTGTTTATATTCGCTCTGAATACAAGTTGTAGAGATTTTCTTTTAGTTTGTTTGTGATTACACACAAGCAATACTAACGATCTCTGGCTCAAGATCTATTAAGGTCTTTTAGTTTTCAACAGTTCCTCGAAAATATTGGGACGCGAGTCGAGAACTCACTTATAGGTAACAACCTCGGGTCGATTGACCCAGCGGGGTTCCATTGAAGTGTTAAACTAGCCTCGGCTAGCGATTCAGCGACACTGCGACACTAGGCCGATCAATGTGGAGTTGGGTTCCGCGAGTGGAGGGTTTTGTGGAGCAGGGCGATTCCGGCGGTCATCCATTCGAGGTTCCCTGGCTGGGTTATCAATGTTGGGTTCTCAACATGTAGTGTGCGGTCGAGAATTGACGGCGACGCGGCGACGAGACAGCTGCTTGTAGCCGGGAAACGCTTCGGTTGTTCCTATCGAGGGCAACAACGGCAGCAGGGCTGCTTTCGGTTGTTCTGTCGAGGTTCGTCTTGTTGCCACCATTCTATAGGCAAGAAGAATAGTTTCATAAGTTCACAATTTGTCCTAAAATAGAGTTGGGTTCAAGGGTCACTACATAGCCTTTGAATACATACTCCAAGTTTCGATAACGCTATACAAAGCGAAACAATAAAATACGCATCATATTTGGGATGCACGTTCCAATAACCATAACTCCATGCCTGTAGCTTGATCCTCACGATAATATAAACAACTAGAATATTGTGTAATCCACAGCAAGTACTACTTAGTTTCAAGATGGCACAAAACCATAATCACGGAGCCCGCGTCTAGCATCTAGTGATCTCCAACATCATCTACTAGCAGACCTTGATAGACTTAGATGCGTTAGTATTGCTTATGTAATCACAAACAAACTAAAAGAAAATCTCTAACAGCTTGTATTCTTTGGCGGAATATAAACACAAGTATAAAGCACAGATAACTAAGAACTCTTTGATCCTCTATGGATCGTTTTATTAATAATTTGTAAAGCGGAGTTTTCAATGGGTACATAATTCATTCTAATGTGTTCCTTTTATAGACAAGGAACCCTAAACAATATCGCTAAACCTTCTCTAACGTATAAACTTAAAACTAAATAAGATATACACAATCACTTCCTAATAAAGCTCATGCATATCTTAACTAACTATAGAAAACACTAGAATAACTATATCCTCGTGAGAAACAAACTAATAATTATATAACTTGGTGAGAACTATGTCTTGTGAGAATCCATACACCGGCATAATTCATTAAATATAATCTTGGCATAACTGCATTACTTCACATAATTCCCAACAATCCTCCCCTAAAAAAGCTGGAATTTGATTTGCGGTTAAGTTCGGTTTCTTGATAGATCTTTACACACCACTAGAGGATATAGTCAAACATCATCTGACAAAGAATCAAAACAAAAACATCTCTTTTGATGAATAAACTACGAAACTCCAAATCTTTGCGGCAACAAATGACAACATGTACATCAAAACATATTAGTTTCATACTATTCTCATCACATCCAGGTGTGTTAACTCTGTGAGAGGTGAATCATTGAAAATAATGGATTTGATGTCTCTTTACCAATAGCCATCACTCTTGGGTAGCCAAATGTTTAAGTTAGAAAACCATGGTACACGATAACCATCGATTTATTAGCAAATCGGTAACCATGAAATGATTTGAAATGTCTTTACACAAGCCCGTTTGCTCGGGACTAGTCAATTCTTAGAATTGGTGAATGAGTTACCAAATATGGTATTCCATTGCCTTTACCACAAGCCATATACATGTGGGCTAGTCAATTCTTGGATTCCAAAAGGAATAAACCATGGTGAATTGATGACCATACAACTCTCAGCAATTAAGCATGGGTAGTTGCAAACCTATGATTTTGAGCAAACCATTACAGCTATCAACAGATTTGATGTGTCTTTACCAAAACTGTACCCTTTGGACTAGCTAACTCTCGTTGATATACACAAGGTACATCACGGTGAGTCAATAACCAACATGAGTATACAACAAACACGCAGAAAAGTTAAGTAAAGCGAAGAATTTATACATAGTTTTTAAAATTTTAACTAAGAACAAACAAATAAACAAATAACAAACATTACAAACTATACAAATTACCACAATCAAGATGAGGTACCATATTGCGAAGGCTGATTCTTAATAACTCCAACACATTGTTGACATCAACTTATCATTCCTAATCATCTGGAGAACTTCCAATTTCTTCTAAGCACTTCCACTTGTTCAGACAACTTTCCATAAGCCTCTTAGATAATGGATAAGTTCTCGAGAAAACATACATACGGTAATACCACCCTTTGCCTCAACCACATGCACACGAGGCAAAGGATAAAATCTCCAAGACGTAACTTTTATCTCCCTTACGGTGAGAGTTCTTCCAAATAAAATATCCTTTACCATTAGGAGATTGAGAATCAAACAGAACATGAAGATCTCCCAATAAATATAATCCGAGAACCATGGTGTATTATAATGGTAATACTTATTGACAAGGGTATATAAAGTAACCAAATCATCGTCTACCAAATGCAATATCTCCTTCAAAAAGTTGAACTGCATAGTGGTTTGATCCAAACGGTGAATCACATTAAGTTCATCCTTTTACAATGACCAATTAACCAAAACATCATGAGATCCTTGAGAAAAATACTGGAAGATCCTCTTTTAATAAATGTTGATTGGCATGACTTTGAGATCTAAAGAACTAACCCTTGAAGATTCCTTATCCTTAGATGTAAGTGTCCCAAGCTGATTTCCATCTCTGGTAGAGAACCATGTTTTTCTTTTAGCCATCCTTTTCTTCCTCCTACACGGTATATAAATAGCTCGAAGATGGTACATCCTTAGGTTTCTCAGTAACATCTTTTCGTGTGGAAGAAATAGAAAAGCTGATCTTGTGCGGGAGCAACACCACGTAAGGCATACATCTTCTCAGCTACTGCTCTGGCATTTTTAACTTTAGCTGTCTTTAGTTCAGCTTGTCTACTCAACTCTTCTCCAACTTTGAGCTAGAGTAGGATCTGATGCAGCTTGACTAATACATTCATCCCATTGAGCATCAGGCATCTGAGTAGCTAAATCATCAGATTCTTTCGTCTCTCGGGGAGGCAAATTTGAAAGTATCTTCAAGAAATTTGGTTAGCCAAATCCTCAGTTTTCTTTCTTTGTGCACATTCATCTAACATTCTTTCTTGCTCTTTCAACTCTTCCTCATACTAGACACTTTTGTAAGTATAGCTCGCATCAATCGGTATCCTTTCTTTCTCAAGCAATAGCGTTTCGTAGGGAACTAGCTTGAGGAATATCCATAGGAGGAACTTCCGAAGAAACTCCCAACTTAACAATCAGAAGAATCAGGTTGAGACAATTCTTCAACAGGTGTTGAAACTTGCCGACAACAAATACTTGAGAATAATCTGTTGAAGGTAGAGAACTTTGTTGATACGGTATGTACAAGCTGAATCTTGACCATGAAACAACATCCTCCATAGAAACATCGTGATTACATCATCAACATTTGGTTCTTTTGAAGTTAGAGTGGATACTTTATTCAAATATTGTCTTCTTCTCCTCTTTCGGCAAATGAATAGGTTCCTTTTTCTTTGAAGATAGCAGCAACAAGGAGAGAAACAGAGTCTTTGAGCAACATCGGCCAAAAATCTCAAGAGGATTATCCTCTTGCTCTTCATCAGAAGAAACCACAAGTTTTCTTTTAGAATGATCCTCCAAGTTGATCTTCCAACCTCTTAACCTTAATTCCTCACTCCACAATCTCATTGCCAAGAAAATATTTAGTCTCGGAAAGTTCCTTTTTGAGCTAAGACCAACCTCACACATACTGTTCACTAAGAGCAAAAGAGGCGGATGTAAGTGTAATAGGGTCCTCATCTGTTCATCTGGATTGATTTACTCAGTGGTAATGGGAACTTCATTGGACCTTTCGGGGGAAATATTGTCATGCTCAACATTAGGAGTACCTTCATCAAATTGGTTCCTAAGAGGACTAGGTGTAGGCAGGCTATCGATTTCATGCTCAACTTCATCAAATCCGAACACAGTAGGTGATGGACTAGGACTAAATCTAGGTGAAGGTATAGGTGGTGGTTGGTAAAGAAACATTAGAGCGGCCCAGTATGAAGGTCCCTCATCAATAACTTGGTGAAGGATTACCATCGGCGCAGTAACATTGGTAGAAGGTAAATTAACAACATTATCCTCATCGCGGTTTCATTTCCACTGAGGCAACATAGTGCTAGTAAAGGATAATGTGTCCCCTCTTAGTTCTCATTGAAGCAAATAGTTTAGCAGAGGATAAAGCTCTATGGGATAAAAGGCTTGGGTTTGGGTAGAAATGTCTAAAATTATTTGCAAAAACCTAGGGTACATTAAAAACTTGTTCTTTTTCTTAGTTATATTCTCAACCATATTATCAAAAATAAACCTTGAAAAATTATAAGTTAAACCACGAGATAGACATATAATACCATCCCATTGAGTAGAAAATTGATCCCATCCTCTGATTTATTGCTTAAACATCGGAAGCAATGTATGAACCAAAACCTCGACATAGGACAAAGCTGATTCTTTAACCACATGTGTCAGGTCCTTGTACCTTGATATCAATAAACTCTTAGCCCATCAAGTACCATTACAGCATTAGAATGATAAACCCATTCTCATCACCAAGCTGATTGTCTTAAATCAACTCCTCTGTACCACTGTGTGCTCTACTCCATCAACATTCTAGCCACAATCTCGTTTCACTTTGCTTTTTGTAGCATTAAGCCCAAAATTGAATAACCAACGATTCATATATTGCAGTCGGAGAATATGTTAAAGCGTAATGAATCTTGGACTCTTTAATGAATTCTACCATGGGTTTTATACAAATCATCTCCCTTAAAACATTTCCCGAGGAAAAGCAACTTTATTATGATCGTGCTTGAATTGAAGCACCATGAGAACTTTAGATTAAGAGTTATGATGCACGATCAAGGAAGGTGTGTTTGAATCGAATAATAAGAGGGAATGGAGTTATGATTAGACGAAGATATCTTGAATAGGTTATAGGTAGAAGTTTCCCAAATTGTGGTCAAATATATTAAGTTGTTGTTATACCCGGTATTGTGGCGTCTAATGCAACCTTTTACCCAATTCAAATTCCAACTTAGGTGGCAGAAATAATAGTCAATCTGTGAAGTGATACAATCAGGAAGCAATTCCGATTATTCAAGAAGCGGTAAATATCTTTTTCTTGTTTCACCCAACTTCGCATTAATTCTCATTAAGCCTTGAATCCGTCTATAAAACAAACCCCAATGCACTCTTAACTCTCATCAATTAACCCCAATTTTCATCCAAACCCTAACTTCATCAATGCTCCAAAATTAACCATAATAAACCATGAGTACTAAACTAGAGGTTGTGAATCCAACCTCTTCTCCATCATCATCATCATCCAGTGATACCAATCCATTTCCTTGATTTTGGTCATGTCCACGACCCTCGTCCTTTGAAATCTCCATTTCTCGGTTCTTCGATGATGCAGTGATTAGTGAATCCAAGTGAATCTTCTGATGACTCTGATGGGTCCACTAAGAAGAGAACATCTTACTCCCAACCTCAACAGAGGCCTAGTTCAGGAAAAGAGGTGGTGCTTGCTCTTCTGCGCCATGGTTTGGTGCTTCATCACATATCATTATAAGGGAAGGGCTTAAGGAAGGTGGATGGATTGCACTTCGGTGAAACCAAGTAGATGAACCACATAAGACAGCTGTGGTCATCTTCATCATCATCGTTTTCATCAATCCATTCTCCCATTTTGATCCTTAGCTCTTGTCGTACAGGTCATGCATATCCACCATCGAGATAGAAGGAATGGGTGGTTATGCAAGACATCTAAAAGCATATCCGGCAGTGGAATAGAAGATATAGTGATCATGCATATCCAACAGTTGTAGGAATAGATGATATGAACTAGAATAGGTTTAGTAGATCATGTATAGAAGTTCTTGTATTTGCATTTGAAGTTGATTGTATCTGTAAGGCGTAAAGCCCTGTTTCTTGAATGAATGAATGAACAATTAACTTGATTACTTCTCTTGAATGAACACTTTAACCCAGTACTTTCTCTTAGGTGGAAACAAATTGCTCACTTCATACATTGATATCGGAAGAAACAAGCTTAAAAGCTTACTTGACCATCTGACCAATCATGATGAACTTCAACTTAAATAAACAATCTGCATGACAAAACAAACAGAGCAACACACAAACCAAACAAAGACAAACAAACTATCATTACATTAGTTGGTTTGTGTTAGAAAATAGAATATCCAAAAATCTACAAAATTACATAAAATATGCAAAGTGTACACAAATCCTCCCCGAGGGCCTCCCAGAGGCCTATGCCTCCCCTTAAACTTTTGCAGTTAAGGGTTAAGCATACCAATATGGACCACAAGGTGTTGAAACCTTGGTCCATCAAAAGCCTTTGTTAAAAAATCTGCCACATTATCATCAGTGTTAATTTTAACCACTTTTATCAAATGTTTGTCATATGCATCTCTTATAAAGTGGTGCCTAATTTCAATATGTTTTGTTATTGTGAAAAGCTGGATTTTTAACAATGCATATGGTACTTTGATTATCAATAAAATTGTTGTGTTCATGAAGTTATACCCATAATCCAACAATTGATTTTGTATCCAAAGAATCCTGTCCACTTAATTTTGGGACAGCATTACTGCTTCATAGATGAGGTAGCCACAATAGTGTTTCTTGCATTGCCAAGAAATCAATCTTTTCAAGGAATTGGCAACCTCCGGTGGTGGACCTCCTATCTGATTTGCACGCATAGTCACTATCACTATATGCTTCTAGCTTAAATGGAGATTCTTTTGGATACCAAAGACCTAAATGAGGTTGGCCTTTGAGGTACTTAAAGATCTTCTTAACATCATTGAGATGGGAAGTAAGTGGAGTAACTTGATGTCGAGAACAAACACTCACGCAAAGTAATATGACAACCCGTAGGTCACGAACGATTCATGTCTCATTTATACATAGTAAACTTGGTTTTACCAATCATAGACACGTAACCTTAATGTTTAGCGGCGAATTCATGATCATGATCATTACATTTCATATGGTCTTTGTCTTTGGAGCTTCATTGTAGTGGCATCCTTACACCCTCCATACCAAACTTCTTCATGTTCACATATTTTACGCGTAATTTTAAAAGATACCATCAGGTTTACGGCGTGAGTTTTTACTTTGAATATTTAACCCGGTTACTTTCAAAAATGTCAATCCAGAGGTCCCATTTTCTGAAACTCTCCCTTCATAAAAACTAAGCTTTCCTAGTGTTCCAAATTTATTTGGTACATAAACTTGCACAAGTTTAATTATGTCATGGAATTCTTCTTAGGAAAAAGTCTTATCAATTGCACCTCTTTATCATGCTAAATTTTACAAGGTGCATTAGTCCATAGATTTTTTGACTTCATTACACTTTATTTTGATTCTTCTAAATTTATTGACATAGTTACCTCAATACTTCTATATTTTATCCTTTAACATCCATCGATAGACCATAAAATATATAGGATGCATAAGACAAGAAAAATTCAATTACTTCATCATAATCGATCCCTCCTCTTGTCTATAACCATGGAGAACCAACTTGATATTTTTTGTAATGACCAACACCTCTTGCATCTCTCTTATTCTTGAGAATCCACTTTATTGTAATAGATGCATTTGCTTTACTTACCATACAATATAACTCTGTGAAATTGTTGCATCTCTCCTTTGTTCTTGCATTCCATAAGCCAACGGCCAGTCTTCAAGTAACACTAGTTGGTTTCCAAGAGAAAACAAGCAAGCACAAGTGTTATTACAATAGTATATACTTTTGTGATTGGTGATTTGAAATAAAACCATATTTAAGTTTAATCCTTGTTACCTACACCTCTTCATTTCACTAGTAAGCATGTTTTCATCATTTTTATGTTTCCTCTTTCATTTCATATGTCTCTTATCATTTTTGGAGCTTATATGCAAGTATTGTGATTTATACCATTTATGTCATGATTTTAAGTTATATATATACCTAAGGTCATCCTATAATTACTCCCATGGTATTCTTTGGTATTGATGGTGATTAGGAACCCATGACACCCTAAGAAGGTGTATGGTAGGATTAGATTAGTTTGGAGTTGATTTGAAGGGATTAGAATAGGTTTTGTCCGAGAAAAACTATTTTCGATAACTATATTTTAAGGTTCTGTCCTTGTTTCATTTTCTGGAAAACCGAGTAGGCACGAAATTTTGGCCTTGATATTTAGAAATATACTTTGATCCGTGGCCGTTAGCGGAATAAACGGACTTATCAGAAGTTATGGATTTTTCAAGGTGACGAAATATATATTTTTCTGAAAATTTCAGCAAACTGTTTTCGTTTTGTCGAGTCAAAAAGCGAGCCTTAAGCTCACAAGTGTGATTATTTCGACTTCTCAAAAATATATTAGTTTACTTGCGATAAGCTAAGGACATATCGTAGAAAACAGATTTGAAGGTGTGGTCTAGCGACAAAGAATGCACTTTTCATAAACTTGCAGTAACTAATTTTACCACACAATTAGCCAAACCACCATCTTTAACCCTTATTATCTTTATGTTCGAGACCTTTTGCCACCCCGAAAACTTGAAAACTCACACTTGGAGTGAAACTATAGTTTTGATATCGATACAAACTTTCCAAAACAGTCGAGTTCAAGGTTCTCTAACATGACGTACCACTTTGTTTTCGACTATTTTTCTAAAGCCATTTTGGTAATTTCATGATTTTTAGAGCGACATTGTTTTGCGACTAAAAGTGTAAATACTCACCAAAAATCATTATAAAACCATTGTAGGATGACATTTTCGTAAAACATGTAAAATGATTTTTGATTGGTCAAACGTCAAGAGTATATGACGATGTGGTAATATTTTCAAAACTCGTAAATGGTATAAATAACATACGAAGTGCATGTCTTTGCATAACATTACATTGCAATTCATGACATATCATATCATTGGTGATAATAGGTCCCGGAATCCTTAGGCATTACATTATACCTCGGGTACTCACTTGAAATTTGCCATTATTCGGTTTATCCAGTGAGTTCTATAACCCCACTTTTCTTGTTTAATAGTCCCTTGTTATTAAACTCTTTGGGGGAGATACATGCTCAATTATTTTTCACAAGTACTTTAGATTTTTAAGGTTAAAATCTATCATGATTACCATTGTTTCTAAATACTATATAAATTGTTCTTGTTTGCGTGCTTTACGGTTATTGTCGCGATAACGTTCTAAATCATTGACTACTGATAAATTGAGTTAAGTGCTATGGATTATGTGCTATTGTTCTACGTCGGTTAAGTGCTCAATGATTAAGTGCTATGTCCCTCAGGTTCACGACAGGTACTATGGTGAATTCATTTGAAATCATATGTTTGGAACATAAACTATACATAACGGCAGTGGATTGTGAACACCTTAAGGTTGCAAGTTTTGTATAAGGGGGACTTGTTCTTGGGAACTTATGGTCCTTGGATGAAAATTACAATGCCTTCTGCACTAAGGTCGATTCGATACATTGAGTCATGTACTATTTTGTGGGCAAGAATTCATTTGACATCATATGTTTACATAAACTACTTGTGTTTTAATACCACATTCCGGGTGGGTTGTGAACATACCACAGGTTGCAAGTATTATAATTGTAGCTTGTGGAACATAAGGTGGAACTTGGGCAGTGGATTACAATGCCTTTTTGCTACATAAGCGATTTTGAAAGTCTTCCACACACAAACATTTCAGCGATTTACAATGACTTTATTGCATAAGCGATTCGAAGGCTTTGAAAACCAAAAACTCTATGTTTTACAACTCACTCAACCTTTGTGTTGACACTTTTAGCATGTTTTTATCTTTGAGGGTACCTAAGGCATTCACTTCATGGCATGCATTTGGACACCTCATGGAGTGGGAAAAGACTCGAGGTGAAGCGTTTCTTGGGATTTATATTCTTTAAAAACATCGTTTGGTACGTACTAAACTTATTTTTCCGCACAAGTTGATTTTCATTTGGGACCTACTTTGTAAACTCCGATTGTTTTATTAAATCAAACGATGTTCTTTTCAAGCGACACTTTATGTTATGCGTTCAATATACTTGTGATTGTGATGCTATACAGTCTCAATCCCAGGACTTTCGAAACTCATTTACTCAAATTTTACTCCATTCATGCAAACAGCTCAATATAACTTGGTTTGGGGGTGTGTGATGGTACAGAGCTCGTATAGAGAACTAGGTTGCATCATTGACCTAGACTATAACTACATCATCATAGCATCTCATCATTTCATCATAAGTGCACGTTCACTTTTACATGCGGTTTTCATTACATTGTTTTGGGAGACTACTTATTCACTTTCATTTCACATCGATTGTCACATGGATGCCTTTAAATCCTATCCATTATCTTTTCCTCATACTCTAGCGTGGAGAATTCCTTGTCATCCCCTATCACAATACTTTTTATCTCAGTTAAGATTCATTCGATAGCTGCGAATGCGAGATCTCTTTCTAAACTTTTTAAATTCATTCTTACGTTAAAAAGACATAGACTCTCACTCCTTTGTTTCTAACATGTCGAGTTACACTTTATTCACACATTAAGTCTCTAAACCATCATACATTGAAGCACTCACAATACCTCATAACCCATCAGTTTTACGAGAGGAAACCGGCGATCATTTTTTGAAACTATAACCTCAAACTTATCGTTTCTTATCAACCCACATTTCTCATTAGGCGTCTTATTATTAACATCGGATTTTGCTTCGTCTCACATTTCCTCTTGGTTTGAAAAGATATGGCAGTAAAAATACACTGGAATGACTCAGCGGAAATTCAAAAGTTGGTATGGGATAGTGTAGCGAGGCATTAAGGATTGAAAGGGAAAAGTGCGTGCTAGTCATTTTTGTGTGCTGAAGCTCTAGGCTTAACATCTTCTTTGGAAATGCATCCGGAGTTAAGAAGTTCACACTTCTTACAGGATTTCAAAGTGGAGATGGCCACACCTAACTTCATCTCTTTTCAAAGACCGAGGATCTGAACTTTGGTCGAGCCATGGTTCGATGGTTTGAAAAATTGGAATCGGTTTTTTGCTTATTTAGAGTAACTTGATGTAAGCTAGGTTAAGTTTGCTTTCACGGCACAGCTTTTTACTCGATGAGCTTATTGTCTTGGTGGAATTCTTATGCTCAACAAGCGATTGGAATGGAGAATGCTTTCAAGCTTACAGGAGCAATTTGGATTTGGTGACTCAAGTTTTGTCCCCGAACGGAAGTGAAAACCTTTAGTTGGAGCGAGTTCTATGAACTAAAGCGGGATTGGGTATGATATCGACACTTACATACGAGGAGATTCAAGAATTGTGTTCATGCCCATCTATGGTTTTCGGATAATGAGAAGCTACTGGAGGCTTTCATTGAACTTCGAATTATTCAAAGTGATGTGACTTCTCTTGACCATAAGCGATTGAGGAAGCTATTCGATTGATTTCAGTTTTCAAAAGCATGGACTTCAGGGTAGTAAGAGAGGCAAGTACACCAACACCAATTCCAAAACAACAACAACCTACACCAGCATCTAGATTACATGAATAACCAAAACAACAACAACGATAACCAAACCAACAACAACAAAAGAAAGTGGGAAAATGACCAGGGAAGGTTTCTCTTGATGCGACAGCAAAACTCTTGGCCATAACACTAACCATCACTAACAACATAATAGAAGAGTTCTCTTTAAACTGTTCCCTTGAATTATCGCCATATGATTAAGCGGCAAAACAAGGGGAAGAGCTTATGCAGGAACTTAGATGCCACCAATGCACAGCTACATCATAATGGTCCATGTGGTATATGTTTTATTTTCACAGTAGGACACCTTGCTAAGGACGTTAGTTACGTGCTTGAGATGGGTGGTTTTTCGGAACCAATGTCCTCAAAACCAAGGTCAACAAGTCGAAGGTGCTCATGGGAGTGTATATATGTTAGAAAAAGCTTCGTCAAGGTATCAGCGCCACGCGGAAGACTCAACAAGTTACCACTTGTTGAAACAAGCAGGTCTTATTTATCTTATCACTATGTTCGTACTAAGTTTATGTTTATGTCCAGAATCTTTATAACCTAAGATGTACTACTTTTGCTAAACCACTCATTGTAAAATATTCTTATCTATCGTACTTTATTTTTCTCCGATTTGTTATCATTTACGGGATTTTAATTCTTTTTACTTTAGCTATCATTTTCGATACACTTCTCCATGTTCTCTCCTCGATGTGTTCATCACAATTTTAACATCAGTTGACTCAACACCAAACAACATATGAGTTGAATAGTCCAAGCATTGCATAGTTACTCCTAAATTATACATAATCACTATGTCTAATCGGGGAAGAATCATGCAATGAAGGGAGTAATAGTACTTATGTTAAGCAATTCCGTGTCGAGCCAAATTTTCAAAAGATTTTCTTCAAACCACTTGTTTCGGTTTGATCCGTTGTGAGTCTTGTTTGATGAGTTTAAACCAAAATTATCGAGCTAGAAAGAAAGTTGTTACCTAAACGATTTAGCTAATTCATTTCTTGTTTGATGAGTTGTGGGATTAAGTAAACATCGGTTACCAAAAAGTCTTTTGAGGGTTTTGCCGGGAAGGAAAGCTTGCCACATCAAACCCTAAATAGATTAACACGAATTGAGGGACTGAATTCCTTGGGGGCGAATGTGACAACCCGTACTTTCGGTCATTTCTCGAAACGATTCATGTCTCATTATTTCCACATTTTTAGTAAACTTGGTTTACTTGTTCCAAGTCGCGTAACCTTAATGGTTTAGCGGTAATTCATGATCATGACATCACGTACATTTCATATGGACTATGATTAGTCTACATTACATTGACATCATGTGCATCTCATTAGTTCATTCACGACATTTCATTTCATATTTTCGGCGTAATTTTTATTTAATAATCGTTTATCGGGTGAGTTTTATTTTGAATATTTAACGTTACTTTCAAAAATGATTCCGAGGTATTTTTAAACTTACATTTAGTTCATAAAAACTATATTTTTAGTTTTCCTAGTGTTTCAAATTTATTTGGTACATAAATTGTTAAAGTCCTCACTTTAGCTCGATTATTAAATTAGTTTTTCTTAAAAATTGTACGATAATTAATTTTATCACTCAAATTTTACAAGGAATGCATTTTTATAATTTTTATGACTTCATTACACTTTATTTTATTCCACTAAGATTTATTCATAGTTACCTCAATACCTATATTATTATTATTATACCAATATAATATCCCAAATATGTACACTTAAAATACTTTAAATTCATGGGACAGAAAATTAATTACTTCATACCGTTTTCTTCCCCCAAAATGGACAAATCAGAAGACCCCCCACCCCCCTCCCACTTGATATTTTTTTGTTGAAAATCTTGATTTCATTCAAGTCCACTTGCACATATTTAATAGATGCATTTGCTTTACTTACACATACAAACATATAACTCTAGGTGTAAAACAAAAGTTTCTCTCCTTTGTTCTTGCTCCATAAAACCGGCCACAAGAGGGTTTCACCAAGGGATCAAAGATTTTTATCAAGTTCAAGCACAAGTGTTATTACAACCTAGTATATACTTTTTATATGGTTTTGAAATAAAAACCAAGGGTATTTAAGTTTAATCCTTGTTACCTACACCTCTTCATTTCACTAGTAAGCATGTTTTCATCATTTTTATGTTTCCTCTTTCATTTCATATGTCTCTTATCATTTTTGGAGCTTATATGCAAGTATTGTGATTTATACCATTTATGTCATGATTTTAAGTTATATATATACCTAAGGTCATCCTATAATTACTCCCATGGTATCTTTGGTCTTGATGGTGATTAGGAACCCATGACACCCTAAGAAGGTGTATGGTAGGATTAGATTAGTTTCGGAGTTGATTTGAAGGGATTAGAATAGGTTTTGTCCGAGAAAAACTATTTTCGATAACTATATTTTAAGGTTCTGTCCTTGTTTCATTTTTCTGGAAAAACCGACAGTAGGCACGAAATTTTGGCCTTGATATTTAGAAAATATACATTAAAACGAATCCGTGGCGCTTGACGGATGAACGGACTTATAAGCGAAGAAGTTATGATGATTTTTCAAGTTTGACGACGAAATATATATTTTCTGAAATTTCAGCAAATATTTGTTTAGTGGTTTTTGCGAGTCAAAAGCGAGCCTTAAGCTTCACAAATTATTTCGACTTCTCAAAAATATATTAGTTTACTTCGATCACGAAGCTAAGGACTAAGATATACCGTTTTTATAAACGTAGAAAGCGAAAACAAGTGAAGCGACATTTTTAAGATATGAACTTAACACTTTTTCATACTAACGTTTGTTGCGTAACTAATTTTAAACTGCGAAACTCACACACAATTGGCCAAAACCACCATCTTTAACCCTATTATCTTTATGTTCGAGACCTTTTAAAACTCTGAACTGAAACTTTAGATATGATACAAACTTTCCAAAACTTGGCAGTCGAGTTATCTTTTCGTTCTCTAACGATCGGCGTACACATGAATTTGACGACTATTTTTCTAAAGCCATTTTGGTAATTTCATGATTTTTCGGCGACATTGTTTTGCGACTAAAAGTGTAAACTTCACCAAAAATCATTATAAAACCATTGTAGGATGACATTTTGACGTAAAAACATGTAAAATGATTTTTGATTGGTCAAGACGTCAAAGGAGTATTTTTCGACGATGTGTAATATTTTCAAAACTCGTAAATGGTATAAATAACATAGCAAGTGCATGCATAACATTACATTGCAATTCATGACATATCATATCATTGATAATAGGTCAGGTTAGCGCATTACATTATACCTCGGTGTACTCACTTTTGCCATTATTGGTTTATACCAAGTGAGTTCTATAGCCCCACTTTTCTTGTTTTAATCTTTTGTTATTAAACTCTTTGGGGAGATACATGCTCAATTAGTTTTCATAAAGATTGCTAGTACAATAGTTTAGATTTTTAAGGATAAAATCTATCATGATTACCATTGTTTCTAAATCAAAAAACACACACTATATAAATTGTTCTTGTTTGCGTGTTTTTATGTGGTGCTTACTGATGAGTATAACGTTCTACAAAATTGGCATCGATTGACTTTACATGGATAAATTGAGTTAAGTGCTGGATTATGTGACCTATATTTGAAAAATCAACAATTCTAGGAGTTAAGTGCTATTGATTAAGTGCTATGAAGTTCATTTGAGTTAGGTACTATGGTGAATTCATTTGAAATCATATGTTTGGAACATAAACTATACATATTACGGCGGTGGATTGTAATACAAGGTTGCAAGTTTTTGTATGGGCGGGACTTGGGCGAGTGTTTATTGATTTCAATGCCTTTCTTTAAAGCGTTTCGATACATGAGTCATGTACTATTTTTGTGAATTCATTTGACATCATATTTTGGAACATAAACTACACATTAAGAGTAGGTGGGTTGTGAACACTTGAGGTTGCAAGTTTTCACAATGTATGGGAACTTGGGCGAGTGGATTTACAATGCCTTTGCTACATAAGCGATTTTGAAACGGTCTTTACATTTTTTACAATGACTTTTTGCATCGATTCCGAAAGGCTTTACATTTCAATTTAAACTCTATGAACTCACTCAACCTTTGTGTTGACACTTTTAGCATGTTTTTATCTCATAAATACTCTAAGGCATTCACTTCATGGCATGCATTTGGACACCTCATGGAGTCGTGGTGGACGAAAGCAGAGCGTCTCGACAGATTCTTGGGATGTTATTCGTCTTTAAAACATCGTTTGGTGTACTAAACTTATTTTCGCACAAGTTGATTTTCATTTGGGACCTACTTTGTAAACTCTGATTGTTTTATTAAATCAAGCGATGTATTTTCCAAGCGACACTTTAGGTCGTTCAATATAACTATGATGTGATATAAGTTGATTGATCAATCCACAGGAATTCATTCATTTTGCAAAGCAGGTAATTTGGGGTGTGACATATACTCAGGGCCTTGGCCTTAATTAAATACATCAAAAGAACCAATCATAGATGCGTATAGATGTACATTTATGGTGGATCTACTTCATTGTTGGTCTTTGTCTTTGGAGCTTCATAAGGTGTAGTGGCAATCCTTACACTCTCCATACCAAACTTCTTCAAGAGTGTGCTCCCCCAACATTTGTCATGATTAGATACCATCGGGTTCTAGCTGAACTTGATAGAGACTGAAAAAGAAAGTCAACTCCCCATGCCTCATCACTGAAACTCTCTTGGCACATAAGCTCCTCAAACTCCACGCACAGCTTCCTTGTGGATCCAAAATAATATCATCCACATACACTTGCACAAGAATAATATGCGCATTGGAATCTCTTAAGGAAAAGAGTCTTATCAATTGCACCTCTTCATAACCATGCTTGGAGAAATGTTGAAAGCCTAGTATACATGTCAAGCTCTAGGTGCACGATGTAGTCCATAGAGAGCTTTGACAACCTTGTAAACATGATTAGGATGATCACGGGTCTTCAAAATCCTTTAAGGTTGAGTGACATAAACCTCCTCTTCTATTTCACCATATAGGAAGGCTCCTTTAACATCCATCTGATAGACCATAAAACCCATATAAGATGCATAAGCCAAGAGTGAAAAGTTCGTATGGCCTCAACTCTTTGCCACAGGTGCAAAACTTCATCATAATCAATCCCCTCCTCTTGTTCGATAATAAGCAACCAATCTTGCTTTGTTTTTAATGACCACACCTCTTGCATCTCTCTTATTCTTCAGAATCCATTTAGTCCCAATTGCATACTTGCCATTAGGTAGTGGTACCAATATCCAAACTGTGATTTTGAAATTGTTGCATCTCTTCTTGCAGCTTTGCCTCAAACCAAACTTGAGTCTTATAATTCAAGAGCATGAGTAAGCTGGATTACTTTGGTTCACTTGTGAGAGAAAGCAAGCAAGCAGCAATGTTCATAGTGCGTGGTGATTGTCTCTTTGCTTCGATTTGAGACATAAGAGATAAAAGCCTTGACCATATTTATAACTTGCCACGGTACCCCTTGTTCTAACAGGTGCATTAGGATCACCAATAATATTTGACTGTGGATGAGAATTGTGAATCCTTTTTCGTACTTAATGGTGTTGACTTCAATGGTGGAATCAAGATTAGTCCTGATAGGTTCAAAATCAGAAAAAGTCATAGGAAGGTGAGGTGAAGATTCCACTTTAGGTTGATGATGACCAAGATCGAAGGTTTTGGAAAACGGTATAAAGTTCTCCAAAGTCATTTGACACTCTAGTAGAAGAGAGGAAGTAGAAAGCTTGACATGTCTTTAATTGATGATGTTAGGAGAAACATGGTTACTTTTCAGCCGAGTTGATGTTTCCATTTGATTTTTTAACGCTTCACTTTCTCTCTAGCATTCCTCGGCATCTAGATTTTTTTAAGCTGCCTCTTGTTTCTTCACCTAGCAGGTCCTCAAGCATAGTGTGAGTCATCTTATCTCATAGAGTATAATCTCTAAGTGTCACTTTGAAATTGTTAGGGAGAAAGAAGGCACTACAATGGGTTGTTCATCATCTTCAAACTCACTTTGTCGGAATAAGCATCCATAGCACTGCCTTTGTTAGTTGGAGACTCTTGAAATACACATGTTGGTTAGCCATATGTCTAGAGTAACCCAAATAATGTTAAGTAATCAAGGTCGAGACAAACATGAACGTCCTTGAACATTAGGCTTATCTTCTAGAAATCTGAGGTTCAATGTCTCCTCAATCTTCTTAGAGATAAATTGTAAACCACAATGCGCTTACTATGGCGAGAATATCCCACAATATAACCATCATCGGCTTTCTCATCAAATTTGCCCAATGGATCACTTGTATTGTGAATGGTCATGACAACAGGTTTAAGGTAATGAATAGCATGAACTTTCCCATATAGAAGTTCATATGGTGTTTTGAAGTGTGGTCTAGTAATGGACACTTCTATTGATTACATAACAAGGCGTACCAAGCTTCGACTTGATCCAAACATGGTGGGTAGCTTAGAGTCGCGAGCATTGATCTTCCTCTATTAAGGTCTATTGTTTTCTTTACTGCCACCCCATTTGTTGTGGGGTTCTTGAGTGCTATAGTCACTTTTGATCCCTTTTGACCTAGTTCTATAAGTATAGCATTCTTGAACTCGTCCCATTATCACACGAATTCCTTTAACCATTTTGTTCAACTGATTTTCAATAAGGGTAATGAAGTCTTTCAGTACTGGAGATGTTTCATCTTTGGTCCGTAGAAAGAATACACAACAAAATTTGCTATAACCATCAGTGATAACTAGACAAAAATACTTTTGATCAATGCTTCTAACTTAAGTTGGACCAAACAGTCTATATAAGCGGTGAAGAGGTTCGAAATAATACTCACAGCAGTAACAACTTTGTATGAGGCTCTGTGTTGCTTTCCTTTGTTGCAGGCAACACAGTTATGATCATTTGTGAAGACTTTGGAAGGAAGACCGTCAACAAGACCCAGTTTAGAGAGCTTGTTTATGGTCTTGAAGTTGACATGGGCCATCCTCCTATGCCATTTGGTAGACTCATCCAAGGATGCTTTAGCCACCAAACAAGTTAATTCACCTTCTGGTTTAACATCAGTTAAGTTGAATGTATAAAGATTGTGATTTCGAGGAACTTTCAGCAGAGTTGAAGTTTCTTATGGGAGTTTGAAGTCCTTAGATAGCACAAGACATTCATCCTCTGTGAAGAGTACTTTGTTCTTGGTGTCACAGATTTGTGAGAGTGAGAACAAATTGAAGTGTTGGAGTTCCTTGACATAGTATACATTCTCAAAGAACAGTTGAGGTGTTTTGATGGTCCCTTTCCCAGTAATTCTTCCATCACTTCCTCCAAAGGTTACATTGCTTCCTCCTTCAATTGGTACAAAGTTATGCATCATATCCCTGTTTCTTGACATACTTCTTGAACAACCACTATCAACAATGCCAACATCTTTATGCTTAAGAGGATGATTCTACAACAACAAAAATATACAAAATATTAGTACACTTTGGAGGCTCAAGTCATGACTTGAACGAACACCTTGTAATGGATCATATGAGTTATGCCATGCGGATGTATAAGATCCACTATTGTTCTTGGGTTTCCATTGAAATTTAGGTCCATTTTTATTCCAAGAACAACCTGCTGAGGACTTGACAATGGTATCCCAGTACCCTTTCCCATCAGTCATAGAGTCAACATATCCGGGCCAATAACCATTCTTAAAATATGAACTTGTTGGTTGTACATATGGTCTTGCAACTGGTATTCTCCAAGAAAAAGGAGAATTAGTATAAGTTGCTTGTGGAACATAAGGTGGTATAGCATTAACATTGGTCCACATTGGTCTAGATGTCATAGAATCACCACACCTACCCATCCTTTGCTCATGATAATCACAATCCTTAATTAAATGAAATTTACTTCCACACACAAAACATGTCTTCTGTTTAGAAGATATATTCAAACCAAAAGATGTTCTATTACAAGCAGAAGTATTCAAACCAAAACCATGAAAAGAATTGTTTTTAACAGTATTATAATGCAAATAATTAAAAGGCAAGTCTTCAGGCAACTGTATCTTGGAAGTGGATTCCTTGCTTGCAACTCTGACATGCTTATTGGTAGTCTTGGGTGCAGGCAGGGGTGAAGACTTGGGAAGGTCGGACTTGTCATTTGAATCACACTCTGTAGACCCTTGCTCGGAGGACTTGTCATTGTTAACACAAGAGACAAAGTCATTAGAAGAGTAGTATCGAGGGTCAGCAAGTCATTTGACTTTTTCCCATAGAGATGGTGTGATCCATCAAAGTCAATGATAATGGAAAGGTCAATGGGCATGTGCTCACCTGTAATAGGTCCGTCACAGCATGTAGGGCACCTTCTTTCACAAAATTAGCTAGGCTTTGCCGGTGTAGATTTCGTGTGTCATCCTAGCTTCTAATCCCTGCATACTTCTTAAAGCCTAAACCTATAGAAGTATTTGGAGTTTGACTAGCATAGATGTGACTTGCTAACTTGTTTCCATTTAATAACCATTCTTTATGCCTAGCAATTTCCTCATCTAGTTTTTCTTTTAGCTCTAGGTTTTCGATACTACATCTGCTCTCAATTTCTCGGATCTTGTTAACTCATTTTAGCACATTCGAGATCCCTTTCTAACACACTTATCTTTTCATCATAAGATATTTGATTCTTCTGAAACCAAACCTTTTGTCTTTCTAGTGTTTTTAAAGGCTGTTTATAAGCTTCAACTTCTACAAAGCATTCATTATATTTAGGTTTCAAAATATCATAAGCTTCTTTGAGTTCATTATAACGCTCACTACAACCAAACAAATAGTTTTGTACCTGAGAGATGCCCATCAAGGCAATCTGATCATGCCTATCCTCTGAAGTACACTTGTCAGGACCAACATTATCAATAACGGGACCATTATTATTTTCCTCTCATGTTGCGTCCGGTCCACATTGATGTCAAGAGTGACCAAAGCTGCTGATCCCTTTGAAGTTCCAGCCTCCCTCGATTCTGGCGATAAGTAGAGTATCTCGTCTCATCACCACTTTCCTATCTTTGCACTCTTTCGGAGAAGTGACCCATCTGTTGACATGTGAAGCACTTGACCTTCCTTTTGTCAAAACTCGCTGGATCTCTTCCTTGGAAGCCAACAACACTTCGCCACTTTGCGCTCAAACCTCTTGATATCCATGGACAGCATCGCCACACGCCATTTCACTTCATCTCTTCCATCTCCAGTGGATCCACCTGATCGAAATCCTCGTAGGAAAGTTCCTGCTGAAGATCATAATCAGCAAAGAAGGATCCAAGCACATCTTCCATTATACCTCCAGATTGAGAACTTGTTGGAGTGGTAGTGTAAGATGACGATGAGTAAGTTGGACTTGGACCATAACTCATCTTTGGGGTAGAGCACAAATGAATGTTGTGTGACTAGCAGTAGATGATGATCTAAAAGGACTTCTTACATCATGTTCAAGAGCTTTAAGTTTGTTATATAGCTCATCAAAAGTAAGCATATCCAGACCTCCTTTAGCTTTTAAAGCAATGCTTACTTGTAGCCAGGATGGAGGTAATGACCTCAAGAACTTAGAATTACAATCATCACTATCTTGCTTGCTGCACAGGCCCGATTTAACTGACTTAAAATCTTGTGAAACTTGTCATAGCCCTTGTGAATTCCTTCCTCTTCAGAGATTTGAAAATCTTGAAACTGTTGTCTCAGCATGGACTTTCTCATTCTCCTAGACTCCTCATTCCCACCGAACTTTGCCTTAATTGCTAACCATATGTCCTTAGCATCTTGCATGAAGTGAAAATCACTCAAGTGATCCTCGGGAATAGCTTGAAGAAGAATTGTTTTAACCTTGGTTTCTCTCTGAACCGCCAGTAACTCTTATTTGGGAGGAACATAAGTCATCGTACCTTCAGCATCTACGGTAGTTTTCTTTTAAAAGCTGTTTCCCTTCTTTACTATCTCCCATAGATTCCAATCAATGTTGGAGATCTAGTTCTGCATCTTCATCGCCCAAAGATCATACTCCTCCCTTTTCAAGTAAGGAAACTTAACATTTGTTGTTAAGAGACTTAGTTGTTGTAGATGGGTGGAGTTTTGGTTGTTGGTGATTTCAACATCAACGTCTGATCCAGGCATGGTGAGTTTTGTTTTGGTTGTATTGGTATTTAGAAAAACACCTTCTTAGTATCGAGAGACTCTCGAGGCTCGATACCACTTGTAGAAAACTAGCAGACCTTGATAGATCTTGAGCTTCGTAGATCGTTAGTATTGCTTATGTAATCACAAACAAACTAAAAGAAAATATCTACAACTTGTATTCTTTAGCGGAATATAAACACAAGTATAAAGCACAGACAACTAAGAACTCTTTGATCCTCTATGGATCGTTATATTAATAATTTGTAAACGTCTAATACATAATTCATTCTATTGTGTTCTTTTTATAGACAAGGAACCTAACACAACTCTCTCTAAGAAACGTAAAAACTAAATAAGATATACACAATCACTTCCTAATAAAGCTCATGCATATCTAACTAACTATAGAAAATACGGAATAACTATATCCGCAGAAACAAACTAATAATTATATAACTTCAGTAGAACTATGTCTTCGGCAGAATTCATTCAGCATAATCTTTAGCATAATTCGTACTTCACATAATTCCCAACAATCCATCACTCTCCATAGTGATAGAATCCCCAAACGCTGAGAGTCTCAATCCTTCCTAAGATTCACGACCTCCTTCTCCAAACCATCAACCTTGTCTTGGCAGTACGCCTCCAAAGGCTGTCAAGACTCGTATGCTGCGGTCTCAACTGCTCAAAGAGTCCCGAACATACCTTCTCTTAGGCCATCGACCTCTTCCCTATCTTAGTCAAATCTATTCTTAAATCCTCTACACCAGTCCTCGTCACTCCATCTAATCGATCTGACAACCTATTGAGACTAATATTCTGGGATATAATCCTCCTCCAGTCGACCCGTACCTCCATACTCCTCGGGCTCGGAAGCAATCTCGATCCTAACGGGCTACCTATCTCAGGTAAGTAAGGTGGTGAATCGATGACTAAAGGCGTCCAGGGACTGGGGCTTCAGAAAAGGAAACTTTGGTCCCGGAGAATGTGCAGGGACTTCTGCAATGGAGAGTACCCCTTGGGATATCCTCATCATCCTCCTCCTGAGGATCCTCATCCTCATCAACATCTGTTCTCAATCTCATCCTCCTCCTCGACCTCATGCTCCTCCTCGCCCTCATCCATAGGGGTAGAGTCCATGAGTCGAGTCTACGTAGGTAAATCCTAAGGTGGTACACTAGGAGATCTAGGCCTCCTAAGACATAGTGATCTTTGCTAAAGCGGATAGGTGATGATGATGGTCGCATACGGACATCGCGGGCAGTGCTATAAGCAAGCCTAGGAGTGCTTGCTCTCGCTAAAACCCTGATGTAAAGTGAGTTTTGCCTAGACGAGCTAGGACGATCGATGATGAACTAGAGTATGATCTCATAAGGATCACCCTGCAACCATCATGAGAGTCAATCTTTGGCGAACTAACATGACAAGGACCTCCTCAGACACATCAAAAGCTAGTGAAGGCATAGTCTGTGACAACGGCATAGGGTAGGTATATGTGTTCGAAACAACTAGTTTTAATAAGCGCAACAACTTAACCCAAAACACATATCACATAATGTAAGCTTTAAAAGTGTAGGTACCGCATTACTCAAAACATGCCTTTAAAT